>CAADRB010000038.1:1020008-1137620 GCA_900708905.1 Hymenolepis diminuta | reverse complement strand
AAATTTAGTGATGATTAGAGATGGTGTAAGATAAAATATTTCGGAGAAAAGGGATTCATCCTTCAACATAATCCGATCCCATGATCAATTAAATGCCCATGATATGAATATCTTAAAAGAATAGAGCACAAAGTAAACTAATCGTTTAATAAATTAAATATTGCCAGAAAGCTTCAAAATCCATTAAATATAATAACTCATAATAATATTGCCGCGATTAAGCTTTTCTAATATCTAAGCAAACAGTTGCATAATGAGTAAATCAATCATTTTAAATTTAAAATGAATGGGAAAATTGACGTACAATAATTCACTATACTTACGTTAATAACAGATTGTCAGAATCCCATATAAATTAATGGAAAACGGTACGTAGCGTTGAGTTTTTGATATTTCTTACTCATAATAATGATTCAATCAAAAGAGTCCGTTAGTCAGACAACCGGTTGCTAAAAATGCCGTTACCAAATTAAACCGGTCTACTTTGATAAATTTATTTCTCAACCTTTTAAATTAGACTACCATCCGAACTTATTTAATATATTTTGATTCTTGTAAGACTGACATTAAGATTCACTCATCTATGCAGCATCCCGAACTATTCTAACCAAAGAACACGTCTTGAAATTAACGTTTTCGTGCCACATTATCCTTTCTTTATGTTTCTCTGTCCTGTGCTCCCTTTTGATATGTCCTTATACAATCAAGTACACTATCTGTGTGTTCACCTGATATTCCAGTGACTAAAATAGATGTGGTTATTTTGACTCCACACCTAGTCAAACTCATTTAGAAGTTTCGTGTTATCACATAATCAAAACCAAGTTCGTACTTTCGATTACCAAAAATTTGAAGGTAAGTTGGAAAATAGGTTGGCTTAGTTATAGTTATAGTTGTACTTTCAGTTATGTATTTGGGAAGCCAATTTTCTGTCGCTGTGATCTAGGTACTGCTCTAGATACCGCTAATCCACATCTGAATTAAATCCGAAGATGACAAAAGCACTATCACTCTAAGACGGCCTATAAGGTTAAAAAAACTACTCACAGAAATAAGAGCTTTCATTAGATTAAATGAACTCCTACCTGATTCCACCTGCCCCCTTTCCGTCCTTCACCACCTGTCGGACTTTTTTACCTTCCCCAATGCTTAGATGCTTTCCCATGGGAATTTCCACACCTTCATATTTGCCATAAATAACGGTATTAGAGTTATTAGATTTCATTCTGGTTGGTCAGATGAGTCAGAAATGGAGAGTTTCCCTAATTATTCTTCAATCCATTTTACTATCCAGCTCAAACCGGATAATATTGAAAATTGGAAAATTTACGAGACATTTTACTTGCGCCCAGTGAAGCAGTTGCCAAGACGCCAGTCTACCAAATCAGACACTACGAAATCAATAATCATCTGTGCACATTTCATATTGCAGATCATTAATTCTGATCGATAAGAGGGGTAAAATTGCGTGATTCTCATAGAAGCGATTCGGTCTGTGCAAACCAATTGTCGTTAACACATACCTTAATAAGTTTAGAAGGCTTTGAAAGCGTATACATCATTAAAAGGTAGTCAGAAGTCATAGATGTGCCATCATTACCACGTTAGACCGATCTTGATGACGTGGGGCCTATATCGATTCCAGTGATAATGTAGTATTATACGCGGCCGACTTTTAGTTCTCTCTATTCAGTAGTCAGTAATGCTTATTTCGGTAGAATTCTCATTCTTCACGTAAATAAATCGCAATCGCAATTTGCTGTAATGTTCATCCAAAAATACTATGGTGCAAGTCTTCATATATCAAAAGAAATTTAGCTAATCTATTACTAGACTGCAACACGCCTTTCTTTTTCACGTACATAAATTGAAAGCGGATGAGCTTAAAAAGGTTTTCTTCTATCTACACAAAGCGAATTGTGCAGAAAATGTAACGGGTATTCTACGTACTTTGTTCCCTTCTCTAGGTCCTTTGGATTCTGATTATAAACCTAGTTTAGTTATTAGTGTCTAGCCTCTCTCGCAGATGGGAAACTAGAAACTCCACGCTTAGCCTTGTGCTGGAGCGAGCGGTGTCGATCTTTCATAACGTCATTAATATTCAAAGTAAACTATATAACATTAGACTAAATGATTTTTTAACCAGTTGCTTATGAATATGATCTAGATCAACAGCATTCCACCAATGAGAGGAATGATGTTGCGGATATAAACGCATGGCTATAATTTCTTTGTACTTTCGATGCGAAAAATCCTATTAACTCGATTAAAAATATTCAAAATGTTCCAATGGCAAAAACTTACATGTAAGTCTTTTAGGTGCATAAATCCCAACCTGGCTTCTCCGGTGTAGTGTACCTTACTTAATGGTATTTTGAAAGTCAGTTTCATAGAGACTTATAACTTTTCTTAAATCAATAACAAATTTTCTCCGCCCAAACACTGACAGTCATGTGATTCTTCCTATGAATAATTTCATTATCTAATGTCCGCACAGCGATCTTTACCCGCATCCTAGCACCACTCCAATGCATTGGTTACGAGACTGTCATCAATCTGTTCTCCTCTAATACTTTTACTTGCACATTTTGTGGACAAATTGGTCAGTTAACGTTCTAATTAAAACACGGCTCGGACATAAAGAAGTAAGATCTCAGTCTTTTATTTAGCGAAGAATAAGGAAGGTAAAATATGAAGAATTCACTTTTGAAAAGTAAAGCTTTTAATAGACCTCCCCGTCTTTTTTACTTCCACTTTACTTAAGATACTGAGATGTAGTAGTGCTGGTCCTCATGACCGAAGCTTGGAATCTTCACAAATTTCATAAATTAGGAAGCTTACACCTCAAAATCTTCAGAATCCACCACTCTCTTCTCTACTATTACGGAGCGTTAGCTGAAATTTACATCATTGGTATTTGCTGAAAATTTCAGCTTAATAGAACTATGAGCACTATTCGCACTCATGAGCGGGAATAGCAATATCTCAAAATCTGTCTCATCCCAAATTATAGCCTTCTCCCTACAAACAAATAATAATTAGTAATCTGACACACATTATTCAGCTTTGCTAAGGCAAAACCAGGCCAAATTCCCTTTGAAAGCTTCTAAATAACCACACTGCTGTTTGCGACAATATCACACGTTACGTAATAGAAATGAGACCAACATAAGACAGAATCATTTAGAAACACCAAACTCTAATGTTCCTCTATCAGTCCCATTTAGAGGACAGTTCTAAAAAGTTTGCTTTCAATCTGCTGAACTTGTAGGAAGGGAATGGACTTTCGAAGATGGGAAAAGAACAGCAATGAAAGTCTCCCATTTAATACTGTAAGAATTGAGGATCTATCAAACAAATAATAATAAAAAGGCAACAGGAAGGTGCACATATATACAAAATAATCAGAACCCTATATTCTGTACACCACAACACTTCTTGAAGAGAAAGAAACAGTAAATGCTGCATTTTCCAGTAAATTTTCCTCTTCACCAGGAATGTAACTAGGTGGGAGATGGCGTAATGACGATAGGATTTGCAGATGAAGAAGAAGGAGCGGAAGGAGAGTCTTCAAGCCACCATTCACCAACCATACACCACAGAGAAGTCGCTTGATCCTTAATTCGCATTAATTCCAAACCACGTTTGTGTAGAAACCAATAGCAGATCAGAAGAAAGATTGCACTGTACGAGAGAGCCATCAGCTTGCTTCCAGCTCGATGAGCTACTGGTGGAGTCAGAGTAGATGTTGATCTATGATCCAGAAGTATGTCCGCAAGCAAGATCTGTTGTCGACGCATCAAGTAGGCACTTTCTCTTGAAGGATCATTTTGAACGTAAGATAATGTCGACGGTTGTTTAGATTCTTGAAGTGAGCTTGGAGGAAGGACTGATATGGCAGATGAAGAGACGGATTCAGAAGGATGGAAGCAGAGATCAGAAGAAGGTCTACAGAAATTATTATCAAGAAAAGAGGAATAGTAAACAAGTGGAAATGAGGGGTTGACAAGACCAAGAAGGGATGCATGGAGGGGAACAGCAGATGACATTGCAAGAATACAGGTGACGTTGAAGAGCAGAAGACTCATACTGGTCCCATGATACTGAGGATAGATGTGCTTGCTAACCAAGGGTAGCGAATAGAATCCGATTACACTTGTAAATATCACCAACGTCACCATCAGTGCCTAGAAAAGGAAATGGTACAAGTTGTCACGAGATTTAACAGCAGAAACGAACTGTAAGAGTAGTACCTCTTTTAACAAGAGGTACTATGACATACGAGCGTAGGCATATGATAAAACGAAACCACATGCTGTTATGGAAGTGATTCCGACCTCTCATGAGACGACGATTATCTCACTGCCTTTCGATTTCAACACCCTGAAGAGTCTTGAGCTAATGCCAGTCTTTGATATACAGAAGAAATGCTAACCCTCTTAAACACAGTCTCACTACTTGTACTTACAAAAAGACAATTAGTCTCTCCTTAGGCTTATAATTTCGATCAATAGTAACTGCCACTTAAGACAAATGTGCAGCAAATCAAGGCAGCTCTGATGAGGAAATTGTATTCGACCACCCTTCTAATGACAAGTTTTAACCACTTCGAGTTAGCAGACGTACGCGTTATCACTAAACCATCCAATTTAACAATGTAAATTATTTTTTGGCGAAACAATAGCATGTGACATGAGGTCGAAATCTATCTGATCGGTTAATAAACAGAATGAAAAATTGGCTCTACTCAACTAAGAGTTTAAATAGATTGTTGATCCAAATCTTTAGAACGTTATCATCAGCCTAAAATAAGTGCTACAAGCTGCTCTGTGAGATTATTATAGAAGTTATAAGTTAGACAGATTCCTATGGCTATTGATAATCCACGTGTGACAAGCAGTCGCATATAAACTATTTCAAGCTGAAGTAACTGTTATTAGCACATTAATTCAGACAAGTACTCCTTAAAACCATCACTACGAAAGCCATTTATACTCAATTGTGATGACATCAGATAGCAATAAACGCAGTCAAGCAGGCATCACACATCTAAAAGCGATTAAAATCAAAATTTTGTTAAAAACAGCTCCGGAGTATATTTTTTGTTAATTAGCAAAGGCAGATATGAATGCGATTAATGTAATGACGCAACAAACAAATTCCCAAACCCATTTAGAAAAGTCTTCTAAGGCTTACCTCGGTTAGAGAGTGACAGCATAGAGCTTCCCTGATGAGGCTCGAATTCTACCACTCTCTATGTAAGCCAGACAACCAGTGCGGTTGGCCATTTCGCTTATTGGATGTACACCAATGAAAATCTAACTCGTGACCACATTCATCCCTTTATCCCTTACTAAACTGAATGCTATTACACGATTTCACCACAAAATAATTTTAAATTTCTAATTTGATCTGATTTAACCTAAGGGGGATTTTAGAGATGAAACTTTCTTAATTAGCTTCTCCTGCCAACCAATAAGCGCCCATAGTACTTGACAATTCAGGATAATGAAACGGCTTCAGATTCATTTCCCGGAAAAGTATATGTAAAAATGTTATATGGGGTGGGAAGTACGAAAACACGTATGTTTTTCTTATCAGCAATTCGGATAAACGAAATATACTCCAAATCTCCTTTTCAAAGCCAGTTAACCTTTCAAACTGCCGTATCAAAGACATGATTCAAATAAGCAGGGGAATACAAGTGAAGTGATATTTCAAAAGTTCGGTCTAGAAACATGGGATTCCTATACATCTGAAGTTTTAATTGGTGGCTGTTTTCTAGAACAAAGGTTTTTTATTTTCTTTTAATTTTATTTTCTATATGAGTTTTTATTTCAAAATCGGTCAAAAAATCACCTTAAGGCGAAAGAAAGCACACGAACAGAAGTAATGAAGTTTATTTCAAGAATAGCGATACTTTTAGATGGTAAGAGGTAAGATTTGGAGTTATTTAATAATAAAAACAAAATTTAGAGTAAGCAACTATCACCAATTCTATGATTGAAATCAGCACAGCTGGAATCGAATGATAGCATCAAGAGTATAAGCAGAGCCAAATACTTATCTCACTTAAAAAGGCGATTAACCTAAATATTTTTGTCTAAAATACCGCCGAGCAAACTATTTGACTATGCTAATTGTTACTTAATTTAATTTACAAAATTGCAGCGACAATGAGGTGACAGTGATTTGGCGAAATGACGCAAAAAACCAGTGGGAATGTGTCGGGTGAAAAATATAAAAAAACTACGAACGCAATGCTGTAACAGTCGTCACCTTAGCACATATTTTGCGAAAAATCAGAATAGCTGACCGCAAATTAATGCTGATTCTCACGCAAGTGTAATTAACTGCCTAATTAGAACTGTATAGTTCTAATAGTGATTATTTTTTAAAATCCTATAGACATCTTAAGACACTCAAACGTTTAAGTTAGTGTCAAATTATCAGCAGCCCTTGACGTTAGAAAGTGGTTTTCGAGTGAATAAATACATACAGAGACTCGTACAGACCCCCAATAGCTCCTAAAGAACACTCAAGGATGCAGGTATTACAGTTTAGGAAACGAAAGACGAAAGCTTGTATATAAATCGATTTTTTAGTAAATAGAACTTGCTAATAGGTAAAGTTTTGATTTTCAAGTAATTCAGCTAATTTTCGATCAAACTGTACTAATGATGAAGTGTTTTGCAGAACAGATACAGCTTATTGTAACATATTTAACCTATATAATGAAATGGCCCATAAACATTTGAAAATAAATGAAGACTTCTTATTGAGAGCATTATTTCTTTCGGTTTTTTTAATGAAAAGCGCAACTCTACTAACCAATCATTAGTTTAGTTGTCAACGTAAACACAAAGCTGTGAATCTCCAAGCATTAGCACAAATAGCACAAAAAATCGAAGATGATATAAGTCAGCCACAAAGATCGTTCCCCAAGTATTCCAAAACAACTGCGAACACGTAGTTCCATAAATTACGTGGACTAAGTGACGTCAGTTTATGACGTGCAAATATTTCTGAAGGCAATTAAACATCACACTGACAACCGGTCGAAATTTTACTTTAAATCAACACCAATTATGCAGTCGAATACAACAAAATATGTCCATAATATCAACTATTCGATTTTATCAATTTAATATCGCAAAATAAATGCGAATTCAGGTTAAATGGAGAATAAAAATGAAATTTGTACAGCATATGGTAAAAATCTAAAAATGATAAACATGGAAGGTTCAAAGATCACCAGTTAATTACAAGACTACATTAAGAGAATTTTCATCTCCAAGCCCATCAAACATACCTTTTAGCATTATGAAAAGAGCTAAGACGTCTAAGAAAATCCCTTATGGGAGACTCACATTATATCATCCCTATACTAACCCGTGCTGGTGGACATTAACAACACAATAAGGATTATAATCCCTTAATCAAGAGATGCAGTACTTAAGAGTTGATTCCAAGCACAGGAATTTGAAAACATTAGGTAGGGGAGCAAATAAGCTGAAGATTTCATGGATCAAATGAAGCATGACTCTTTTGATGTACTGATTTTATTCTCTACTTCTGTTTGATAGTTCTTCTTTCATCCTTTACTGAACTGTTTTACATCTGGTTTCCATAACTAAAATATAAAAATTCTTTCGTTTTGTCATGAGTAACAATCATGGGCAAATATGACCACTTAACAGAACTAAAAATCTACAAGGATATTCCCAAAAGACTTCGATTTGTAAATGTCAAAAGAAAGTCCAATTCAGTTTTAACAAGCAAGAAGAGCGCATATGACAATACATGAACCAGAAAGCCACTAAACTGTCACAGGATTGAGCACAATTATTGTAAAATAAAAGACGTTGACTTTTAATGGAAATAGAATCTATCTAAGTAAATATCAGAAAACTAGTCGCAGGCCAGTCTGACTGAAATTCAAATTACAGAATTAAGCATTTACTTTCTATCAAAAAGCTCTGCTAAAAGTACACCGCATCTCAGCCAACACAGCTGTAGTAAACGAGTTTTCTCTTGGACTTAAGGAATTTGTGAATGGAATTCCCACGTAATCAGAAGTGCAAAATAAACTCTGAGTGATTTCATAAAACGTTTTTAATAATGGTTTTAAGATGGAGACAGGTTATAAAATCATCAAGATTATTAAAAACGCCAAATCCTGGTACCCAGTAAGATCAACCTTTAATCAGACGGATATTAAGAGTGCCTAAAACTCTGTTAGTTATGATCGCATGTACACTATGATATTTACTTGCAGTGATAATATGGTTTTTAAACTATCCAAATCAAAAGTTATATAAGAGCTTCCCCCAGTAGGTAGAAAGTTGTTTAAAATTCAGAGATTAAAAGGAAAGGTTTATTCGCTAAAAAAAATCAGACCAAATAGGTGAATTTGCATGTATAATTCTGACAGCTTTTTATAATGAAAATAATTTCGATGATTGATAAATCACTCTATGGAATTAAACCAGGAGTCAGACCGAGATGGGTGTTCATTAAAAGCTTATGGAACTCTAATAAAACCATAAAAGGTGAAAGTTTACTTGAACGACCACATGAAATATGTCGCGAACTTAGAAAAAAAAGATTTCAAGGAAATAGAAGTGCGAAAAATTTGCGTCTCGATAAAACCATCAAGTAGGCCTTAAGTTAAATTAGAAAAAAAGGGACTCAGATAGTTGGAGGACATGACCTCAAGTATAAACAAGATGGAAATGCCGATTATCCGGTAAAAACGCAAACACAACAAACAACATTAATACCTGCGCAAAACGTGCTAAAAAAGGACGAAGAAAGGCTAGATGATCTAAATACCCTAAAATGGGTCATGTATTTTATTATAATCCTGTTAAGTAATGGTTACTTGAAGCATTTAAGGAAAAGGCGCAAGTAGTTATTTTAAATTGTGACCAAACATTTAGACCGATTCCTTACATGTCACAACTAGGTGATGGAGATGTAGTGACCTTATTTCTTACCCAGGTGTAACCGTTATCTCAATTCTACTTTCTTTTAATACAGGTATCCAGACACCATTTTTGCCTTCCTTCTCTAGTCTTATTAATGCAATTAAGGATAACAGCTTAGCATGATCTCTCTCTTACGTTAGTACTTTATAAGTCAGTCGCTCATACAATAGAAAAATATTAATTTGCATAAAAGGAAACGTAAATATGTACTAATAGACTCTACTAAACCTTCAATTTTATTTAATACTCTCAAGGTCATTGACGAGCTGTTTCTTACAAAATCCATCTTGAGATCTTAGAACCATTTTGCCCGTAAAACCTGTGTTTCATCGTCTAAATGGCGGCAATATAGGTAAATATTCGGATCAAGTGAAAAATGATGGCAACTGAGTCACGATCTTCGATAGGGCGGACAGAAATTGAGTGACGCCTTTGCTCAAATTAAAATTTGAATTGAAAACAGTAAGTTCACAAAAGTAAATACATGACTCACCTGTAAGAAAGCTCCAAAAAATCCAAACTTTGAGACTGATTCATGACCAAGGATGATGCAGTCGCTGACCGACGACCGATCTGCAGTTTCCTCACCGCGAAGTATCAGAAGACTATAAAGCATGGCGATAATATTGACTGATGTTGATATAACAGAGGCTATGAAAACAATCGTGAGAAGGACGAATGCGATAGTTGAAAGGACAGAACTAGGACGCTTGAGAGAGGCTTCGTTTAACTTTAGAGGCGGCGCCGTTCCATCGGGAGGAAGTTGGCAATTGATGTCCGAATGAGTACCTGTCCGATAGACCAACTGATCTGTAGATTGGTGAAATGGTTTATTGAGCGATCTTATATATTGTAGGCACTTTTCCAACTGAGATCGATACTCCCTGTCGATATGATAAGTTGCAGTTGACGACATTTGATAATGCGGTTGAGCAGAATGAGAAAAACTGATCATTTTGAGAATGAGACCGCAAATTCCACTGGGCATGCATATTAAAAGCAGCGTCAACCCAATGTATGAAATAGATTGCTGGGTGAGTAGTAAGGCACTATCAATGCAGCAAACGATATCACCAAGAAATTGAATTGGCCAGGAATAGTAAAAGTTTGGTGATGAGAAACAGGCTCTAGAGATGAAATGAGAAAGCGAGCCATGTATACTTGTGAAATTCGAGGAATTAAAAGTATCCAAGATGGTAGAAACAAACACTATTAGACAGCCAAATGAAGCGATGTAGGTAACAGCGACATAGAGCATAGAATACAAACAGCGAGACGATAAACTCTTGTTGCCTTTGTTTACGCTATGGGAGAACAGCAGAAAAAAACTAAACGGTATCACAAAGCAGGATCCTTTAAATGCCACACGTACTAATACAAAGAAAGCATGTAACAATCCTGCATTTATCCACTGAACATAATAGCGATCCGGGGATAGTATCAAAACCTCATTGGCAAGAATGGACAAAGGAAGCATAAAAACCATTATGATGCATAATGACACAGTAGTCATGCATACTAAAAACACAAACCCATGAACAGTTACATCGTCTTTATATAAGTAGGCCTCCTTATTTTTGCGTCTTGAGTTAAGAAGAACATAGGATGCCGGAAGAAGGGATGCAACTGTGAGAAATACAACAATGAATGTTCGAACATTATCATAAAACAGATTTGCCTCGTGATCAATTATTTCGTCAAATACGTCCATGAAAATGGTCGAAAGTTGGAAGAGTGCATCGAGCTTCTAGAAACGAAAAGGCTAGAAAATACAAGGCATTTGCTGCTCGAATCGTGGTTCGCGAGTTTAAAATCAGGAGCCTAAGTAGCTATTCGTAATTTTACATTTATGTGGTTTAGTAAAAGAAGTGAATACATTTAATTTTCAACGTAATTTACAGAATAGCTTGATCTAATATGGTCCATTAAAAATTACTATTCGAAAATTTAATGTAAATACTTTAAAGATGTAATTCTATTACACGGTTTTTATTTTTAATAATAATACTGCAAATCTATACGAATATTGTATAATGCGTACAATTAAACATGATGTGCGTTATAGCAAATGAATATTAAAATCTCAGACTGATTACTATTCAGTCACTCATTAGCCATACCCACTTAGCCAGTCTCTCCCTTAGACTCATCTTATCAGTTATGATTCTTAGCCTCTCTGCTACTAGCAAATACTTTGATTCTACTGGCAAAGCTACTACTCAAATTATAAAAACAAAATCAAATCTCGAATACAGATGAAGTTTTTCATCATTTTATTTCCTATTTAAACACCTTTTGGAGGGAATATTTAGTCTTTTATTTAATGCAACCTTTGCATAATTTTCATTTATGAATACAATCGTAGAGGTTTTCTTTGCATTCTGCCAATTATTAGCATGAGTTTTCTTTAACGAAGGTCTTCATTTACCAGCGTTAAGTATTGTATTTCGCATATTTCATCAATTCAAGCACTGTCTTGATTACCGTTTCTCTGATATTAAGTCGATGATATTGGGTCTTCTTTCCAACCATCCCATTCACTTATCTTTTTCTCTTGCATTCGACTTTTATTTTCCTCTGCCAAAAATTTTTTACTTTCGAGTCTATATTAGATAAAAATTTCTACATAATAATATTCCTTCTGATTTAATGCATATCAGTTCTTCTCGAGCAATAGTTTTAACGAACTCTTGCTAATCATTGCCATACATATTACCACCCAGTAAATTACCTCATAGTCTCATAAATACAAATAAAATAATAATAATCGAACAGCTTAGAAATGAACAAGGCATAGATAGACATGAAGTGTAACCAGTAGCTTCTTTTAGGATGCCTTTCTTATTTAAAGTACACTTTCAACTCTTAAAACAGTTTGGATTTATTCTTAAGTGAGAGGTACCCTATATTTCAGAACAACTATCTGAACAAACATTCCTTATGAATTTCTATTTATTCTTACTCGAATATCTCCAATGGATTTAGATTTGAACATACGATCATGGAGTAACAGTTAAGGGCTAACAGCTAGCAACAGCAAACGACATGTCTTAAAGTAGAATCAAAGAGTTATGTATGCTAAATTTCATTGAACAAACCAAGATAAGGAGTTGAGGGGGTAAGAGTTCCGGAGCTAAGGCTGACAGCTATCAATTAACCTCAGACAAGCGCAATTTTCAAATTAGGGAGCCAAGAAATGAGAGTAAACGAAATTATATTATGCAGTAGCAATGAAAGTCGAGATAGATAGAGGAAGTGTAAGAACAAGAAAAGCAGTTGGATATGGTGAGGACGAGAGAATCAAACGTTTGCGCCACCGGTCATGTAACCGACCAGTCTGATGAGGCAAGTACAAATAGCTAATCAATGTTTCCCAACTGAAGTGTTTGAAAATAGTTCAAGTAAACACAAAAACGTAAACATGATCTTTGATAAAAACGGATAATATTATTACTACTCAAAATTACTAAGGAATTTCTGAGGAATTCTTCAAGAGAGATGAGGCCGAAGCGTAGGGGCTGGTAAATACCAAGCATGTGTGTGCCTTTCCTCCTCCCCTCGTTGTGTGTGTATAAAAGGGAACATAACACAGTTTCATTGAATGGGGTAACATAAACATATGGAATGGGTCCGGGCATCGCTGATCGAGGAAATTGAACATTAATAGTGCTCATTCAAGGACCACTTAACTACCTTATCTCGCTAATGAAAGTAAACCACTTCAGGACACACGACGGTTCCCTAAGGGGAAGTTAAGGTTGGAGCAGGGTCAGACAGTCCAAGCGCCACCGTGAAGTTAAGGTAATTGTGTTTCAAAGATTAATGATGATCTAGATAAAAATTTTGGAAATTTAGGGATTTATTCTGAAGCCGCCTCCCAGCCTTCAGGTACATAAAGGCTACACAAATGTTAGGCTTTGAATTGGTCCGAGTGTAATTTTCCCGTTCAAGGCACAAGTCTCACTCTTTGGGTGGTTGTAAGAATTAGATGCGAGAATCGGAGGCTTTCATATGATGGTAGAACGAAATATCGAATGGTAAACACAAAAATAACTTGAAAGAGAGATTGCAGAAGGGTTAATTAAAATGTAATGGAAAACAATTAATTAATGAAAAATTAGATATATGAAATGTCTAAACTGGCACACGAAAATGATTTTGTGAGTAAAGGCTAAATCAGCGTGCGCAGGTGCTACACCTACTGTAATAGTAAGTCAAACCATCTGGCGATTAGAAATGATTGACTGGCGATGTGATCTCTACTATAGTGCCCACAGGCGGTGTTTGCGTGTTTGCATATAGATACCTAGAGAGGTGTCTATCATTACGCCGAGACTCCGACAATGGGACATGACTGACGTCTAACGAAGAAATGTATATATATATTTGGGTTGTATATAAACCCAACTTACTTATTAATAAATTGGGATGGTTTGCCTGCCACCTCCGAACTGATCAGGCGGCATGAGTGGTTTGACTTATTCTGTCCATTCAATGAATGCGGCCTTGGTAGACCTAACATTCTTACAATATGAGAGAAGGAAATCATTATAGAGATCATCATATTCAGGAAAAATATTCTGTGCACTTTTTTTTAAATTTACGTCTTCTACTCATCGGAAACTAACATTTCTATTGAGTTAGATGTCACTAAATTCAAATTCCTCGATGCTTATCCTACATAGTTTAGGGAATTCGTAGCCATTTTTAAAATACTTTGATGAATGAATCTCCATATATTTTTTGTCATTATTATTAATATAGTATTTAAAAAAAGTAATTTTTATTCAGTTTATGGTACAATCAATCAATCAATCAAGAACGCCTCCAGTTATATGGTTTCCCTCCCTTCATTTTACCAATAACATCTTGCTGCTTTCTATATGCATTAACAATTATTTGATTCCCTATACATGCTACTAATATCACCTCTCCTAATGCCTTAGAGATAACTCTTTGTTTAGGCATGATTTAAGTGTTCTTTATGTAATATTGACTGATTACCTCTCCGCTAAATATTATCATTGTTAATGCTGATCATGAACGTAATAACAGTAGATTAACCAACACGGAAATTGGTAATTTAAAAAAAGAAATAGATTATATTTGATTTTATTAATGCCTCAGTTGATTAGTTTAGCATTGACCTTTACGCTACTTAGCAAATACATACTATCTTAAAATCGACCTTTTTTTTCTCTTGCTAAAATTTTTTAGCAGGAATTCAATACATTGAAGTACTTAAACTACCTGCAGATAAATAATCGGTCAAGTCATTTGAAAGGTAATGAAGTTTTTCAGAGCTTTCCAGATCTGTCATCACTACAATTCCAGTTTTTCGCTCAATCAATCCATTACAGAAAGTGTTTACAGCACTTGAATTGAGCGGAGGAAAGGTATCCTGGAGCTGCATATATGGAAA
This sequence comes from Hymenolepis diminuta, assembly GCA_900708905.1. Lineage (NCBI taxonomy): Eukaryota > Metazoa > Platyhelminthes > Cestoda > Cyclophyllidea > Hymenolepididae > Hymenolepis > Hymenolepis diminuta. The sequence continues at coordinate 1,123,208 of CAADRB010000038.1, read as the reverse complement.
CACATTCTTCCACCTCTCTTGTTGATCGGAATTAACTAAAGGGGTTGGTCGCCCACATCATTGAATGTGCACCAATGGGCATTGACCTAGTGACAGATATGCGTATTAGCCATCAATAAAGGCTTCCCATCACAATTTCAGTCTACATCCTGCGTCAAAAAAAGTAGGCATTTTATTGGTTTACTTCACTTTAGTACTTAAACAAAGAGGAAAGTTGCTCAGTAATTTTCGATCTGCATCATTTCTTTCCTTGAAAAATTGGTCTACAGAACAGGCTTTTGATCGGAAACAATACAGTTATTTGGAACATATATTACTACCAAGCAATTTACAATTTCTTCTCGTCCATTTAACCTTTTAATCAAGAAACTCACCTATTTCCCAGAAGTTATCGCCTTTTGTATGAGTTGAATTTTAAATATTCAGTCATGAAAAGGATAGAATTCAATAAACGGAATTCTCAATAATATGCGCACGTAACTTTGTAACAAATGAGATGTTCGTTATAATTCGATTTTAGTAAAGTATGATCTGCAAAGTTAGCCACATAAACGCTAAATTAATATACCTAACTTGGATAGGTTACTACCAACTTAACTATACATGAATAAAGTGAATTTAAATATAAATGAACTGTAACTAATTTATTATCACTCAGCTCTCTACAAATTTGGCGGTTCATTAAAAAGACGTCTATTGAATAGGAAATGTCAATAAAAAACCAACGGAGAGAGAAATATATGTAAAGGGGATAGTTCAAGGACAACGTTTAAGGGGAATGAATGGGTTATAGCGTAACAGGGGAGAAGTGTGTAGGGCTATTACACATCATTATTCTGGCTATTACTCATCGGGTCCGGCTTCGCACCTCCTGCATGATTTTGAGTAGAGTATTATGAGGAACAATAAATAGTTGTTGCAATGCGTACTATATTTATTAACTGAATAAATGAATAAATACTCTTACATAATGCTCAGACGTATTTTCAGTTGATTAAATTTGGAGGAAAATGATCAATTTTTGTAGACTCCCATATCTGACGAGATACCTAATGCCGAAAAATAGGCAAAAGAAAATCGGCTGTCAGTGGGTCAATATCTCTTAATCAGACCTCAATGGAGAAAAGGAAATCTGTGGCACCTGTCTGTTATTATTACCCACAGTAGTACAATAAAATTTTACAACTGAAATCGGTTATCAGAAGGCCCACCAAATGATAAAGGGGAGGGCATCAGATAGATACTGAGAGCAACGTAAAGACATCGAAGAGTCTTATTTCATTTGGTTTCTCGATTAGAGTTGTGCAATTTTTACTAAATGGGAAGTTCACCTTCAAAAATTAAATTTCTTGGTGCGTCCCCTGGATTACAGCAAAAGCTTTTTTATGATGCCCACTACCTGATAACCATTTTTGAACTTTGACGGTCAGTCTTACCACTTAAATTCATTTTTCCTTCCAATGATCGAGAAGGCTAGATGATCTTTAATGATATTCAGCAGCTGACAGCCTTAGCATAGCAGAGATGAGATAACAAAAAATTTTAAGCTGTGCTTACCGTGTGACTGTGCGAAATTATTAGAGGATGAAATAGGATGTAAACGAATTGGACCTAGTTTACAGGTCACACAGTCAATCGTATACGAAAGCCATATTAATGTAACCCAATGTGGCAATCAGGTCGAGCAAAACTGCAGATCTAAGACCAATCGTTTTAAGACGGCTTCGTTATTTCAGAAATTGCAAACGGAATTTTGCCCTCAAAGCTTATTCGGTTATGGCTGCATGGTATCGATATTCGTCAGTACTGCCTAGACTCAGCATTTAGCTAGTAATGCTGAATCCACCAGCCGATTTTACTGGTGATTAATGTGTCTGACTAGCAAAGTGGTCACCTACACGTTGTGCACTGACTGCTCTCAAACATATTGCGAACTCGGCTGCACTGACTAACCTACGCTGTCTCACTCACATGCAGCCTTAATACAAAGGCGACGAAGCGAGCAAATTGTCAAAAGATTGTGAAAATGTCGCTCTATCCTCATTCAGAAGAATTTGAAACGATTCTTCTTATAACACGAGTCAAGTGACCAAGTCTGCAGTTGGCTCATCGAAGCTGATAAGAGTATGACCGGCACAGATGATGTTCAAGGTACCAGAAAAGGATATGAAGATAACTCCGTGACGATTGGTCCTTACGTTCCCGACCGCTCATTAACATTCATTCCCAAATTTTCCATAACATCTTTCTTAGCTAATTAAAGGCTGAGGTAGTCGGAATCCAAATCAGTCGTTAATCTCGTCTATCCCCTAATAACCTCAGGTCTAATCATCCATCAGAAATAAATAGCACAAATGGAGACACAATTTATACAGAACTTCATTTTCACTACTGTCATTAAGTATTCGATACACAAATGTTTAAAACAGAATTTGTTCCTCAAATACCCGATTCCTCATTCACAACCCGCCTTTGCTCATACCTAGTAATGAAGTCTCCTCATTGTTACATTATTGACTTACCAGATGACCAAACATCCAATAGCTGTACATCGCTGTAGGATTAAGAGTGCGCCAAGCTGTCTATTCAAGATTCTAACAGTATCTTAGACAGTATGTATTGTCCCTTAAGCAGGGCAACGATAAGCTGGGATATTTTTAGCATAATATATGTGATCAGTTTTCAAAGTGGTAATCAGAACAAGGAATCTTAGATGGAACTTTACTACACAAATGCATCAATGGGTTAGTACAAAAGAAAGCAATACATATTTAATATAATATATCAAAAGATCACAGAAGTCATTTCTCTTCTCCATACATGCACAAACATACTACTTATTCTTTGTCAGCGTTCTCTGTTTGGCGCCTTCCACCACCAGCTGTTCATTAATGTTGAGACCCTTGCGCTTTCTCACATCTTTCAAGTAACCCCGTATACGATTCAAATCTGTGATAATTTCATCTTTGGCCAATTCCTCCTCAACCTGGCTATCGTCTGAGTCCGTATCTGATATAGGAGAAGACGGTTGGGCGTCATTCTGTCCGGCAGCATCAGTAACTTCTGTATTTTGTAATTTCAACTTCTTTAAAGCTTCTTGTTGACGCTGCCACATCTTAATATGTGTCTCTCCTAAAACAGCGATTTTACCACTGGCATCTCGTTGAAGGGGATCAATATCCAGCACTTCCCAGCCTCCAGGTCGTAATTGTGGCATGGAGACTTGACCCGAAGTTCGTTTTCGCAGATCATCAGTAAGGCCAAAGCTCTCCACAACTGGCAAACGAGCGTGGATCACGAAACACTCTTCGCCCTCCCGCATATCCTCATTCACTATACGAGCACAGCGTTTTCGTAGAACGGCGTACATACGACCTAGTCCATCGCTGCGACACTAGAAAAAAATAAAACGGAGAATTTCAGACCCAACTATATTCCAAAAGAAAACACGCAAAGATAACGGAGGTCAACGTACCAGTAACTCAACATCGTACATTGAAAGCACGAGCCTCTGTGCAGGACAAGCCATAAACGCTGCTATACAGGCACGATTCATTACAGAAGTCAAGAGTTCCGGTTTACTCTCGGATAACCAACTATTATTGCTTCGCCGTTGCCAGTAAAAATGATCACTTATTGTGAGCTTTTTCTAGCAAATAAACGAGGGAGGAGAGTTAAAGAAGTTATAGCAATTCATCAGCCTACTCTTCTCTCTGCTCTACTCTTCGGTTGATTCTTCAAGTTTTCATCCCCCACCCCATTTTGCCTAAGTTGTACTTTTAAGCTTTTCCAAATTCAGTAGTTATCGATTACACTTAAAGTGTCATTCACCCATAACCGGCACTTGATTTCCTTACTCTGCCAATGGTAATTTTGCAACATCTGATACATTCCTGGGACTAAAAACAGAAGCTTTATATATATGCAACTTCTACCTGCTTCTTTCTCCACGCTTATCTCGAGCACACATAGACCTCTCAAAATAAACAAATCGCACTCTGCTATCACTCCGCTTGTCACTCCAATCCCCGAGTGCATATAGAATGGTTTTATAAAATATCTAAATCCATTAAGGAAAGTATTAACAACACTTAACCTGAGTAGAGGTACCTGACCAGAATTAGTAAGTACGGTTAGTGGTCTATACCAATGGGTGCAACAATGAGTATCGATATCGTGACTTCTGGTTTGACAGATTTTGTTGATTCCAAATACCCTTTAACCCCTCTTAACAGGTATAGTGGTGATATCTTGGAGTTCTCGTCTGCAATGTACTTTATGCCATTTCAATAGCAGAATGCATATCTATAGATCTAGATCCAATGACCTCTGACGTGACACAGAAATAAACGACCAAGAAGTTACCAATATTAGCTGTCCCCTTAAATATTCTATCAATTCCCCTATATGCACTTACACTCACAATTAACCCATCCTCTAGAACTCCTATGAACCCCCCCCCCNNNNCGCAATACAACTAAGTCTCCACAATTTCGGTTCACTAGCGCCCTATCTCTTATCCCATATAATGGTAAAAATCGAAAAACCTAGCAAGAATATTCAATTCTACACTATCGATTTAGAAGCTGCAGTCTTCTAGAAAGTATATACGGTATCGAACATGATGCACATGAGTAAAAGAAATTTCAATCTACCTCGACTTCAGCAACCTGTTCTTCCTCTTCCTCTTCCGAAGCTACACTTTCTTCGGATTTCGATTTATACTCATCTTCAATGTCTTCATTCCATTCATTATCAGAGTAATTATAATCATAATTATCGTCGCTGTTTCCATCTTCACTATTACTCTCCTCATCGTCTGAGATTAGCCAGGACATAGAGGAAGCAGCCTTTTGCCGCTTATTGATAGCCGCCTGTTTCGCCATCAATTTGGTCAATATTGGATCATCCCCCTCACTCCTAGCCTTCTCTTCCTCCTTAGTGGTGGTATCCGACTTTTGTTCCTCTGTAGCTTTAGCCTCTTCTGAGGCTTCTGCTTGCAGATCAGCAGCTGTTAAGATTCGAGGAGTAGGCAAATGCATACGATCTTCAGCATAAATCTCTTCAAGAACAAAGGCTACACCTCGTAGTGGCTCAGCACAAAGTGGGCCCTGTTCAGTCGCCATTTGGAAACCTCTAAGAATTGCCTTACTATAGCTGAGAAAGTGCATGAGGTAGACGTTTCCCCCGCCATAAACGTCACTTGGTGTTATTTGGACAGGATCATTATCGTCTGACCATGGGGGCATCGGTTTACCCCAAGCTGTGTCCAAACGAAATAAGCCCGAACGTAGACGCGAGAATAAGAGATTGGGGCCCACTTGTTGGGGTCCAAGGCAAAGTAACCTTGACTTAAGTGAACGCCAATCCAGGCTGACACAAGACTCTGGAGGGATAGCATCCAATTGAGCAGAAAATTCCTCCTCAAATCGCTTTAGATAAGCCACCGCACGACGGGATGATGATGACTTGCGTTTAACACTGCCGATAAGGACCTTCACATAGGTCGCACCACGAGATTCAAGCCAGTTGAGGAGGTTTTCGGGTATCGGATGAGCAGTCACACGAATAAAAATACGCGTTCTCAATTTGCTATGAGGTAACTGGAGCATTCCAAGAGGAAGGAAGGGCGTTGGATCGCATGTTTCAGATTCCTGTTCTGGGGGCTGGAATTCGGCAGCCCCTTCAGCACCTCCTTTACGTACACAGTTCTCTCGTACTTCATCGTACACAAGATTTTTCTGCTTTAACTCTCTTTCCAACTGGGCTTTAGCAAAGGCAAGAGAATCAAAGGGCATGTAGGCATCGGGAGGACATCCTTGAGTCACAGTCTCACGAAAGGGCACTACAAGGGGAGATGTGTGCAGCTCCAACTCAGGAGCAAAGTACTTGGTCAAATCTTCAAGACATTTTTGCATATGGATTTCACCTGCAGCATGAAGTAGGCATTCACCTTTAGAAGTGAATGTAACTTCGGCACAAGGATCGGATCGTTCAAGAAGTTTTAGGCCTTCTTCAAGTAGTAACATGTCCGATTCTGTGGTGCTAACGGGTTCAATCGCAAGGGAAATTACAGGGACACCGCGCCATACTGCAAGACCTCCCAGTGGTTGAATTCTGCGTCTAAATTCATCCCCAGATTCTGTAGAGGAAGAAACTGAAGTGACCATACGTAGACTCGACACCAAGAGTCCAGATTTTGGTAAATTGCTCACAATTGATGTCCCAACAAGGCCCACAACATTACCAGCAGAGAGTGAATCGTCTGGATATTTGACATTCTTTAACCTAATGACGTTATTCTGCCCACCACAGAACTGCACCACATCACTGATTTCTCCTACGTAGGCATGTCGAACAAAGCGGTCATCATGCCCAGCATACTCCGTGCCCATAGAGGCGGCATCAGACGCATTTGAAGACAAAGACGAATTAGAAACAGACCTGTGGCGGGAAGAAGATACAGACCGTAGCTCGCACTCCTCATCTTCCTCACTATCAGGAATTCTCAGTTGTCCAAGGGGAAGGTCATTTGGATTGGTGTCCAACAGGCAATCGGGCACATTGCTTCCATCAAATTTCGGTCCGAGAACAAATAGACGCTGACCAAGTCTAACGCGACCACTGTAGATACGTGAGAGGGCGACAAATTCATTATTCGGAACAGTGACCGAATTATTTGAGGCCCCTTGAAGTCTAGGGGTTGAGATGAGAGCCTTGCTCTCTTGCCTTGTGGGTTGGCTAATTTTAGGAAAGGTGACGCTGGAAGTAGTATTAGTCTGTGAGTCAGAACAGAATACCTTCGAAACAAATATTATAACAGGATCGTCAGAGCTGCAACCACACTTCTGCAGAGCACTTAGGGCAGGAAAAGCCTCATCATTTTCTACCACAGCATCATTTTCTAACATCATCTGATCAGCAGAAGCAGTCTCACCAAAAATCATGAAACGGGCTCGCTCGGGTGTGATGGCTTTTTGAGGGCTGGGACAAATCTCCACGATGGAGCGGAACATTGCGGGGCCAAGAGGAAGCCATGAGCCCAAGATTGATCTCAATATACCGCGATTATCGACATTGTGATTCTGTTGAAGATAGCGCTGTTCCAGCTTAATTCCTAAGCGTCCAGCAATGTGACCAGCGGCTTCTCGATTTTCCTCCAGAATAATTTTCTAAAAGAGGGAAATTTATGCAAAAAGCACTGCTACGAGAGTGATTGAAGAGGAAATAATTGTTGATGGTAACTGATTTCAGCACACGGTGTGCAAAATATGACCAGTCTGACACCAGACTAATTCATCAATGGTGGCTGATTAGACTATGCCATGAGCTGTCATGGATGTTAGCAAAGCATTCATTCGTCTTCCTAGCAGAATTGAGAGATAGAATAATAGCCTACGAAAAATCAAACATCAGTTGACGGAATCGCATCAAACCATGTGATCCGGATTTTCTATACGAAGTTTACGATAAGACAAGCCTGACAATTAAAATGGAGGAGGCAGATGACCTGACACTCAATCCTGTTATCCTCCCCCTTCTTTAAACATGAACTATCTTTCTCCTCTTACGTGTTTAGATGGTCCTCTTTGATCAAAATTTTCGCTTCGCCACTGGAACCGAACAAATAATGAGCCGGTTAATACCAATCTAACATAGAACTTTAAGCAAAAACAAAACTGTTATAAGGTATAGTCAGCCAACGGTTATAAACTGTGCCAGTTACTCCGACTCCAGAGAGATAAAAGACTGAACTGAGCAAGACTAGTCATTTATTGACTTAAAATGGTTACGATTGGCCACAGAAGGCTGAACCAAACACTCATGGCTACTGGACTCCCATGTTCGATGTGGAACAATATGACTGATCAAACAATCAATCAAACAACCAATAGATGAATAACGGTTAATCTCTTCATGACATAATCTGCCATTTTATGGTGCGGAATCGACATAGCGATATTGTACTTCCAGTGTAGGGTAAAACACTATTTAGCTTCCTATCAAAACCCTGTCTGTATATTTATATAATGCCGACCGACAATAAGATATAGAAGGATATGTTTACAGCGAATCATTCTTCTAAACCTAGTGCCTTCCACATATTATGAAAAAAAAATAATAAAATACATATTGGCTACTCCTAACCAGCATCCGATAATGACATAAAAATGCTGGCATAACAAATCTGACCTGAACTTCGGAATCTACGGGCAAATCCAGACTTGAAAGCTAGGTATTCATGATTTGGCAATGATAAATCATCTGAACAACAATATTAGACAACATTGAATATAGAAATCATTCGTCATCAGTGGTCTATTTATCCCCTAATAAATCGAAAAAGTAGAGGAAAATTCGAACAGATAATGTCATAAAGTAATTTCCACCTTTTCACTTTCATCTAAATCTAATCTTAAAGAGGCATCTAAGAAAAAGAGTGCCAAATAACAGTGAAAAGTAAACATACATTATAAATATGGTGCAGATGATCAATAATGAGCTGAACGAAGACAGGATTTTTATTTTTCAATCGAGCATTCGGCTTGACACGAGGTGGACCACCATCTGGTGAAGGCGCAAAGTAGTAATCTCCCCACAGAGCCTTCAAAAGACCCTTTTTGGGAACTTTCATGCGTTCTGCCCATAGATCTGCAAAATCGCTTATACGAAAGCCCCAGCCGTCCACAGCCGATGTGAAAATGACGTTAGATTGATCTGGTGAGAAATAAACGTGAGAATCATCCTTATTTTCAAGTCCTGTGCTCCAAGTGTACGTTCCTCCAGCACCTTCCATGGTACCCTCGGTTGTTACATTCTGTTGCTGTTGCTGCATAATATCCGCTTTGTATAATTCCGCAAGGACGGAATTAACCTGCTCCAAAAGACGTAAGATCCTGTCGTAGACTTGAAGAGGAGTGAGACGGAGCTGGATAAACAGACGATCGACTTTGTTGAGAACTAGAATGAGGGTGAGGCGTTCATTCCATGCCTCGCGTAAAACTGCTCTAGTTTGGGGACAGACGGCCTCCACTACATCGACAACTATTAAGGCGCAATCACATAGTCTGACTGCAGTAGAAACGTCTGATGCAAAGTCAACGTGGCCGGGAGAATCGATAAGATTGATGAGATAGGAGTTTGGATCAGATGAAGCGGTTTCTGGATTAGTCTGGCGGTTGAATTGAATGGTAGGGTTATAGAATAGACCCACTGCACTGGACTTCATTGTGATGCCACGCATTTGCTCAGCCTCTAAGCTGTCCATGTAACGCACTTGGCCAGCCTGACGAGATGAAATAATTCCATTGGTGGCCAGCAGTGCATCTGCGAGTGTTGTCTTACCTTAATAAAATGCACCAAATCTTTAAAAGGATACCCTAGGAAGAAAAGGCAACGTATTCTCTTAAACTTCTATGTTATTGAGCTAGCCGCAAAATCTGTCTAAATTACTTTACAGGTTATAAAGATAAAAATAGATGTAACTTGCCGTGATCAACGTGTGCAAGAATACAGACGTTTCGAATCCTGTCCGTTAAGGACGACATAGGGGGTAAAATCCGACTAGCAATACTCATTTTTTCTTGAGTGAGAACAACGCGCACCAACCACAGCGCACTATAAGACGACCAGAAATTTTAAAACAGTGGGGCAATCGCTGCATATATAAACTCTTTCAAGTTATAAATATTATTACTAGTTTATTGAGGTGAAACACAATTATTTTATTTTAACTTATATTCTTACAATGACAGCCATTCAATTGAGTCCGTTAAGTGGACAGATTCCTGATTCTCATTCTGCCAAGCGAAAGCTTCGTATAAAGCTCAATCAGGAGTTTAAAAATAAGATTAAAAAGTTCAAAATTTCCTAAATACTTTTGTATGAATGACCATACATGTTTTATTAGTTTTAGTAAAGGTCGGGAAACTCCAGCCATTTATTTGACTACAGAAATTACAATAATACTTAATCGTGAGCGGTGACATTGATAATTAGAGATTTCAGCTCCTCACATTAGTCATTTGCCTTTTTAAATACTGTTTATGAAGGATCATTACTGATCAAGGTAAATGATGCTATGTCGACACGAGAGCAACTAAAATAATTAGAACGAAAATTATATGCTGTCAAGGTCTGCAGAATCAATTACGGAACATTGTTCGACTATGCCGTTGGCGAACAGTCTAATTACCTATGACCAATTGAAATATCTTTCAAATTATATCAAAATGGCTTTATTCAATGCAACCAGCTAGAAAAATTAAAATACCCTATAATTTGTCAAATACCATTATTTATGATTTCAACGCGGATAATCTGCTTTCTCTCTGCTCAGTCCATTTTCAAAATAATTTGTTTAGCTTAAATTGATTTGTCACATTTGTCATTACATTCTATGTCTTCGTGTCTTTTTAGTTTTATGTTTTCCCAAAAGTTTCTTCCCATGTATTGCTAATGATTCTCGAAAATGCAACATCTCCGGCATCTACACAAATTGTTCATAAAACAAACATTTGCACTAAAACCTTAATGTGTGCTGACATATTCAGCTCCAAACTGCCCTGTTCTTCGTTAACATATCCTGAGTCATTTCTTTGTTGTTCCGAGCGGTCTCATTTTACTTAAAAGTACACTCGTCCGACTAAATAAACTTTCAAAAAAATTCTCCCTAAACTCTCCCACTCGTATTACATTTAGTGGTCTCGACCTTCTCCACCACACTCTTTTATTGAAGGTTATCTGTCATTATATAATTATGTTTTGCAGTATATTTAAAATACTGGAAGCAAGTTTCCTAGCCAAACATAACTAGTTTTTGACCGTGTGTTCAAAATAAAGCTGATAAAACTTCTCTGTTCATCATGAATATACAAAAGTGAATACTTCCATCGTTTAATCAGAACCAAATAGTGTTAATCCCCTAATAAATTATCCCTTGGACTAGTCATTATCTATATATTCTAGCCCTGCTGCTATAGCCTGCAGATGTCTGTAAACACCTGGCGATTAGAAACGATTGACTGGCGATATAATCTCTACTATAGTGTCCACAGGTGGTCCCGCTGTGTGTTTGCATGTTTGCACATAGATACCTAGACAGATGTCGATCATCACGCCGAGACACCGGCGACGACACAGAACTGACGACTAACGAAGAAATTTTTTGTATATAAACTTAATTTACTAATTAATAAACTGGGGTGGCTTGTCTGCCACCTTTAAACTGGTCTGACGACATGAGTGACTTGACTTATCTCATCTATTCGATCGATATGGCCGCGATAGACACTCATAACGTTATAACACCTATGTGGTACAGTATTCAAATAAAATTACCTATTTACCTCTGCATATTTGCAAATTATTTTCGAACGACGTATTAACTTAAAGGTTTTGTGCAAAATTACATTTCTGATCGATTTCTTGTATAAACCTAATGCAAAAACTGTAATTCACCTCCCTCTCGCCTGCAGCATATCGATTATCGCTTTTCATTCGCTTCAACTGACTCGTCTATGAATTGCACACACTCAATTTTTATACACAAAGTTCTAAAGCCTGTTTCTCAATTTCATTAATATCTTCTCCATTCTCATTTCTGTCTATATATCCATCGTTAACCGGCAATTTTCTTTGACTCACCTCAGCTCTGCATATTCTTATTTGGGAAAGGCGATTTTTTAAAGTTAAGAAATTGCAAGTGGGCAGCAGATGGCCTTAGGTCTTAGTGCTACCTGCTAAATATATCCAAAATGATAATAATATATTAAGGTAGGTCATGTTGCTGTGAGCTATTTAGCTTTCATTATATATTAGCATCAATTTATTCAGTAATTACTTTCACTTTGCATAAGTATCTGGGAAAAGCAATACGATTCATTAGCGCAAATCAAAAAATCAAAGAGATATTCATTTTTTTATTTAGTTATTTTTGTGTTCACATAAATTTTGAGGTGTCATTCAGAGAGAAATTAGGAGAAAAGGGAATAGAGCGTATTCCGGAGGAGGAGATGAGATGAAAAATAGAAAATATATCTTCAATATTTCTTTTTAGTAATATCACATTGAAAATAAATTTCTGAAGTCCTTTTTTCCCTGAAGAACTCAGGGCGGATGCTTTTGTAGCTTAACAAACGTGCTGCGTAGAAAATTGAATTATTTTAAGCAACAAACGTGCTCGTTATTTCGAGCACGATCTTGATTCTTAAAATGCAATAAAAGATTAATAGTTTGTAGAATATAAACAAGAAGATAGATTAGCTTTAATGCGACGGTATCCCATTGGTCACCGTGAAGGCTTGCCGTGAGAGAGGTCATTAGTTCGACGTCCATCAGCGAGCACCCAGTGAACGGAATGGCCAGCGGCACTGGCTAAGTCTGGCTAATAAGAAGGATGGCAGAACAGACTTAATGATGACACTCCCTATTCGAGATGAGAGATGGAAAACGATTTCCTAAATGGGCTTGAGAATTACCATCATAATGAAACCGTAATTATGTTGACTGATATTGCATAGAGTATTTTGCGTTCGAAAAATAAGTTCCTAAGCATATCAAAACTGAAATACTTTATATAATTTGTTAACGGACCTATTGAATTAATTTTTCTTAGATTTTCCTCGATTTTAAAATGTTTATATTTAATGAAGTAGCAATGTTCTGCTCACCCGCAAATATCAAAACGGTGAACGGTAATGAGAAATAGTGCTTCTTTGCGCTATAAGAATTTACGCAAACGTGTTAGACCTTTAAGACCCTGGATTGTTGGTCTTAATGTACCCAATATCGTAAGTGAATTGGCAGATGTCAGACCATTTATTTACTTGTGCTGCAAGCTTTCCGTAACTGAGCAGTCATGGGCAAATATGCCTGAAGGTCCCAAAGCACTTGTAGTCAAAGACACAGACGTAAATTGAATAATGCAACAATTTAATCTTTTAGTCGCTTAGACTGTGTGATGGCCAATTTTGGATTGATTTAATTGTCGATAATAGCCTGCAGGAAGTATTGGTATGCAGGTATGTCTTCTTAAATTGATTTACTTCTCATTTTAGAAATAAATTTCGAAATCGAGATGTTTGCTTTTTCATTGTCTTCTTAGATGAATACCTCATTAACTATGATTCCAATTCGGTATGTCGTTATATATTCGTTGATGTTTTAGCAAACTTTTGTTTCGAGTGTTAAGGATCTAAGAATAGTCAAGGATACTCACTGTCTTTCTGAGGCTTTTTCATCTATTCCTTCCATGTATGTTGAACAAATTTTATTTTACTTTCTTTTTATAGTAAAAGTGCAGAGAAAGATTTGTTGGCCGTCGTTCTCTCACCGTAAGCAGTTTGAATTTACTCTCACGTGTTTTAGTCCATCTGAAGAAATTGAACGGTGTGGATTGAGCTCGCGCTCAAGTTGTGAAGATGGTGAGAGCGAAAACAGTAAGAAAAAATCAGGATCCGTTGCTGAGACAGTGAGTGATTTTATTTTGATCCTATACATATCTGTAAATATTTAGGTGGATATCGATCCTCAGCCAATTTCTATAACTGAAAAAAGTGTCCAATCTTCCAATCTCATCACTAATGACGGATCTGGATCCGATGCTAAAAAAGTGATGAGATTTACTTAAATCCAAATCTTGCTGGGATCAAATCTGATCAAATAATTATCTTTCCTTTCTTTTTAGGAGAATAATAATTGTCCATCTCTTTCCTTAGAACAGGACAGTGCTCTGCCACAGGAACAGAGTTCTATCGTAGATACGTGGATACCAACACAGAATCCTAGTTTCGAAACACTCAGCTTTGGTGACGATATAGATAACATCTCTGTTGAAGGTATGTGATACGTGATAATCAATACTACTGGTTTATTATCATTAGTAGTATCCATTTTCGTCGTGGCTATTATTAGCTGGAGCAAAGTTTAAATTTCCATTAGTTATATTTATGGTGAAGCATTTGAGCTTAAGAAATATAAATTAGTCCATTTAGTGATTAAACAGTAGAAATCGAGTGAAAATAGATAATGGAGTCCTGTATTCGATTTTTTATGCTTTCGGCTGTCCAATTTTTTTAGTAGACATAGTTTCCTGTTCAATGTTCCTAAATTCAAATTTTATGATTTGCTCTCAAGATTCTTTGGTAAATTCATTTCATTCGATTTCATTTAAAATCTGTCAGGGGAGTCTTTCCTTATATCGTCATCTTCAGATATGTTCTATTGAATGAGTTATAGTCTTATTAGCCAATAGAGTGTGAATAAGCCAAGCATAGATGTCGTTTTTTTATTTTTTGTAATCGATCAAATTCTGTTGACATTTTCAGATGAATCGGATGATACAGCAATTTCCGACCGTGTTTCACCAATTCCACGAAAGACGTCAAATATCCATGTAATTGATGAACACAATCTACTAGGTATGAAGTTGACTTTCAATCAAATAAATATTGAACCTCTAGAGGTTATGATATCCAGGCTCTATTTTGAATAAAAACATGTATATTCAAGCATCTTATAATTTAATATCGTTTCGGTTGATCATTCAAACAGTTCTTGAATCTATTAAATAGATAGGTTTTTATCAAAATAACAGTTTAAATCTTGTATCCCAGCTATGAAAATGCATAGATCTGACTATATGTTCTGTCTAATCCCAGCACAATCGTGAGTTTTGTATCTATGGTATTAAATTGAATATCCCATAGAGAGCCAAAGTCGAATGTATATTTTTAACCGATATTTTGCTCATTCCGCTACAAAGTTGAACTTTCGTGGGAATAGAGGCAGATTTTTCGTTTAATAAGTGATCGTTTTCATTAACCCAATCTCACTATGGAAATTGTTGATTGAGGAAGTTTTTACGCTTCTACGATTTCAGCAAACTAATACTTTTTCCCTTTTGACAAAATCATTTGAAAGTCAATAATTTATAATTAACCCTATTCATTCTGATTGTTTTCAGTAGAAAGATGTCTTCCCACCAGCGGCTACTCTGATGATCTGGATCGTGCAAATGCATCTCTTCGTATTCATACTCCACAAAATAATTCTCTTTCTCGCAGCAACTCTTCTCCTTTTGCATCGTCCTACCCACCTACTTCGACTTGTTCACATCCTCCACAAGAATTGGTAATTTTCGACCTCTTCTACTGAATTATTATTAAATAGCATTGTGCTTTATTTATGAATCATAGATGTGCTAGGTATAAACCAGAGGATGTTATTATCCTACATAAACTTTCTTATTTACCTATCATCAAGCCGTCTAATTGTGAAATGACTAAAGTTTTCACTGGATTGTTGCGCTGTTTGTTAAAATGCAAACTGCTTTGATCTTAGCTCTCACTAGTAATTTTTTGTGACAACTTTTTTCCTGATATTTTAGCAGACCAATTTCCTCGCCTGGTTGAGTACA
This sequence comes from Hymenolepis diminuta, assembly GCA_900708905.1. Classification (NCBI taxonomy): domain Eukaryota; kingdom Metazoa; phylum Platyhelminthes; class Cestoda; order Cyclophyllidea; family Hymenolepididae; genus Hymenolepis; species Hymenolepis diminuta. Next base: position 1,107,790 of record CAADRB010000038.1, on the reverse strand, counting down.
CAGGAACCGACTGTCGAAATATGCTATCTAGAAGAAGTTAGTGGAGGTTGAATTTTTTTTGGACGCCTTTTTGGTGTAGTTAGTAAAACTTTTTTTCTTCATTTCTTAGACTGCTCGTGCAATTGATGAGCTGTGTAAAATTGAGCCTGCACAGCCTTTTTCGGATTATTTTAATAATTTCGCCTTTACGGAATGACGAAATCAAAAAACAATATTTGTGTATATATATTTGTAAGAGACGAGATTTTATTTTATAATTTGTCGCTCATAATAAAGCATCTATATTGTATTATTTTACTGTTTTCACTGATTATTATTATTGTTATTTGGTCATATGGATATTTTCGGATGATGAAGGGAATATTGGCGTGTACTATTTCATGATATTGTTAATAAGGCAAGGACACGAAATTGGGTGCGTGCGAATATGGCACAATATACAGAATATTGTGCGGTTACTTTAAAGAAAACGTAGGGATCATAAGTATAAGAACAACCTGGGAATTAAGCGGATTTTTGGATTTTGGTCATAGTTAATTTTGGGTATATGCAATGCATATGATGATGGTGATTATGAGCCTGCTATATAGGGACAATAAGAACTAATTCATGGGATAAATGAGTGTTTCTTCGTCAATTAACTGCCAGATAAGTATTTGAAAACTTAGAACATGTATTCTCAAGTAAAATCTAACAATCAGGCGGTAAATGTCTGAATAAATTTAGGATTATTGTTATGTATTAAGGAACATTTACAACTATGTTCAAAACCAAAAGCTGTTCATATATTATCTAGTATTTATTAAAAGGAGAAGACTGAAACTTGTCACCGTTTGGGAGTGAGATTGTTGTTACTCGCTACTTCAATGTTTGATTACGGAGGGAAATTAAATGGAAATAGAATCGATCAAACTCGATATTTATGCTTATCAAGGAGTAAATTTCTGCATTTGCACCACATAAATAGTGGAAATTCTAAATTAATTTAATTTTCGTCATGAGACTATCAGAAACTGCAAACTTTAACAGAGTTTAATATGCACAATACATTAAAACATTATATATTTGACCTTGAAAAACTCAGACTTTTGTTTTACAGCTGGATATAAAGCGGGTATTTCAAGGATAATTTGATCTGCAGCTTTGAGATACTCGTTGTTTGATCTGACCCACTAAAGTTTATCGGAATAAATTTATATCAATATAACGACTAAAAAATGAATGTCGTTATTGGTTTGTCATGTATTGGTCATTTATATTTTTAATTCAGGTGGTGGAAGTGGCCTGATTGGAAAAGCTTTAAAAGCGAAATTGCTTGCAAAAGGTATTAATGTCCGAATAATATCGCGTGATCCAAAGCGCAGTGAAGATCTATCCTGGGTATAAATTTACTTCCATTGGACTTAATTCATTCACCAGAAAACTGTTGAGTCCTCCGGTCTTCCGGAAGATACTCATGCTGTTGTAAATTTATCGGGCCGAAGTATTGGTGAAATCAATTCCAAGTTTCTTTTCTCTAAGTTTGTTCACTTATTTATTTTAATGTTCTTTTCTATTTTAGTAGTTCTTACAACGAGTTTCTAGAAGAAGTTCATAGCAGTCGCATAGAGACTACTAAAACTTTGGTCAAATCTCTTTCGAAGTCAACGAAGCATTTTATCAACGCATCAGCTATCGGTATACCTTAATGTTTTATTTTAATTTTTTCTAGGATTTTATAAGCCCGATCTATCCATTAGTTACACTGAGGAGGACAAGTATGTTGAATCTGGTTTTCTTTCTCATCTCGTTCATGACTGGGAAGCCGCTTGTTCCGGTCCACAACTAGGTGGTGTTCGACGCGTTTTTGTTAGAGTTGGTATTTGAAGTCTATATTCCGGTTTCTCTATTTGCGTCTACGATTCTCAATTTTTAGTAACTTGTTATAGGAATTGTCCTATCAAAGGATGGAGGCGCCCTGACGAATATGTACGTCTCTCATCGTCTGGGCTTGGCTGGGCCTATTGGTGATGGAAAGCAGTGGTTCTCATGGATTCATATTGATGATCTTGTCAATATTTTCTGTTTTTTACTAACAGATCATTCTGGTACGTATAATTTAAAACTTGTAGATATGACAGAGACAGAATTACAATGGGGATATCTTCATTATTGATTAAGCCATCCAATTTTACAAATAAGATCTTTATTTGTAATTTACTCAATTGAACACATATTCTCTTTATTGTCAATAGGTATATTGCGATAGAAGGGTGAAAACGTTCATCTAACTGAATATTAGAAAATGTATACAGCCTGGATATAGAGTTAGGAATCAGTAAGCGTTATGCTGCAACAGCTTATTTACGACTAAACTCACACTGGTGGATTAACATATTTATATAACCTCATATTCTGATGTTGACAGGGTATGTTTATCATCATTAAAATTCCACAATGTTACCTTATAGAGAGCCTACAGACAGATGTCGTCCAAAAAGTCCCAATGCTTAATCTAATGTTTAGATGGAAGTTTGGCCACTATCTACCCTATACTCTTAATCGACATTAATTGCGATCAATTAACCAGGTGCCTCCCATTTTTACCACGACGCCATGTTCAGACGAAAGTGTATTTGCATAGAAAATTAACTAAAATGTACATATTTTAGGTCAAAAGCTGGACGGTCCAGTTAATGGCACAGCTCCGAATCCTGTTCGCCAAGGTGTATTTTCCCGAGCTCTCTGCCAGTCCTTGGGAGCACCATTCTTCGCTGGACGCATTCCGACACCCGCATTTGTTGTGAAGGCCATGCTTGGTGAGGATCGAGCCCCGTTACTACTTGAAGGTCAACGTGTCATACCTGCTAAGGTCGTTGCTGCCGGATTTCGATTCCATTACCCAAATCTTGAATCTGCTCTTGAAAATCTGTATGGAAGGAAACCTTCGCCAGTGCCAACTGACTAGTCATTTTTACCAACTTGTTTATTGTATATCTCAGGACTTTTGTAAATTAAGCCTACAGATTATTTACTAAATCTACGTTTCTATTTATTTCTTTTTCTCTCTTTAAGTAGCAGATAATTATTAAGTCTGATGTTCGGCTAAACTTGAATTAGTTTCTGAAAAGATGTATTGAATTACGTCCAAACCTTCATTTGATAATATTGTCAGTTTTATAAACCAAAATCTATTCTCACCTCTATTCGAATCTGTTATTCTTGTCTAATCTTCTTAATAGGATTACATTAAATTGAAAATTAACCCCACCTTTCTATCTTAACCTCAATTATCCTTATGTTTCCGCATAATGAAATGTATTTCCGGGATAAAAATATTTAAATTTTGCAGCTTCTAAAACGTTAAGGTCTCTATAACTGGGGCACTACACGTACTATGCTTTGAAATATACCTCTACGTTAGTTTGTAGGTTGCTGTGCCACCTACTTAAAGGCTATCCATGACCTACTAAAGCGTTTTAACTGTCCTGGAGATATCCAAAGGCCCCGGTAATGTCAACTAAATGTCAAACCGATTAACCTTTCGTGGTTTAGAAGACCGATGCATATTCTTACGCTTTAAACGTAACTTGCACACTGCAAAATATTCAATGTAGTAGTAAACGTCAGAAAATAAAGTTTTAAAAAGACTTTCTTCTAAAAAGAATTTGATACTCAATCAAAATGCATAAAATCAAGTGTTACTATTTGCTCTTTACTCTATTTAATTATCCCAAAAGAATTAAGTTCTTGTGTACTTTTAACTTCCTACATAAAATCGGTATCATAAAAATTTGGCAATAATAAAGCTGAAGCATGTTGCTTTTTATCAAGAGAAATTTTCATGTATAGTAATTACGAGTTTGAAACAACCTCACTAAATCAACAATAAACAAAACCGAAGGGGCATATGAGATAGCACCGCGAGTTCACACGTTTGCAAAGATAAAATCGAATTCAGTTTATTTTTAAGAGGCAAAGGAAAAATAACCGTACCTAGTTTATAAACTTTTTTCATCATACGGGAACAGGCATGTAAATTTGTCCGATAGTTATGACCTAGAGAGTCAACAGCAAATAAATATTCCTCGAATCAACAAAGTGTAGGAAGAGTTTTGGTGAAATCATTCTACCAAATCCGATAAAGTCAATCGTAGGTTCTAATTTTGTGTGAAAGTTATTGGAAAAGAAGGCAAGGCTCGAACACTGTAGAAGATATCATTCTGCCTTAAAAGCCGTATACACAGATAAATCAATTCTTTGAATGCTCAAGGATGTTAAAACATCGCCCCTCGTAACGATATTCTTAAGACTGGTAATTCTTCTTGAAGCTTTAAGAAGAAGCTTAATTAGTTTAAATAAAAACGAAGGGCTAACCTAAAATATCGGCTTATGTTGTTTTATTTTAGCAAAGATAAAAAATCATTGGACATATTCATCGCCTTTTGTTCAAATCTATAATTTTATACCATTACCATCCGCTAGTCCGAAATGCATAATGCATAAAATCATATTGCTGTTGTTACTACCCACAATAAAACTATTGTCTACTGATTTTCAATTCTATCTGGTGTTCATGTGTGCTTATTCACATGCGTCTCCCAATCTACTCTCTATCCATAACACAGTAATATTATCAGTCTTCTCATGAAAATGCTACTTCTCTCACCCACTGTTCTGAAACATATGGCTCAGAATGCGGTAATTGTCTGATCACTTTTTCTCACTAACGCATAACTAAATTCTATTTAGACTTTTATTTTACTTTTCAATAAGCCGCTATTGTTAAGAGAGCTTAAAGCTTAACATATCTCTTCTATTAGTCGCCAGCATCTGCCGAGCTTTAAGAAACGAATGGTAAAATCTATTATATTTTAACAAGAAATATGTCAAAGTTTGTGTACAGTCATATGATCAACGGGTTTAAATAATTTTGACCGAATATTAAAATGAGCCTCCAAATGCTGTTAATGACTCCAATATGGTTTCATCCTAAAATTGAAAATTATTATATTTAGAAAAACACCTGAATACTTACCTGAAGACATACGGAGATGAATTCCCTTCTCTCAATCTTTCCGTCTCGGTCCGTATCAAATTTCTAATATTTAAAAAATGAAGAATAATTAATAAGAATAAAAATTAGGATGTAATTAAAATCTAAAGGTTATTTTAATATCGACAGTTCAATGCTTATTTTTATCGCAGTTTATCAATTCATTTTCATTTATTAGAACTGAGCTTATTGAAGTGGTCGAATTCACTTCTCCGCTAAGCACGGGAGAAATACAAATTAAAACCAATGGTATCCCTTAAAAGGAGCACTAAACTGCCGTCATAACATGATGAAATTAATTATTGAATTTTTTGTTACTTGTAACGTTTTAACTACTCGAAGGTGTGAATAAGTTAAGAGATATGCCTGACAGTAAATCTTTTTGTAAATATTTTCGATAAGCAGCAAATAACGGTAATTAATAAATGCTTAATAAAAGAGATGCCCACTAGTGCAAAATAACAATAGCAATGCAGGTGTCTGGATTAAATATTCCTTAAATGCAAATATGGAGGAAAATAAGTTCATTTCACCTTACCGTCATTAAATTCCCAACTCTCTGGGAATTCTGGGGTTCCGCTGAAGAGAATCCTGCACTTAACCCTCTCTTGTCAAGCATTAACTAGTAGTGTTGGCCATGACCTGTACTGGGTGCATACTGATAAGACTCGACCTCTCACTTTGCAGATGTGCATATTTTCGTATGTATATATGAATAGAATTTCATGAGAGTTAAGAGGTGAGTGATTAGAATGAGGAAACTTAGTCAACAGATATTGTCGAAACTCAGGGATTTTGGAAGAAAATTTTATTAAACATGATTCTATTATGGTGTTTTTATCGTCATTGTGATCACCAAACTGGTAACCGCAAATAAAGTCGTAATTTACACTTTTATATAAAACTTGAAAATGTGATATATCGAATAAAATCGCAGAGTTTAATCAGTTTAAGAGTTTATAAAACATTTAAGTGAAAATTGTTGATAATTTTGTGATTTTGGACTCGGAACGCTGAAAACACTTGATCTAACTTACATTTGAATATGCCCCTACAGTTGTAACTTGTCACGTGCCACTAAGATGTGATCGAGTCAAGGCGTGTTCAATCTGTATTTTTCAGTACTTTCCAAAAGGTCACGGCTTACCTTGACTTAATATTGAATAAACATAGTTCAGATGAACGATTTCACAACTCTCATTGATTCTCTTAATCTAATTCACATCATTACAAGAACAATACATAGTTCCACTGTAAAGAATATTTGGGACAATATAAGACTTATATATTGTGCCTCACAAGCATTAAAAGTCCCCAAGTTTTAACTATGGGCATAAATAATAAGCGAAATACCCTCGAATTTTGGCATTATTAGAAATATATATGGTTAGATTATACGCTAATTTGAGTTTATGCATCTGAACTCTCACAATATAAATCGGTTTCTAACCAAAACAGCGTCTATTTTTGTGATATTGTTCTAGGGTACGCGTTATGCCGCAGCAGCTGTGTAATCTCGAAATCTAATGGAAGCTTACGTATTGAAAATTAACATCATACTGTATTTGACATCCTGATCTTAACAAGAGCCTTTTACAATACCATCTCATATAAAAATTGGCATTTTACAGATTTTTTAATATTCACTTATTACATACAAACTTTATTACAACTGCATTCTGTCTGGAAGTACGAAGGGACTAGTTATATGCACTATTCTATTTAAGGAAAATAATACTATTTAACCTTACTTTATAAGAATCTTACATTTAGCATCCGATTAGCCTTTTCGTCCACATTTTCTATCAACTCTTTGATGTTATGTGTGGGCCCTAGTAGGTCATTCACTGCTCGAATTAGGACAACAAGTTCCTGCCTTGAGATATATCCGTCCTTGTCGTAATCGTAGAGGTCAAACACCCAATTCAATATTTCCTCTTGAGTTCCATGTATTAAACAAGAGAGAGTTTGAACAAAATCCTAAAGGAGTAAATATACGTTGACATTACAAAATCATCTGGCAAAATGGATAAATAATTTACTATATTTATAAGGTTAAGATATAGAACGATTGAAAGTTACTCTCTGCGAATATATCCAGAGGATTGATTATTCAATGACGTGGCAAATTATCAGCGAAGATGGTGAAAAATTATTCTATGCAAATTATCAATGCAAATGCTATTAAGAATTATCAAGAGGAACTCATGATCGCGGGTTCTATGGAGTAACAGGTAGCCTATATAATCATTTGATTATTTAAAAATCGAATTGCAAGTAAAAACTTATGCGGTCCTTTAAGCTTCTTTTCCTTAAAATACATGAGGCATAATTAAACTTTCTAATTTTCAAAATAGAGAGCTACTTTCCTTTCATTAATATTCTTTAAAACTTACAGGAGATCTTTTGAAAGTTCGTTAAAACTAACAATCAACAAATTAATTTATTTGCAGAAAAACAGCGTCTTCAAAACCCTTGTCCTTATATGATAATGAAGAATTTTTTTGAAAAAATGTTTTCAAACCCACTCTTTTCTATTAATAATAACGCTGAAAAACTCCGAAGTAAAACCCGTGGTAGCATCAAATTTGGATTATTAAATGGAAGGAATATTTCATCTGTTCTACAAAATTTCGAACATATTTTATTGCAATATGCCCACTTATACCAATAAGCAAGAAAATACTGCTTCAGAAGACATTATAATTAAACAAGTCCACTGCAATTCTAATACTTCATGTATAGCGAAGTAAATGGATTCCGATATTTCATTAAAATTAATTATGATTAAGATGAGCAAAGACTGAAAAGGAAAGGGCCAAATTGTTTCTAACTGAAAATACGATTTTTAAATTCATAATTCAACTAGCATTCATTAAGCAAAAAAATTATTTTCCAAATATTCTGTACTAGATAGCCAATAGGTGGTGCTTAAATAAGCCAATAAATATGAATCAAACCTAATTAAACTCACCGAAAACGTTATATATCCTCGCGAGCTGCGATCGAATGCACTGAATGTGAGAATGGCATAGCTATGTGATGCTAAAAAGGACAATTAAAGGGAAGTGAGAAAAAGTTGTCAACGCTAATCTTGCAGCATTTATAAAAATGAAACTATTTTATTTTCGGACTACCTATTTATGCATTTTTATCTTTGGAATTTCTAAATTACCATTTTGTATCCTTAAGATATCAATTGGAAGCCATCTTTGTGCCAAGGAAATTAAATGCTTATTCTATGCAAAATAAAAACAGCACAGCTTTGGTAGTTGTAACATGATGGGAGCTATGCACAAAAGACCTAGAAGATGCCAGAAAGGCATTGTCTTACCTAAATCACATCGTATTATATTGTGCTAGTTACGATTCCGAGGAGATAATTATAAGTGTTATAAATATTACAGAGCAGAAGTTAAAAACAATGAATGGTGGTTTTCAACAAATATTTTGCAGTGTTTGTCATTGATGAAAATGCACTAGTCTCTTGATGGAGAGAAGTGTGTTGTATTGATGTTCAGTAATATTTGGAGTGTCTACGTCAATGCACAGCTTCTGCACCAGTTCATCATATGGGATCTCCTTTTCATCCCAATTTGAATCCTCTCACGCTTCTCAGATATTTTATTATTATTTTCCACGGTATTACAGAACTTAAATTTAATTTTAATCATAGTAAAGCATACGCATAAGGCAGGAAGCAAACGTGGTCAATAAGCATGGGAGAAGAAGCAGTCAGTGAAATGATGGCATCAAGAGTCTTAGTTAGATTGAATTATGAAAGCATTTAATTATCCATATTCTCATAAGAATTTATAGCTTACTATGCAATGCCCTATTGCTCAAATTTTATTAATTAACTCCATCATTTGCGGTTGCAGTCATGTTCACAGTGTTCATAGCTCGATTGATTTTTTAACATAGTAATTCCCAAAGTTACTCTTTTCCACATATGCTCTCTTAATTTCGTATCCTCAAAATAATGACTGTTCAATCTTTCTGCTCTTGCCGACTGAGCGATTCTACCCTATGGAGTATTAGTTACCACCCTTTTGACATGATTTTGTGTCCCTCACTTAGCTATGACTATTTATCGTATGAAAACCTAAAAAGGTGTTTTTTATTATCTGATAAGAAGTCAGAAAGATTCCATCTCTATGACTATCTAATTATAACATTTTATTTTCCTGTCAGAAGATTAATTTTTAATGTTCTTGGATAATTTTCCCTATTCGGAATTTAAAAAATGCGCTTGATTTTATCAATCTGAATGTGAATAACGATAGAAATATATAATCGGATTATAAAACAAAGTCTGAATTTCCATTCTGCTATATTTTTCATTCGATTAATATTTATATTCAGTTACTTTTAATGCCAATTAATATTTTACTAAATTATCTACGTACAGTTATTACATCTCACATTGATTATATATTGTTTGTCTTCTTTTAATTGGGGAGGAAAATATTTTCTTAATTACCGTAGTAAAAGGAAAAAATATTTTGTTTGGAGGTCGTTATGATTCTAAATTTATCGGTCACATTCAAATTTTGTGAACCTAGTTAAAAACCTACTCTGCGTACCGCAGGAAATTTTGCAGAATAAAGCTGCTTAAATTGCTTTAAAAATATACTATATTAATATCTGAAGTCTGTAGCATCCGCTCGACATAATTATTATTAAATAAAATTTATTTGCTGTTATAAATGGCGAATGCCAAATCCTTTCTCTCGGTTTATGTTTACGATTTACCTTCACGGCCTATTTATTTAAGCTTTAAGCAAGCCTACTCAACTCTACCCATCCTCTGCATACTTTGCTAACTATGTTAACACCACTTCTTTCCCTTTACTGACTAGGCTTAGTTCTGGTCAGGAAACGCTTATAGGAAAAAAGGTGTACATTAACTTTCTCAAAAGGGCCACCTTATATTAGCATTAACTCAAGTTCAGGCTCCATTTATTTACCTCAAAATGAATGGAGCGGAAAAAAGTATCCATGTCTATTATCTTCGTGAGACTTCAAATTGACCTCTAGTCCAATATATGTATACATTTATATATTAGATCATATTGTTTATTTGGAAAATTATAATATATGAACAAACATGTTTACTGATTGAATAAGTTATAAATCTATTAAAGGAAGTATAAATATAATAAAATTAAGTTAATCACCAATCAAAAAGAATTGCGTACAAGTAAAATTAAATAACACGAATTATTAATAAGCAATACTAAGCAGTTGTTAAGTACACCAAAAATTTTATAAAATATTCAGGAAATAAATATAAATGCCAAGTTTCTCTCCGAAATAAACAAAATTAACGTGAAAATACTCACCTGCTTCTCGGAAAATGCAGTCAAATGCTGAACAGAAAGTCTCCTTAGTAGCAATTCCAGAGTGACAGGCCTAAAGTATCAGGGCAAAAACGACATCCATAAGAAATCCAGATAAACAGAATAACTTCCTTTAACCCCTGTGCCCCATCTGTTATTGCATAAAAATTGAACTGGTTATATTTGGTAGCATTTTATGTGCATATTCAAAAAGGCAGTATTAGTTTAAAGTTTAGTGAATAACTTAAAAACGACCTAAAAATCATCTTAAATTCCATCAAATGATTAATCATGCAGGCTTATATTTGTTAATATAAATACCATCAGTAATTGCCTATCATTAGTTAATAGTGATAAACTAAAACTATGCTATGATTAGTTCGAGTTATTCGCTTCCAGTAAAATCTCATTATAATCCCTGTTTGCTTTATCACTACTATAACCAGACCAATAATATTTATTCGATAATATTAGTTTTAAAATGCAAACAGAGTTGATTATTAATGATACAATGAGTAGACCGTCTTATGCATTAATTTGCTATCCACTGGTGTTTAATATCGATGAGCTTAAATTGGTAGATATAAGGAAATTTCGCGTATTAATTAAGCATAAAAATTTTAAAGCCTAAATGCTTTGGGTTAGAGATTACCTTTTTGTATTATTCTACTTGTTAACTAACTATTCAGTAGTGTTGGAACCAATATATTACTAAAATACTTAGAAAGTACAAATATCAATGTTCGATGTCTCAGATTTCATCCACAAATATGAGGGGGCTCATATATTTCTTTTAATACATAAATACGTAAAACTAACATTTTTGAAGGCCTTGTAGAGGTATCTCAGTTCGCTTGTCGAGAATTTTGTCCGTGCTAACAGAGTGCGTATGGGTGGAGGAGAGACATAGGGATCCTCATGTTTGTCGGAATCATGAGTAATATCTTAAAAGCAATAATAAGAGAAATAAAATGAAATGAAATGAAATAAAATATGATCAAGCTAAGGACTGGAAGACAGACAGAAAAACCTAAATTAACGTTCGCAAAAGTTCTAATCTACTTTTAGTGAGTGGGATTTTGAATTTAATGACTAAATCATTGACCAGATTATGTTTTTTTAAATTTTTGAAAAACGTAGGGAAGTGTACCTTCAAACATAAACTTTGTAAAAATTAGTGTGGAAAAAAACAAATTGTTCGTAATGTTGATCACATTAAAACATCCAAAAAAGGTAAAGTGAATTATCAGGAAGTTATGAATAAGGTGAGAACATCGAAAATGCCCAGAGTTATTATCGCTTCATCATGTTGTCTATTACTTAATTAATGAATGCAAAGGTCTCTGTTTATTTGTATAAATTGTCTGCCGCTTAAACATGACTATTGCATTTTATATTTCACGTCCGCAACGTTCATGCCAATTGAATGCATTGTGTTGTATTACAATGTATTTGACTCATTTCATAGTTTAGGTGCCCTTTTAAATATGCAATCGGTAAAATAGAAAGCTTATTTATAAATAACTTCTATTTGTGTATATAAATGAAAGACCACAGTAAATATAAATATACATACACATATATATGTGCACTCAGAATAATGACAGTGAAAGTTGGACATGAAAATTAAGTTAGTTCGACTGGGAATTAAAATGGATGAATAATTACAATTTAATCTACTTCATCAAGCATTTCGAATAATTATTAATGAATATGTTTTGCAAAATATTAGGATTAAAGGGGAATTAAATTTAAACTAACACTTCCAATCAAATATAGAGATTGGTATTAGTGCATCAAAGGAACCTTTATTTGAATTCTAGATCCATCAAATTTTCAATAGTAAATTAATGAGTAAATCTACCTCACAATGCCTTAAAGTTCTGAATCTCAAATTTCTGGGAATTTTTCTTCGGGTTTCTGAGCGAGATAAGGTCCAGAACTTAGTGACCATTATATGGAATTGAGTGATTGTTCACGAAATCACTAAAATGTCTCCTTTGATAGACAAGAGTAGCTAGCTGATGCGTGATAGTATTATTTACGGACATAATAGGTCTAGTTAGAGTTTACTAAAAAGGTTTTATAACCTTTTGTAAACTGGAATTCATTTAAGATAAACTCGTAAGTATACTATAATAATTTTTTATGTGTTAATGTGTAAAAAGTGCTACTGTAAGGAGGAACATTATTTGCGATTATTACTTATTTAATGGAGCATTATGCACGTAAATGCTGATAAATAAAGTTAATAATTCATTAATTTATGTTTTATTGTCTGTTCAATTATTCTGGACTTAAAAGAATGCACACTTTTTACAACAGAGTAGTAAAATTTTAAACTAGTTTCCTATAAATAAATTAAAATGCTTCATAAATGTAGCCCAATAAGGATGTGCAATATTTTTACCCTAAAATTCTTAACCACAATTGTGAAAGTGCATATCAGTTGATGATTAACATGAAAATATATAATTCATTTATAAAATTATTTAATCGCCAAAATAAATAAATGAATTCAAAATTAAACGAATATAGAAATATTATAAAGATATTTTTAATTGGCAAACCTTGATCATGCTTTCCCGAGGCCACTGAGCTGTACATGTTTATAAATCTGTCACCAAATACCGCCTACTTTCCTACTCTTATCTAAAGTGCCGTTTAAAAGTTCTGGCCAATAAGAGCTTTTGCCCACTGAGTTATTGCACACTGTTAACCAATCCGCGACGAGCAAGTTGGAAAGGGGGAAGAAGGACAGTCCATTGGCCAGATGCGGTAGTTTTGTTGTTGAAAATAAGGGGGTTGTAAATGAACGGAGGCGTACCAGTAAGCACGAAAATTATGATGGACATGGTTCATATGCATTGACTATATTATCGTGCCCTTTCGTTTGTAGATTCGTTGAAAGCAATAGCAATAGCGAAAAAGTTGAACCATCATGTTTATCTGCAAATGATTTGCCAAATATTAGTTAAAATGATTAGTTATCAACATTATCATTCAAAAAGTGCGTGCTGTTATGCTTAATATGTATCAGAAAGTGGTAAAACATGATCGTCAATATAAATGGAGCAACAAACAGTTTAAATCTCGAACTCCGTAACTCGAATACCTTTATCCATCCTGCAAAATTAACGCCTTTTTTGTCTATTTTTGTATTTGTCTATCCAATCGATGTAATTTATACCAGTTTCATAAGTGAATACAGAGTATCTGTTTTTAGGAATGGATGTCTCTATTTGTTTCATTTTTAAAAAAAAGCGGCATAATTTTCAGGAAGTATTACTGATATTTAATTGCGGCATACAATATTTTATTCATACGTTAACAAATATGTTAAAGGACACTTTTTTCCACTTCATTAATAAAATTTAACAAGAAATTCTGAAATTTCTATTTTTGATAAGTCTACACTTATTTTTGAAGCAAAATCTCAATGCCCCCCTTTAATAATTTTTCAATAATTTGTAGGGAGTAGGTAAATATTTTTGCTATTTTTTCAAAATGTTCATTCAAAGTGAAAAAAATAATTTCAATCTTATTTATTTCAAAGTTTTAATTTAAAATATCATCAAAAGAGTTCGCTTTAAAGTATCTCGACATTTCTGAATATATGGGTTTAGTTAAATCGTAATTCTTTTGTCATATAATTTGTTTTTGAAGAATACATATTTTGTGGACTATAAACAATAAGAGCTTATTATACAGAATAATTATATTTTATAGATTCAGAGGAACTGCAACCCGTTTTAATACAAGGGTATATTTGATAATACCCATCGGGAAATTTGTAGAGCTTATTAATACACAAAATGAAACAGCTATTTACAAATATTTAAAAATTTTGCCAAATGTGAGCGCTCAACCAATTAGACATTTTAAGTCAAACGAATTAATATATTTTAAATAACTTTTATTAAACGTTTGATTAAAATTCGCAAAAATCGAGTGGTCTGATAAATGTGATTTAATTACAATACTAGATCTTCTTTGGTGCATTATACTCCTCTTATATTTAAATCTTGTCAACTTACATTGTCAATTTAGTTATCTTCTCTTTAACGCAGTTTTCTCTCATGTTTCATATGTTTTTTTAAATTATTTTATATGTTTACCAAGTGGAGCATCTGCGTAAAAATACTTTTCTGATAGATAGAAAACGGGCCTAGGAGAATAATTCTTGATGCCATTGTTTTCCATGTTCACTTAAGTAAGTTTACATTATACGGGGCCGGCAAGTTGACAACTAACCCGATCATTGTAGTAAAGATAATTAAATTTTAAAGGCCGAGTTCTCCACTACTGAATGGTGTTACCCTAAGTTAAAATTTGATAGCATATCTTACTATTTTAAGGTATGATGGGTTTTCCCAACTGTTTGAACGAAATAGTCGAAAGGCATAAAACAATATTATTTGATTTGAATGCAATGACTCTATCAGAGAGCGCACCTTAAATATCCATTCTAAAACCATTCAGGGCGTTATCATAAGTTTTAGAACTTTAGAATGAAGATTCAAGTAAAGAATAGGCTTTAACGAATCTTAATTAACGCTATTTAATTTATTTAGCAACTATGGCCTCTGAGTTTTGTCAAAATTCATCCTCATATATTAGATGTTAATACTTTAGAAATCTGTGTAGAGACTTATTTTGGACCCTTCTGTTTTGTTATGTCAATACCTGTTGTTAAAATATAGTAAAGATTTATAGCTAAGAGGCTACAAAAGGTTTAGATCAGGGCTGCAAACCTCCATTGATATGAGCTTAACGCTCTCCAACCATAGTAGACGGGAGTGAGGCCGTGAACTAAAATATAAAACCCAAGGTATCTTTAACAAATCGGACTACCAAAATTTTTTCACATTTCACAAAAACAACCTTCATATTTCAATTTCTTTCACGTCTGTAAATATAATGCTGAAGGTCACACGTTACTCTGCTTTAATGGCAATTCTGCTACTGGTCGTTTACGATCAAATGAACTAAATAGGGTTATCGATCTTGAGTGGGATTCCATATGTACGTAAGTACTCTCTTGCAGTTTCGAGATTCAATTTTAGTTCTTGAGTTTACTATAGCAGCTTCTACATCGATCTGTAACGATCCTTCACTATCTTTGGTTTTCAACACTTGGTTAATTAATTTCATATTGTACTCCTATTCATTTAAATACCCACATATTTACATATATATAGCTAATATTTATTGCACTCAGTGCGTAATTTACCATTCTCAAAATTTTGAAGTGATAACCTCGTCAGAAATATTCAAGTGACAATACTTGCAGATTATGAGGAGATGGTCAGAATAGTAAAAATTTTCTTAAGTTCATTAAAGTTTAAATTTTTAAACTTTGATTGGGGATTCTTCTCCATGTTAGGGATTGCAAATTCCAATCTGTCGAAGAAGTGAACTGAAATAGGTTAATCTTTACAATTTTTGAACTCTTCTATTTTCTGTTTTTGCCATTAAGAAGTCAAATACAAGATAATTTTAATAAGATCGCTTTGCATATACAACATTTGACACCCTTGTTGTGAAATAAGAAGATATTGAAACACATATTCGAATTGATCCAACTTAAAACAGTAACGTGGTGTAAGTTCTTTGAATTCTGAATATTGATTTAATAGCGCGATTACGGCAAAAGTCATTTGAAATGGTAATAATTTCATTGAATAAAGAATTAGATCACAATTCATCATTGAAAAGTAATATAAACTGCATAGGGAGATCCAAAGCAGCATTTTAACTAAACTGTATTTTGAAATATTGTGTCAGTTACACTTGTTTGAAATAAAGTTGACAACAAGGGTGAACAATCTTGTTTTCTAATCATTCGGATTCTAGCCAAGTGGCTAATACTATTTCAGTACCATTTGTGCTTCCACGTAGTGTTGACATTGAGGTGTCAATCATCATATTTTCGGCCGTCTCCCAATATGATGATAATAATAATAATTCCCAAACCTATTTAGGAGAGCGTTTCCCGAAGCTCATCTTAGGCAGGCAGGGTATCGTGAAGCCTCATTGATGAGAGACTCGAATTTTGCCACTGCTTATATAAGCCAGGCTTAACCAGCGCGGTTGGCAATTCTGCTCACTGGAGGTGCATCGATGGGAATCGAATCCGTGATCTCTGATATGACAGACGTGCACGGTGATCAATGCATCGCTACCCGATCCGATAAAAATTTTGCATCCTGCCTTGAATCTAGGACAATGAATATTTTCTAGAAACACCCTTCTTCATTAGTTAAAACTTAGGGAAACAGACTCAGAAATGCAGCCCTTTTGTACTCGTAATTGAATAGACACATTCAGACACTCTCAGTCTTCTGATTTTGAAGTGCAATGGGGCTAGCAATATAATGACATGAGGTGTGTAATCATACCTAGTTTTCACGGCTGGTAGGGCATCCTGGAAGTAGTAGAAAGGTTTAATTTCGTGCCGAAATTACTGACTATTATATGTTCTAGTGTTCTTATCCCCACCAGTTTGGCAGTATTAAGACAATATGAGTTTAACCCCTAGCATCCTACAGTTTTTAATCAACATGAATTAACTTTTATAATGGCAACGAATAATGTTTTTAATAGACTGACATTTGTTCTATCATGTGAAACATCATATAACTCGGAAGATGTGAAACAGCTCTAATAAAAACAATATTTGTTTCCTTTAAGTTTATTTGCTCCGTTTCATTTTTGCTTGTACTACCAATAAAGAACAAAATTAGGATTTTTTCAATATTTACCTCATTTTGTTTGAAAGTAAGCAAGGTTTAAGATTTATTGTGCTTTCAAATAGAATTTGCTTTCATTTTTAATGTTTCACCTCATTTTGCTAGACCGGTGTCCGGCATTTGCACCTGTTGACAATGCGACCTTAACGACTGAATACCAATTATTACGTATATGGTGTGTTCAGTCCTTTCAACTCTGTGCAAATGAGAAGCGATTTGATTTCATATTTCTTGCCGCGCCGAATAAGAGTTGTAGAGAAATCACTCGATTCGAAACTATTTATTTTAATTATTAAATATTGTTATTATTTCATATCAAATATTGGTTCTCATTTTGATGAAGACGTAGAACAATAAACGGCAATTAGTTGATTTCTTTCTATTTTGGCTACGATATCTTTTTTCCACATCCATGTTTCAGACCTCTTGTCATTTAAAATTCTTTATATAAAGTGTTCTGCCGATGTGTTATAAATATTTAAGCCTAATCTTACCGAATCCATGAAATAACCCATTAAATAAATGGAAATATATTATAAAGTGAAGTCAAGTCTCAGACTGTAGTAATAAAAGATTCCAAGTTCTTATCTTTCTAATGAAAACAACGTAAGGAGGGTGAAAATCTTTAGTTCTTGGGACATTCATCCTATATAACTTATTTATGGTAATTTTGTTTGATCTATCAATATAAACTGTTGGAATTTAGGTTCAAATTTTCCTGTTGCGAAACATTTTTTGTTCAATTCGTACCTTTGAAATAACATTTTGATTATGCATTCATACATACCATTTTGTAATTAACAGCTCCCTAAATTTTAGAATAGTAACCTCATCCAAATACACTTTTGCTATTTCAGGGTCCGAAACTCAAGTGACTGTGACTATGGACCATAAAAGGACTGTTGGACCGACAAATATTTTCCATGAGTTTCATCAAGTAGTCTTTTAAGTGCATCATCGAACGGTCATTTTTAAAAGGAAACGAAATATTTCATGGCTCATGGAGCAAGCTCAAACCTTTGCAATCATTTCAGTCACCAATTCACTTCTAATTGGCTGTAATTTTACAAAAGATCTGCATTAATTAAAGTTAAGAACATGCACCTTAAGATGGTATGCGTTATTCGAGACTGACGGTAGATTTTGTTCTGTTTGAAAAAAATGTTAGCTAATAAAGCAATTAAAAGGATATTTAATTATGAAGAAGATTATTATTTTTGAAATTATTCCTATAATATGATAATGGATTACTATTAAGCTCATTTGATCAATAAAAAAGATTAGTTATTGTTTCTATTACAAACTCGATTAGGTCATAAAGGTGTAGAGCCTTAAACATTACAGTTACCAAATCGGGTGAAAGACAAAATATGAAGATATCTTTCTTGAAAAGTAAGGATGTCTCTGGAGCTTGAGTTATCCTTAACATTTTTAGCGTATATGAGAAGAACATTACTATCGGAGATAATTGCATCGGTCTTCACGAACAGAGATTTGAGTTTTCTTATAGGCTTATGGTCACATATTTCACGATCCAGATTTTGGTTGTCTGATTCAAGAAGAAAGCCAACTTCTGAGATATTGCAAATTTAAAGAATGGGCGGTTCCACCACTCCCATCTTTGCTTTGCAGAGCGTTTAATCGGTATAAGCTAGCATTTACGACTCTGAAACCCGCCAAAACTTTTTAACTTAGCAGAGCTCACTGGATTGTTTTCACTCAAGATTACGCTTACTCATTTTTAAATAACCTAACACAAATTCAATTACAAATTCGAGAGATTAACACCGAAAGTAAGCGAAATTGTCTACTCTACCGAATCTAGTATCTGACATACTTTGGTGACAAGTAGTGCTTCATGAAATCTAAATTTACTCACTTATGTATTATTGGGCCATGCAGATTAGGTTAAAAAATAACAAACCGGAGGCGAGTTTTTAATATTATTTAATTTTATCTTCTATTTATTATCTATAGGCTGATGCTAATGCTAAAGAAAACATGCCATTAAGTAATAGAGCTTCTACTTCACTGGAGATAGATTCGAGTAATTAAAGGGTCTCAAATGGCTAATAAAGAGCAAAAATCCTCTAAATATACCCATTAATGAGAATAAGACACCACGAACGAAAGTGAACTGCTATTATCGAATGCCTTATCAAGATCAAAGGCGTATTTTTAAAGCCTTTCATCTTGATGAAATGCTTATGTTATGACCAATCAAAACCATCTGTAAAATTCCTCAGTTTGTTTATCTTAGTAATTTATAATAACTATGATTTAAACATTCACTGGAGCACTTCAAATTTTATGTGGAGATAAGTCCGTTGACAGAGTTTTTTTAGGATATAGTACAGTGGTTGATGTTTTATTTTGCTGTCAGTGAATTTTGGCACGAGAAAGGTGATATACTGTAGAAAGAACGGTTTGAATAAGTTTTTAAAATGGAAGATCATATAGATAAGGTAAGTTAATATAAAAGAATAAAGATGAAGGTGTGAAAGATGGGATGGTGGACCAAGAGGCATTATGATTTCAAAGGTGGGAGAAAGCGAACATCTTGCCGAAATCGACTCAGCATAAAACATAAAGATGAGGGTATTTCACCCTGTCCACGCTCTGCGTTCATATTAGACTGCGTGCTTCCTTACTGGTGGAAAAGTTGATAGCTTAGTCTGCTTCCAATTTCTCAGTAGCATCGTACTTGGTGGCTTACAATACAATATTTGTACACATTTAAAACTTTTAATACATTTAATAAGCTTGAAAATTTTGAATTTGAGAAAGTTTTCAAACTGAAATAAAACGGGAATTTTTCCATAGCTCTTGATGCAATTTAGTGATTTTTTTCCTAACAACATGAACAGCTATCGAGTCACAGTAGGCTTTCTCTAGATTAATAGATTTCTGAGAAGAAATATGCGAAATGTCAGCAAATGATGCTTATCAGGTTTCCATGAACGTGAACTGCCTAAGCGCATATCAAAATTATTTTCTAACAGCATTTCAACTTGATAAAATTTACACGCAATTTTTTTTACGATCGTGTCTGGCGTGAACACTACATTTCAACTTTCTCAGACTAAAGCTTCAATACAGCGTATCAACTATCGGTTTTCATTTCCCTCTGCCTTTCGATGATTTGGCTTCTTTCCTCTGTTTTACATACGTCAGTTTTAATACGCTCTACACATGGGCCTAGTTTTCACACCCTCTTTTACCTCCATCGTTCTCTTCCTGGACATCTTTTTCGGTCACTACAAATTCTTGTGTTTTCCGTCAATATATATTACATCCCTCTATGGATAATTACAGTTCCATCTCTTAACGTAGAAAAATTTTTTTCATTCTAGTCCAAAATGCCGTTTGCGAAGTCCCAAATTTTGATGCGTTACAATACCTCGCCATTCTTGAAATCGAATCCGATTATTTTTACTCCTTTTAACTGTCAAGTAAATTGCATCCAGTTTAGAGTAAAGGATGGAAATTTTTTCGACTCTTTTTCGAATACTCTTTATACTCAACATTAGGCGGTCCTTCAAAAATGACTCTCGATCACCAAATTACTAATTAGCAATCTGTTTTTTATTTGGATATGTAGCACTAATCCCATGGGAAAAAATACTTCAAGAGTCCGACAGAGTTTGTTGTAAAGCTGCCCTTCTTCCAGAAAAATCATAAGAAAGGGAGTTGAGCTGGAAGACTGTTGTATTTGGCAATCGTACTGGATTGAAAGAGGAAAGAAAAAGGTCGTAGGATGAGGCATAGGGAATTGGAAGGTTGCATAAATAGGGCTTATACAGGTACAATAAGGCAGTTGAAATATTTTGTGTTTTTTGTTCACTGATAAGCAGCAGTTAAAAACTAACGAATAAGAAAGCACCATGACTATATAAGGTTGTCAACACATGCTGAGTCACGTAGTAAAAATACGTAATCGAGTTGGACAACCAGTAGGTTAGGTAGAGCACCTGATTATGTCGTTCTCAGGACGGATGAAAGTTTTCATGCGGTTCTGCTAATGCCCCAGCGACAGAAATGTACAGAACCAGGTCTTCAAGTAAAAATATTCTAATTGAATTATGTGAAATTCATGAAGTAGAAGATTAGTTCAAATTGAGATCAAATATAAGGCTGAAATACGGATGGCACTCATATTCTTACCGTTCTCGTTAACCAATCCTAAGTGAGGTAATAGGATTTCATCTTTTAAGAAAATCGGCGTATTTCTCATGTCAGGTACTTTGGGAATTCTTCGATGGTAAATTTATTTTTTTGTTGTGATAGTTGTCATCAGCATGTTCTTCAAAAATTTTTCTGTAAACTTACCTTTAAACTTCATCCAAAAATAAATTGAAAAGTATAGATTGTTCTCACTCTGTCCTAATCATATATTTAAATCGCGAGTTTATTTTCCGAGAATTTTAAAAGAATAAACGAGAAATGGTTGGCAGCTTAATGTTTCGCTAACGCATTTATCACTGTTCTGGTATAAGATGGTTTCATTCAAGTAGGGAAATAGCTAAAATAACCCCAGTCTGATTAAAATAAACGGCTGTCTTATGTCATTTATAATGTTGCACGTAATGATAACAAAGCAAACACTGAAGCAGCGTCTTGTCAACGTCTTTCCTCTTATCATTAAAAGTCATCGGAAAAATTATATTACTGTTGTTAAAAACAATACGACTTTGCTTTGCTTTGAAGGATGAATCTTTCTTCTCCATAATATTTATCTTACATACTCTCTAATCATCACTAAATTTAATTATTTTGTCTTTATAATAATGTCTGTAAATTTTTAACATTTCCTGACCCAAGCACTCCATAGACAAACATCGTGTGTCCTCAGCTGCCCTATTTCTCATCGATCGGAAAAGGTAAGCATACCTCGGACGATAGTAGCAGACACTGTTTAGTTGGCCCTGCTATTAACCAGTCGTGCCTCCACTGGTCCTTCCTTTTCCTACACACACACACACAACACACACACACAGGGGACCCTAGCTCGTCAAACGCATCTCCCGTTGCTCAATCCTTCTCCTCCAATTCTCTATTTTCCCTTAAGACTCTGCACTGAGCCTTGTTCAATACAACCTGGTCAACGCAAACCTTGGTGTTCTTTTTCTTTCATTTACTGTCAGCCATCTACCGCTACATACTGGTGACCCTCAACAATCTGGTGGCCCTCTACAAACTGGTGACTCTGCCACTACAAATTGGTGACCCTGAAGGACTGCTACAGCTTCTATCCTTTAATATATTAATTATATGTGGTGCTATTCATTAAAGCAAGACGTTTTGCTGCACTTAAAATCATTTGAACATAAAGAATATTAAAAGAGACCAAATAGGAGCTTTAGGTAAATTGGATAAAAATAGAGAATAAGTCAGGACTTTAAAAAGGTATTAAAATTATCTAAAATCAGAATGTACAAGTGTTTATTCATAGTCAGTAGACATAGTTCGTTGCTTTATGACAAACTTTACTGATAATTCATATCCGTGATATCCGAAGACGAATGACTTGTAAACTGAATCGAGTTTTCGGGCATGACATCTCCGTATGTCTATCTCCTCAGTTACCTAAAGAGCATTTGCCGGATTTTAGCTAAATTGGCTTAAGCATTTTCATATACACTTTACAAAGAGTTGTGGAATATAATGATCCACCCTGATTTTAGTCAATGGAAAAGCTTACATGACTAAAAAAGTGTAACTTATAGAAGACCTTACAAAAGACGCAGAGGTTTCTAAAAATTATGACACATCTCAGTATATTACAACCGTTTGGATAGACGAACGAGATGGATTGATTGACATGGGGAAACCAACCACACTGCCATCGCCGTGTCTCAAAGAGAGTTTGTTCTATGGTCAAATACTGGAGACCTGAATACCAAGCAAAGGACTTCGTGAAAATGAAATTTTAAACAAATTTGTAATCAAACAGTTAAGTTGTACAAATTCGCATGCTTAATTACTGACTTTAATCCATGGAAAAAAGGTCTCTTCTGAAATTTTCAATTTACGGCTTATTCTAGGATTATTTCAATTATCGGGTGTAATAATGCCAAAATTCCACGGTATATTTCGAAATTTACTTTGTTTCACATTATTCGCTTCTAATCAGTCTTCTAATTTACTCCAGATCATTTGCTGCCTATATGATTGAAATCCTATAGGTGTCCACAGTATCCTTGTTTAGAATAAACAGATGTATTTATGCCTATCACGATGGTTCCTTTGACATGATAAATTGTTACGATAAGTGATCTTACCAGACAAAGTATAAAAGAGTATAAATTGCGCCTTTCGGCTTTTTAATGGGCAATTCTGCTAAGTGTTATATAATGCACTCAATCTAAGAATATTATAAAATATCCTTCCTGAGATAGGGATATATCAAATAAACTATTTTGAGAAATTCAAAGTTAGAAAGCGATTTGAAGCTGTGGGATGTGGTTTAACTATTTCAGCGTTTACGATTAGCTGCTTACTGCTGTAAATGTTCCAGTTAGCAGTAGGAAGCTCAAGTAGTGTAAATAAAAATCGTAGAGAAAATCAATATAATGAACAATCGATTTGGCCTTTTTACTAAATTAATATCATATGGAATTTGAAATAGTTTCTTTTTCTCTCAATAGCGTTCCCAAAACTACCAACACCAGAGTTGATCTGTGCAAATACCGCAGACGCAGTTAATATCAAGGATAGCTTATAATCTTCAAACTAGGCTGACCTCATTTCTGGATATTTACCAATCTTATCGTTTACATTCGTAATGAGCTCGGAAGATGAATTTTCGAGACAAGGGAAGAGAACATTATACTTGGGGCAATATAAGAAAAAACGGCTAACAAAATGCTTGTTTGTTTGAAAACCTCTTACTTGAGTAATTAAATAATTTGCCATAACAATTCACATTAAATTAAAACTGACCACATGGCATGAATGTTCTATTTTATGCATGAGGTTACTGTTGGATAAAAATAAGCATTTTTTATCAAAAAAGAACAACCTGATTTTACATGTTGTGGTACATGTTATTGTTGCCTACTTACAGATGTTACGTGTTCATTTAAATGGACTTATTTTAATTGTGCAAACATAAAGACGTCTATTTTAGTCCTCGTTGTTTTACCGAGCTCTGAGCTATTTGCTGGGTAACTAAATATAATAGTCCCTAATTGCTTTTTCAATTATTTTCAATACATTTGCATTAAAAATGGGTTTGATGAATCGAGGGATTAATGTTATCAATACCATGATATCCAAGCCCATTTAGAGAAGCACTTTTTGACCCATCTTAGGGGGGGGGGGAGGATAACTTATGATGGGATACTCAGACTTAACCAGCACCGCAGTTCATTCTGATGGCCACTGAGCTCGTCAGCTCAGGCTTCGAAGACAGGCAATGTTAACTGTTGCGCCTTCGACACATACTATTCAAGTGAATTTATTACTTTTATAATTTGTATCTCAATTGATCTCGCTTATTGACTGTATACGACCTTTAAAGTTCAGAACTTTTCGGTCCTCTTCTTAGATGCATTAATGTACTGAAATAATAATTCAAAAGTAGTTCAAGCCGGGAAATTTTTGCCCATCAGATATAATTAAAAGTAATTACGAATATATTTTTCGTTATTTCAAATTAAAGTAATTAAATAATTTAAAAGTTAACAATGATTTCCATACTTTGTCAAAAGGGTAGTCTAGTCGTTATTTTGGTGATTTTAATGTTTGAAATTTTAAATTTTGGAATGGGAAGTATGACCTTTTGTACTGGCGATTTGATAAGATTAAGAACGTAATCATTAGTTCCTTCCAAGTTCACAGAGTTTTAAAATGTCTTTATGGAAGAGAAATAGCCAATGATATTTAATAAAAGTCTCACTGGAATCCACAAGTCCAAGAGGAAAATACGATCATTTATAATGATCTACTGAAAGTCATCCATGTATCCTAATAAATAAGAACTGCCTTTTCTTTATTGAACTGATAAGAGTCCTTCAAATTGGCACGACGAAGGTAAAAAATATCTCAGATCTTCTTAAAGATTAGTTAAACTACTCCGAGAGCATGCTTTGTTTTGCCAAATCGTGCTCCACCTATTAATGAATGCATGAAAAATGCAGGTAATGTCGAGGCAAGTTTTTATTCAGATAAACCATCACCAACAAGTTGATTGCTTGCATGCATGTGTCTCCCAACTACAATGTATATGCCGTAATCAGATTCCCTATCATCGATACAAAACATCACTTTTAATGTTTCCACTTCTATTCTTAGGCCTAGATAGTTCGCCAGAACTAGTCACTGAAGGTCATGTATATATATATATATATATATATATATGATGTCATCAACTCTCGAGCATTTATACAGTCATAATCGACGGCCTGCTTAACGCTGTGAGTAAGTCATTCTTACTGGTAGTATTATTGCTTTACAACCGAAGAGAGTATGTGGTATCCAAATCTTTCCCCTTTGGATATATAAGGATATATGATCTAGGGATTTCGTTGTTGCCTAAAACTCGGACTTTCAGACCCTCAAATGCCGCCAAATGAGTTATCATGATTGTATCGAATGATTAAATAACGATTCAAGCGATTATGTGTAAATCCTTCTTTTGACAAAATGCAACCCCGAGTTTAAACGCATTTCGGATCATCACTATGATTGCAAATCGTTACTACAGTCAGCTAGTAGTTTTCAAGACCTCTCTAACCCGCAAGATTAATGTACGACGCAAATTCTTTAGTCGAAGTAGCAAGCAAATATTTACCTTCTGAAGCACATTGGATTTTGGGGTCATTATGCAAACACCATAGTTCTAAATTAACTTCAGCAAAATGCAGTATCAAAATCAATTAGGAGTATGTCAATTTAAGTCTTAACCACTTTTCAAGCCCATTTAAGAAATGTGCTAATTTATAAACACTGACAAGGATGTTCACAGTGTTTGGTTGCTATCCGAATGCCTAAGTGCTGACTTCAACATTGATATAAATATTTGATATATGATTGTGATCAGTAGTTACATAAACAATATGAAGTTAAGTAGAATGTTAAACTGGTTGTTTATTCTATTTCAATGATGTGGGTTCAAATTCAAAAGAACTGTCATAATTCTGTGTTCTAATTTGCTTGATAACAGAAGAAGCCATATTTCCCCACAAGGTACACAAGTTCATAAAAATTTTCTATCATTTCTCTCCCATCTTTATGGTTACCTAGCGGAAATCTACACAATTCTTTAAAGAATTGGTATTTCCACGAGGGATCCTCAATTTTTTTCGATTAATTAATTACAAACGATATCACTAGCTTCATCATATGTTCATGAGTATATTGTTAATAAGATCGTAAGATCGTGTCGGAAATGAATATTCTTAATCCTTTTACTTCTTTAAAATTTGTAAAAAATAAGATTTATATCCCTAAATATAATTTATAAATGAATCAAGGTTTTAAATATACACCTTTTTGAAAAATCAATTCAAATGGAAATTTCTATTTAGGTGTGTGCGTTTGTTTAAATTGATTTCAACCGTTTCTATTGGGATTATTGATTAGCGATAACTCAGTGGTGCAAGCGCTTGATTCTAGCGTTCTCTCCATATTCCTCCGTTTTCGTAAGCGTTCTCCCACTCTCTTATTTTCCATAATTAATCTGATTCTTAAATGTTGCATTTCAAAATATTCTCCTTTACCCTCGACCCTATCTTCTGGATTTCTGAGACTGTGGTTTCTGATGTTAGCCGATAACTGTGTGTCTTAACTCCTACATTCTAAAGAGTGGTTTGATACATTGAAAATCTGATTTCCATAGTTTTGGTTACTGATTTAATTTTTCCACATTGAGTTACAAATGGTGGAGATTCTTAATATTTACGCTGAAATACGTGATTTTCACATGAAACATATATCATAACAAATGTTAAATACGAAAATTCAGCTTATGTGGAAAACATCAACCTGATGGAACAAATTCTTGTGATCTCAACCAAGATCTCAAAATCAATGCTAAGAAATACAAAACATCGATGAAAAACAGTTGAATAATGCAGTAAGCATAGATTTATATTTCCTTCTTCAATTATGATAAAAATTTGTTTACGCTGTGAAATAAATTTTAATTTTCCAATATCCAAGCTCTTTCTTCAGTTATATCAACTTTGAAAACAGCTTTTTGGAAGCAAATGTATCGGGGATGCCCAAAAAATCAAATCAGGGATCATAAGAATTGTTTGTGACCCGATTGGAACATATAATTAAAAGGTAAAGGCTAAAAGAAAGACCACCAGAGGACTCGAAAAAGTCAACACTAATAGTTACGTGGTCCTATGAGCTCATTGATTGTTAGTTTGCAAACGGATTTCGCTAACTAACCGCATAGTAACTCTAAACTTTTAAAACCGGGTGAGCAGTCAGAATTGAATTGAATTGAGAATTAGGACATTAAGAAAGTACGAGTGAATGCGAGCCTCAGTTCTAAAAAACCTAGCATTAAAAATTTTCATCTACCTGACTTAAAAGTTGTGCCCCAAACATACGTTCCCAAAAATCTCAAGGAATTAAGTTTTTGATAGACCCTAACTGCAATAGAAGGTATTAGAAAATTCGATTTCAAAAAAAATACCCAAAATAACTTCCTCATCCTCTTCACTTTCGAAAGCTATTCATGTCCTGTACGAAGCATATCTTTGATTCCATCTTTTGTTCAAGTCGGAGTTCAAGGGTTCAACGCTCATAGATCGATAATTTTAGGAATGGTAGAATATACACATTAAGGTCATATCAGTTGATTAAACATATTTGAATGAGCTATTCAGGTAACAGCATTTCTATATTTATTTAAAGTACCCACCAATAAAGGCAAATCATCTAAAGATTAGGAGACAAATGTTAAATTAGCATACTCATAATGTTGCATCCTTTCAGTGGAAACTAATTTTCTTTCTCCTTCCGTCTTCTACTTATTTATTTCCCAGGGCAGGGCTTAAAGGCTTTATAACGTTTCATCATGGGGCAGCATTCAAACACCGGAAGTGAAACCTTATAAGGAAGCAGTAAGTTCACAATTTAAAATGGAAATGTAGATTAGGTGGTGGAAGTGAGAGCTAGGGCCTTAGGAGACCCCTACTTCCTCTGAGCCCCAGAATTATCAGGTGGACTATTGATTCAAGTTCAAGTTCTTCAGACTTATCTTTTCTTTTCATCGTTTTGCTCTGCATAGGGAAAATCTGGATGATAGGTTGTCCTATGATTTTGAAACCATCTCCTTTTCATATAATTCCTGTAGTACCCATTTATTGGACAAAGACTTCTGCTAGATGGCAGAACATCTTTGGGTTTGTGGTGATCGAGCCGCCAATGCCTCCTCATCTCACTTTCATTTGTAAAGTGTCAGTGACACCAAGAATCTACACACAGTTTCTCTTCAAAGCATGCATTTCATTTGTGGTTGATATTCTATAAAAAAATATTATTATTGAATGTGGAATCAATCTTTTATGAGAGGAAATGACAAGCTATAGAAAAAAACTGCCAATACAATGCATTCTCTCATTTTTAGATAGTCACTGCTTTTCACAAAATGTTTTTTATATTAAATTTTAGCCTACAAATTAAAACAAATGTTACTTTTTATTTAATATAATTTACATATAAATTACACCTATCTATGAGATCTGACGCAATGCGTCATAATTTATCAGTTCGATATTTTAAAGCATCTCAATTTTACCCCTGACTGATTTACCTTCATTCCTCGCAAAAAGCATTTTCATTGTTTGTCGGAAACAATTTGGATGTAAATCTTATGAAATTAAAACAAAATATGTAAAACTATACAAAATGGAATAACACTTGTTTATTTTAGTAAAGGCGTCTGCCTACTAGATTACAACATAGTCTCCAAGCATTTCTTCTCCTGTTAAAAGTCTAGTTTAATAACTTTCGAAATATTTCATATTTAAACTACTTTTGTTTCCTCCAGAGTATGATTATTATTATTATTATCCTAAAAACTGAGTATTGTATTTTTATTAATAATGAAACAAGCAATAAGGAAAGAGCACTATACGGCAGAAAAGAAGGGTAAAAAACTTGTATAATAAAATATAGTGTGTTGCTATAAAAGCTTCCCAAATCAATTAAGGAAAATATTTTGACGCATGAATTTTTCATTGGAAATATATCCCAGAGCTGATCTTGTGATAAATTCCTACTATGCCGCCCCTCATACTGACCAGAATTAATCGTTTCCATTGGTCATTCACGTCATCGGATATGCACTAGTGAGTATCAATATGTTGATCTCTGACTTTTTAGATTTATATGTTAAGCTATATTATTTTCGATTAATTAAGGTAAAAGAAGAGGAAAATGGAAACGAGTATGATTGACTCCAACCATTAGTAAAATCTACCCAGTTTGCCTAACAGAAGAGTTGCAAATCGTAATGTATGAAATTGGAATCTGGAATAAACCTGTACTTTTTTGTATTCTTGTTACATCATTTCCAATTTCTTGGCTAGATGTTTGCTTATTTGTTCGATATGATTGCTTAAAAGTAATCATTGTTGATATCGTTTTCAAATAAGGATATTTTTGGAAGCGCCATCTAAGATGGCTTCGGTTATTATAATGAATTAGGCAGTCGGGATACGCACTTTTCTTTTAGTGAAGAGATGAGAAATGAATAATATGATATGGCCTTAAAGCGAATCACTTCGAGCAGGAAAATATATTTTGATAATAGCCATTTTCCTAATCTTTAAAATTATACATTTTAATATCTTCTATACTTATGTAAGTCTAATTGAAGTTAAAATATGTAAAAGAATATGAAGTGCAGTAAATCCATTTGATGTGTAATAATTTAAAGTCAATTAATAAAATAAAAGTTCAAAACTGTAACTCACCTGCATTTAAGAAAAAAATGGAGGCGAATATACCAGAATGGAAATAGGCATCCAGTGCACTTGTTACCTAAGGTATGCTTCAAATATCACAAATTGGAAAGTTTTCAAGGACATGTGGATTCTATGACAACAGTATCTCTGTACAATCAAATCAGGTTTTCATATTTCACTTTCCAGTCTCCATTTTATAAGTAATGTCAGCAGACATGCGACTACTTAACCGGTTGACGTTATTTATAAACGGTGACTTGTCACTTTTCAGAAACTAAGTGACGGGACACTGACACAAATGACCTAAGGTCGTAAAGTTTACACGTATGGTCACGGGATGGGCAAATCATGATGGTCTCACAGGAGCCTATCAGCTTAATCAATATGCAGGTGCTTACTGACTACAGTATTTAGACAGTCTTGACAAAATCTCCATCGGTGCAGACAGTAGGTTGACCTTCAAACGATCATTTTATTCCTACGAATGTTGAAAGAAATAAAGCATCTTGAACTTCTATTTTTACTCTTTCTGAGTTTGAATTAACGTAGAATGGTCATATCTAGTGGACACCTGGGTCAATGTGGTAGAAACTGGACTACCAAGCATTACAACAGTGCCGAATCAGTCTTTTTTATGAAACTGAATGAAATTATTATTCTATAAGACACGTATGAGAAACTGGTCTCTCGAATAAGAAAAAATAACCTTCAACATTAAATAGTTGGGATTACCAACCTTGTTAAATCGTATCTATATTGTCCTAATTATCATGCCAAAACCCATTTTTAGATAATAAGATAGTCAAATCAACCTCAGGAAAATATGTCGATTTATTCATCATTTATGCATACCCATCTTGCTGTCTCATTCGATCCCTGATAGTATCATATTTCTGTTTTCCACAACATCATTTTATTAAACGGAGTGTATAAAACCCTCTTTTCAATGAGGCATTTAAATCCCTTTAGCTCTCGCAATTTGCTCTACTTAAATTCACCTAACTCCCACTACCTCTATTTAGTTGTTTGATTGCCCGTCTTGAGTCTGCGTAACAGCATAAAACTATTTCAAAGCATAACTTTTGAATAATATAAATGTATCCTCTAAATTAGTTTTCGTAATGTACTGACATAAGTCTACATTCATGTGAACCTCCTTTTGACAACTGTAACAGTAGTTTAGCCTTAAGTGAGCGAAGTAACACCACACGTTCTACCACTATTACCCTGTTACATTACATTTTAGACAGTATCCAATTGAAACAGAGAACTCCGCATATACATCCGCTTACATAATTCTTAAATCACTGCACACAATTACAGACTCACCTGAAAGATGCACCAATAGGGAAACACCAGAACTTGCTTCAAGCAGTGAGATTAGATT
The DNA here is from genome assembly GCA_900708905.1 of Hymenolepis diminuta. NCBI lineage: Eukaryota > Metazoa > Platyhelminthes > Cestoda > Cyclophyllidea > Hymenolepididae > Hymenolepis > Hymenolepis diminuta. The sequence goes on along the minus strand of CAADRB010000038.1, from coordinate 1,076,345 downwards.
AGTTAGCATAATTTGCATCAGCGGGCCACAGTAGCGCTGAGTTTCATGATAATTTCTTCGTCCACCGAGGAGACATGATCAGTATGGCGATCGATCCTGACAGCACTGATTATGCTGCCCCTTACGTTATGAGTACGGAGTCTTCTGAGGTTACCACTACGGCCGTAAATGCGACCATGTGGACGACGGACAAATTGATGTCAGATCCTTTTCTCGCGTGGGCTGGTGGGGTTCTTAACATCAGTGGGAGCGCCTTACTCATATTTGTTCTCATACTCATCTTCATTGCCATTCTTATTGGCTGTATTGGTCTTATCTTTATCTGCAGATGCATGTGTAATAAACGCCAACAACATAAAGCCACCTACCAGAAAATGCCATCCCTTTACGTGGATCAGCTGCCTGGTCAGGATGGCATGGTGGACAACCTAGGAACTCTGGAATACTCCCTGGAATATAATATGAAATCCAGTGAACTAAAAGTTGGTATTATTCAAGTGCAAGACCTCAATGCCAAATCAGCATCTGATCAATTAGATCCTTATGTTAAGGTGGCTGTTGTGATTGATGATCCAGTTGATAAGCCCAAACCGAAACATAAACAGAAGATCCCAATAAATAAAACGGATATTAAGCACGATTGCTCCAGTGCTAGTTTCAATGAACAATTCAACTATAAGGTCCCTTATGAATGTCTTAAACTTACTCATATCCGTCTTATTGTCTACGATTATGATCCAAATTTGAAGGACCTTGTTATCGGAGAAGTTTATGTCAGTTTGGGAGACATTGCCATGGAGAACTACGTTGGCAAAACATACGAGACTGTGGGATATTTGGGTCCTTCCATGGGCGCGGATGATGAACCTGGCCAAATTTGCGTTGTTCTTAAAAATTTACCCCAAGCTGAGGAGCTACACGTAAACATCCTCGAAGCTCGACAGTTAACTCTCCCAGTTTATCATGGTAAATATCCAGAAACTCTAATCTCAGTGACCCTTCATATTGGAAATAAGAAGCTGGCAAACAAAAAGACAGAAGTCCGAGGTGGAACAAATAATCCCTACTTTGGGAATAATTTGATATTCCATGTTAGAAAGGATAAACTTGCAATGGCGGATCTTACCTTAAGTTTGAAGTTTAAATCTCATGGTGGAATTATCAGAACCTTTGGAAAGGTCCATCTTGGATCTACTGTAAATGAAGCATCGAATCAGAAGCAGTGGTACGAAATGATGCAGAATCCTGGAAGACCTGTAGCAATGTGGCATTCCCTTATTCCCAAGGTGGATAATTAGTAGACTGTAGCTCCCTTCTCTGTGTCTCCTCTCTATGTGCACGCTTATGTTTCTATTGAATTTAGTACTCGCTTTATACTTAATGTATCTCAGTTTCAACTGATGATTCTAAACTGTATGATTTATTCAAGGAAAATAAGATTTCATTTTGCTTATTACATTTGATCATATTTTTGTTTCTTATATTAGATTTTGAATTTATCATATATTCTTAATCCTAATATTCATTATACGAGAAGTAAGTAAGTAATTAGAAATTTTACACAGGGGGAGAATTTAGAACTACTATTCTGGTATCGATTTTCTCAATATTGGATCTGTTTTCACACTAGCGGTTCACAAAGAATATGCTGCGTTAATACTTATAATTTACTAATTTATAATGTCTTTTCAAAAACTCATTTATTTAATGTTCGATTATTTTTAATTAAACCTTCCGCTTATCATTTGAGATTTTTCAATCCCATTAATGGCTATACAATCATCAATATTTATGCTAGTAAGCAGTAGCCATCAAGCGAATAAAATTATGTTTAATTTATCGCCTTTATTACTATATAACTTTGGAACTTTGTTGCAAATATTAATACGATTTATGAATATTTTAATTTGTTTGCGGACATTTTTAATTTCTATTTCTGATTTTTACGTTGACAAACTTTTAATGGCTCCAATTTTGGCAGTGACTTTCGTCAAGCCCATTCATATTAAATCAAATAGAAAGAAGTAGTAACTAATCTAGATACCAAAATTTTTTTCTGGACATCAGTAGGCATGTAAGCATTTAGACTTCTGTTCTCCTTGGGGAGTATTATCGTCAAAAACAAAACAAAATAGAAATTCCTTCTCAACTTCTTTTAGACTTCGTAAAAATGATTTCAGCTTCAACTCTAATTTTTTAGTTGTAGACACAACTTAATATTTCAGGCATTTTATGATAAAATCTCCTTTCAGATTAAACTCTATGTTTATTACAATAGGTAATTGTTAGTCCTTCATTTCCCCCCTATTACTCATTTTCACCACAAAATCCGCAGCTTAAGTAGTGTATTTATTTGAATCTACAGTGAGCTCAATCGCTTGCAATAATCGGTACTTTTGGCAAGTTACAGATAAGAAAAATTTCTGAATAAATTGAGTACCACGTCTGAATTGATCACAGCTGTTATAGAGAACGGTACTACTTGAGAGTACACGCTGTTTTGTTTTCCCCAAATTTATATAGTTACATACTCGGAGTCATTTTTGCTATTTGATTAATTTTATTTATTTGACTGATTGGTGCCAATTTTGTTATAATTTTCATATATGACCTTGAATCAACCAAAATATTCACATTTATAATTACATCTCAGCATGTTACAGTAACCTTATTTTTTATCATTATTATTATTCGACCATGGCAGCTTTATTTGCGTGCTATTTAAACCCACATTATGGATTTAGATGACGTTTTTGCTTTGTTAAACTCCGAATCAGGCGAGACTTGTAAGATATGGTTCTCCTTGTAGTAAATTAAATGAAGCTAAAGAGCTTCCTATAGACTGCAAGGAGACAATCAAGATTTAGGTCAGCTCTCGAGTATATTGTGCACATTTACTTGAATAAGAATAATTCATAAGAAAATGTGGAAAAAGGCTAAGGAAGTTCGAAACAAACGTTGGCAATGAGTTGTGAAAATTGAGATGAGAAATGCAAACACACGAACTGAATCATAATGTAGCAGTGGTGAAAGTGCACTTTTATCATGTCTGGACTCCATGTCCAGATAAGAAACGTGCGAATCAATAATAGATGTACGATTTCACTAAAAGAGGTAAGGAGGAACAAGCACACTCGAGTTGATAATGAATTTTCCTTATAATAATAAAGCTGATTTATCTCAAACTAGAGAGAAAGAGATATTTCATATTATTTAATTTACGCACCCTTTTGGAATAATTACGGTGATGTGTGCCTGAATCTGTAAATTAATTAAAACTAATTTAGTAGGAAGATAAAATATTTCATATACCATCTTTAAAGTTGAAACATCAATTATTCTTATTTTATTTGCTTTCAATTTAAAACTAAAACTTAATTTTTCGAAATAAATTCTGAAGTAAAATTAATCATGATTAAGTAGCAACATACCGCAGATGTTACCTTTACTATTGAATAACAAGCTGCGATGAGAATTTTTTCATCAGAACCGAATTTTCAATTAACTGGGATCTAGCCAAAATTCATGACATTAAAGGGTATCTTCAATTTATCCTGGGCAGTGAGAACAAGTCAATCAAAATAGCTGAGTTCCTCCCTCTCAATAAAATTTTATCCCTCTGCTATAGAAAGCAAGCTGTAATTAATTTTAAAAAGAGTATAATTAAATGGTGACTTTTTAATAAATCGATCTGATATTGTGGATATGGTTACATTCTGAATGCCATTAACAGCTGACTGCGAGGCAAAGAAAACACCTCTCAAATGAAATAAATGTCGGACACTTTGTGCTATGCTTATGAAAGTAAGGGGTAACGAAAATAATCATTTATACATAGATAAACACACATTATTAGAAAAACTAGACGGTAATTGTAATAACGTTGGAAGATCTTCCAGGCCACATCGATCGAATAGAAGGAATAGATGGAATAAGTCAAGTCACCCATGTCGTCAGATCAGTTCGGAGGTGGCAGGCAAGCCACCCCAATTTATTAATAAGTAAATTATGTTTATATACAAAACATTTCTTCGTTGGTCGTCAGTCATGTCTCGTTGTCGGTGTCCCGGCGTGATGACCGACATCTGCTGGCTATAGCAGTAATATACACTAACCCGTCGCTTTTGCCAAGTATTTATATAACTATTTAGTGTGAGTCGTCATTTATTGCTTAGCAGTTGAAAGTCAATAGAAAGGTTATAAGGCTTTAAAGTGAGTCGAATTTCTATCACCCTCTTAAAATACACTTATTAACTAAATCATATTGTTAAAAGTGCATCCTTAGGTTTCTAAAGAGAAATTTTCTTTCTGTAGATTTGCAGGATTACAAATTTATGCTACTACGAAATTTTAAGTCTATTTCTCTTCTTAAGCACAATCTGTCAACCTAACTTTATTAAGAAAATGCGCATAAACACGCTTAACTGATCTTCGTCTAAGTCATTAAATTCTCGACAACATTTCAGGCCTTTCTTCGCATTTACAAGCATCTTTAAAGGAGCACAATTATAACCTGAAAATTTTCCAAGTTATGCTGGAATGTGGTATGCGTCATTAACTTGATAATTTTAATAAAAATGGTGGGAAATGTAGATAGTCATTATGAACTTGAAGCGCACATCTTTGAACAAGATATTTAGGACATTAATCATAGTAGATACTTTGGAATGCTTTCAGTTAAAAAGTAAATAAAATATTAAAATTATGGAACAAAACGAGAATATTAAATGTCCAAATTGATTTTCGTTCTGGATTCTTCTGATTTTCGCTTAATGGACACAGCTCGTTGCATCTTGTCCCAATGTTAAATAATAATAAACAACGGTAATGTAATTATAGCTAACAATTTTAAAAATATCCACACAACTAGCAGTAAATAAGAAAGAAAAGATAAATTTAAAGATATTTGAACTTAATATAACGTTATTCACTTACATGGAGTGAATTGTATGCTGCATAAGGTTATTCGTTGGTTTGATTAATCAATTTATTAATTAAAGGTTATTTTTTTCATGTAAAAAAGAGGAAATAAAAATTAGTGTTAATACAGTCAAAGACAAAATTTTTAATAATTTGCATACTTTCATTTTCTCCTTGGCACCTCCCCATTCTACGCTGCTCCCCATTACCTTGTATGGCTTCAACTTCTACTTCATCTGAAATCTTCTAGGTTCCCAGTGAGTCATTTTTGGGCGGCATATCTGTTGTTCTGGAATTCTTTCTCGGGCTTTATCCGATTTAATATCTGGAAGTTTGAAAGTGTCCAAGAGGAAGTAAAATGGGGGTCAATGCTGGCGTTGACTTAGTTCATATAATATATAACCTCAGTTTGGTTTCTATGCCTGACCAAAATAGCATTATTTACTCGGATATCGTAGATGACTCTTCCCCGTCATTTGACCACAGTTTCAGCCATCCAGGAGTGGCCGATTCGGAAACCCTGAGATCACTGACAGTGAGCACACCTCTTTTATGTCTTTTCGCTGGTTTATTTGTCTTGTTCTTCGATATCATAGCATGATTGATGGTTCGAACCATTATTAACCTACCATTAGTTGTTCTGTAGGCGAGTTACCACCCAGCATCGGATGAAGAGTTGTCCTTTACGTTAGCAGAAACTTTCAAATAACTTTCTCCGTCATTTCATCTTCTTTTGCTCTCGGCGTGACCCTTTTGAATGGGGGTGATATGAGGGCGTACGGATGTGCTCAATAGTTGTTTGTCCAGTGTACTCTTCAAACTGCGACGGACGAAACTGTGTTCCACTGGCTGACATCAGAATTCCTTGGAAATTATGCGTCGTGAAGATGTGGTCAATGGTGCTAACGGTTGCTGCAGTATTTATTGATGGCATTAATATTACTTGCGGATACTTGAAACGTGAGTCTACTAATATTAATTAGGCAACGCCATAGATGGAACCAGGAAAATCAACGTGCACTTTTCATTGGGTCCAATGCATTGCCTTTTCTTTTGGAGGGCCTCAAGTAGCATTTTCACGTATGAACAGCCTTTGGCAAGGGGTTCTACGTCTTAGTCCATTCCTGGTCAACATATTTATCCTCTAGCTAACGTTTTCATTGGATTTATTTTTAGGTGACTAGAGAGGAATTTTCGAAAAACTCTTTACTCGGGTACAGTCGACATGACAATTCCCACATTAAACATCAAAAAGGAGTCAACAATAGGTAATGCTTTACAATAGTGAAAGTGGTCCAATAAGTCCCCTTTTAAGGATGATGATGTCGGCCTTTCTGTTTACTGAGTCTTTTGCTGAAGAGTGCTTTATTTCCCTTGCAATGATAAGAGTATTCGGATAGAGTCGGCTATAATGTAGTATGCAACCTCTTCTAGAGATATATTGGCAATGGCAGTTTTTTTCATAGGTGTCTGTTGATCCTCAACTAACCATAACAATCTTTCAGCTAATCTTTCACTATTTGATTTCGGGATTATACCCTGTCAAAACTATTGCCCAGCACTAAAGAAGGTACACCGAATATGTTGGAGTGCCTTTCTTGAACCCAAAAATTAATAATAAAAGTTGCAGTCTGTCAGAAGTGTAAATGGACGATCGTAGACAAATTTATGAAATTTCTTCACCTCATAGACAACGGCAAGCGCTTCTTTCTCAATTTGTCCATAATTTTTTCTGGTGATGTAAATGAACGGGATGAATGCGCTGCAGTCTTTTCAGAGGCATCAGGAGAAAACATGTGAAATCATCGCTGCTACACGGTAACTTGAAGTATCTGCTCTAACGACTATCAGGATTATAATAAGTCAGAAGCAAATCTGATTGTACCATGGATTTCAGCCTCACAAACGCCCTTCGGTAGTCCACGAACTTCATGCAAAGAAGGTAGAAAACTGCTGTAGTAGCTCTCTAATCCCAGGAATGAACGGAGGGTCTGAAGAGTTGGAGATGGCATTTCCGCGATAGCTCGAATTTGTTGAGAATCAGGATGGGGAACTTCCGAGTCAAAATTGGAGCTAAGATATTTTATGGATTTCAAGGTCTCACACTTCTTTTGCCTCAGATGAAAATCATAATCGGTCACGCACTCATATAGACATTCTACTCGTTCCTTGAATTCTTTCTCATTTTGCCAGCTATTTTGATATCGACCAGATGTTATCTTGAACTTCTTTACACTGTTGTTTGCTTTTTATATTCTCATTGGTAACATAATGTATTTCATAAAAAGTTAATAAATTGTTCAAAAACTCTGTACCCTCTAATTTAACAATAATTATCTTTTCCCATAAAAGTTTCTGAAATCGCCAATTGTATATATTGGTAAAGTATTAATTATGCATACAGTGCCATATTCTGCTTTAACTTTTCGATAATACTGGAATATCTAAACTTACTAATCTCAAAATCACCCTTACTTGACTAATGGCAATGAGTAAAGCATCAATTCATTTATGTTACGAGTTTGAGGATATAATGTTATAACGAAATATGAGGATTACAAGCATTCAATTAGGAAGCTTCCGGCCATTTTTCTTAGACTCGCATTTACTTCCTTATTGAACTAACTCCCTTTCTACCATTTACACTTAGTCCAACATTTAGGTGAACTAAATTTGTGACGGAGGTATGTGCACAATGACCTTAAAATCCCAGGAGTCTTTACAGGCAAATATTTCGGATTTATTAGTGAGTCATCCATTGGGTTAGGATTTTTCATGCTAATCTGAACATTTTTTCAAAGTCTAACATTAATTGTTGCGGGCCAATTAAATTGAAATCTACTGAGATCGCAGTGTCGATTTGCACTTAACGTATTGCATTAAATTGCTTTCAAATCTGAATTTTTATTTTACTGCGAAGAATATATTTTTCACTTTCGAATAAATGACTTATTGTCCAGTTGTCCCAAATAACCATGGTTACCAATCAAACAACATTTGATAAGCGTTTCCCATCCCCGAAAAATTTCTGAAATTCATGGTTTTACGTTATCCTAAAATTTCCAAACAGCGTATCTCCCCCCAAAAAAAACGAAAGAGGAGATTGAATTGCTAAATATTCCGTTCAGTAGTAAAGAGGGCATACTTTAATTGTACGACTTTGCAGACAGTCGCCTATAACCGTATTAAGGCCAATATGCTGGCTGGTATCTCACATGTACTTCAGTGACACGTTCTAACAACCCAGAAAGACGATGTCAGATGTTTCACATGGATCATTAGAGGCATGACTACTTAATATCCATATTGGGGATGGAATCACTTGTATTAATACCCACAGATTTTTATGCACCATCACATAGTTTTCCAAGAGCACTGACAATTGTAATTTGGTCTTTTGTAATTATGACATATTTAGGGACTAAAACCTGACATTTAAAGCCGCTGTTTAAAACTGCACCGAAAGTTTATTTTTACGAATGAAGTTTTGTAATTATCTACATTTTTGCATAAACGTACACCCATCGCAAGCCAAGCAATATAGAAGGCATGTATCTGGAACTGCACAAACAAAATATATACCATCTTCATACATATCTTATTTAAGCTGGGATTTGCAGTTAGCACAAATATCTACCATTAATGGACTATTCACCAGTTATAGATTGAATGCCTTCGATTGCTTTTCACAATAATGATGTTTAACTCATCGATTATTTTTAATATTGCTATAATCTTACTAGTCCCCCAAAAATAACACAAGATTTAGCAATCTTCCACAGTTAACTCAAAATTATGCAGTGCAACGATCCATAATTTTATTGTATTTGACAAAAATGTAAATTTTACAAATAATTAACAATGAAATGTTAATTTAATTTTTCTTGGATTTAAGCTATTCACTTTATCCTACATCTCCTGAAGAAAGTTGCTGAGTCATAAATTTCGATGTTGTTTCTACCCTGAATCTTTTCTGGAGTCTTCCGAAGCGTCCAGAGTAACGATCTAAAAGATAATTGCATTTGGTCTACGGAATTTTGGGATTTCATGGTGAAGGGAGGTAACGGGCGACCAAATAGATCTCCGTTGCGTCTGTTTTCAGTTTGGAGGATGCGGCTGCATACCGAGAGCGAAGATTTTGAGATCAATATGTGGCATCATCCAACACCTAAAGTGTAAAGGATTATGAATCACCTTCACTATCTACTCCCCTTGTGACACAAGAAGCTACCCTTTCACATTGTCAAAAATTGCCCGTCCACGCCATTGGGATAAGACGGAGAGAAACATTTAGATCAAGACAAAAGTCCTCAAATTGAGTAGAAGATAACTGGGGACTTTTCTGGACACAATAACCTTTGGCGCACTATGACTGGCGAATTTCTGGCATAGGCTGTTGATGATGGTGACGGTTGTTGCAGATTTAAGAGGTATGACCGTTGACCATTTTGAATAAGAACACACCAAGACAAGATAAGAGATTCCTAGAATAGGCCCAGCAAGACTGAGATCAATGTGAGACTGAAAAGCTTTAGTTTGATAGCACACACTAGTGTCCTGTAGAGAAACGAGAACGGCCACTTGCTTACCCTCACCTTCATTTTGTCAAATCACTTTTGATACTTTTCTCTTGGTGTGGAGAACGGGTTCACCGAGAATGATTTCCTCGGTTTCTTAGCATTTATCATCCACCCGTGGCAGACAAGCTCTGGTTCAGATCGAATGTGGTTGCACTAACCAAGACATTTTAAAGACTTGATTTTGGTGGACGATGCATGAGTTTTGGAAGAGACACACTTGGTTTACCTGGTGCTCAAACAGACAGAATTTCGGGACTTATTGTAGCTTGGGCACGGTTAATTCGTGGGCAGGTCATGTTGGAACGTAGGCGTTAAAGATTTCGAAGTGTATGAAACTCGTTACTTTACACCATCTCCACCTAATGGGTGCAATTTCACTTAGTCATTGGTCGCCTCAATAGGAATTGTCTAGAAATTACTGTAAGAGATAATGGTTTAACAAGAGATAGGAGGCAATTTTTTGTGGAATTATGAGAAACGGTTCAGTAGAAGTGATAGGAACGTCACAAGAATATTTGACCCCAATTTTTGCAAAAAGAGTTTTATTTCTGCTGATAAGTTCTCGAATATTTTGTAAAATATTGATTAATATACTGTTTCTTGAGAACCGAAGGCCTTTTTCTTTGAGTATTTTACAAAATCATTGGAGACCGTAAATAGTATGTGCTCGCCACTAGTTATTATCTTACTAGCCTCCCAAGCTTACCAAGGCCAAAACTCAATAACAACACAAGATTAACCAACCTTCCGCAATTTACTTAAAATTATGCACAGCAACGTTACCAGGGCTGATTAAGGGAAGCTCGCGTGTACTTGGACATTCCGGAAAGTGCGGCCTTACTACCGGTCGCGTAGTGAATAAGTGCGGCCGTGCGTGAGGTCTTCCCAGCCAATCATCGATCAATATCCCTACAACGTAGCGTTAAATATTTTTAATGGCAAAGCATGTTGACAGTGAGCTATGGGCTGCAATAAATTCTGTCCACTCGTATCCCCTTTGTTCTTGCTACTTTGACCATGCCTAGCTAATTTTGGGGACAAATTTATGCCAGAGGACTCTGCTAGAGGCTAGTTCTACCTGTCAGCAACTAGTTGAACTTCTTAAGAGAATTACTAAGGATTAACAAAAAAGCTTATTTGTATGGCATCACTACATAATAATCATAGTACATTTTTACAAAAATGTAAATTTTATAGATTAATTAACAACAAATTATCAGTTTAATATTCCTTGGATAGAAATTAGTCATTTTATCCAGCAAATATAAATTTATTTACCAACATATATAGTCATGCCTTTTACCTTAATGATGTGTTAAATTATTTGATTGGCATGCGCCAGTTATCCCACTGATTTATTGTGTGTTCTCCAAGGGGGATTTTTTCTTCATTTAGAAGGTAATTTTCTAACTTGGTAGAACACAACCGACGGATTTTCGTATGCGTTCACTGTTTATAAAAAACTTAATTTCCACAATAAAAAGATGTTCCTAACCTTGGAGAAATTCTTTAATTTGTCCTTTTATTTTAGATCGTGTGTAACCATATAGTTGATGTCAGCATATTCTAGCAACCTCATTTTTTTCATTATTTCTCAGATAATTTTGTAAAAATAATTTTATCTGTTTTAAAGTATATTTATTTGTTTAAGCGTTATTTGATAAATTCAACATTTGACAAACATTTTTTCTCTTTTGATTAATCAGCAGTTACTCCCAGATTACTGTTAAGACAAATAATAAAGCTCTCCAAATCTATAATGACAGTGTTCATAATGCATGATTTGGATAAAAGGAAAGCATCATTTAGCCGCTCTTATGGGCAACTTGCATTCCATTAGTCCAGAATTGACTAGTGTGGTTGGCAATCTACCGATGTATACTGATAAGCATTTTTGTCGTAACATGGAAGGCGTACACGTTACTGGCCCACAAATCCATTTTAAAAGCGCCTGCCAACTCTCATAGCATCAAGAAGCCTCCTTGATAAGTAATTCAGTTTCTCTTTCTCCTTTTTAGCCAGATTTAATCGGTGAGGTTAAACATTCTACTCACTTGTACCAGTGGGTACCGAAACTCTAATCTCTGAAAACGTGTGCATTGGCCACTTCGCCATTGGCGCCAAGAAAGAATTTTAATAATTTGCAATACCTTTTTCATGGACTGAAATAACCCGGTTATCCTTTTCAGAGCGGTTTCTTATGACAATCCGAAAGAAAAATAAGAATGAAAAACTGAATTGATGAATAACAAATACTCGAACAGGACAAAAATGGCCAGAGTCTAACACATTTAAGAAGAGTGAAATTATAACTGATAAAGTATTATGGAGAGAACCGTAAGTCAACCCTTGTGAGGTCTGATGATGTTGAAAACATCTTAGCTTATATCAGATAACCATTTATTGCTTTTAAACAAAACATGCTTATCAAGCTGACAGGGCCAGTCACTAAATTCAATTAATTAATCATTAAGGTCCAAAAGTCGCGGGCATAGACTCATTTATGAATCTTAAGGACAGCTCCTGAAACTTGTAATTCGGATAATGAAATTCTAAAGCAGGGAAGTACATCCGTTAAATAAAAATGAGTCAGAAATCAGACTTTATAACTATGCTTTGACCATGTTCTTTACTTCTACACTTTCCTATATTTTAATCCCTTAGTGGACTCTTTTACTATTCTCCATATTTGAGCTCCATTACTATTAAATGCATAAAAATAATGCTTTTCATTTCCAATAAGTAACGTTGATGATTAATAATATTTGTTTGTGTTGCTTTTTGAGACAAATTTATACTAAATCTATCTCGTCAGATTTGAAATAGCACGGCTTTTCGCAACTCAGATAAGATTAGATTTAGAATTTCCTTTCTTTAAATAGCAAAAGTTACACTTCTCCTAGTTTATTAATTTTGATATTTCATCTATATTTCGAATACTTGTTTTTAAAGCTTCAGTGGCATGATTTTTTCATAAAAATGATAATGGTGGTAGTTCCTTTGTAGATGCGGTGTTTCAATGCTCATATTCACATCCTTATAATTTAATTAATTTAAAGTGAAATAAATGATCATAAAAACAACATTTTGGAATTTTAGCAATTTTAAATATAATAAGTTGTAAAATTAACTTTCATTACTTAATAAAAATAAAACATTTTACTTAATATGGTATAAATAAATCAATAAAATAAATTTTAAAACTGATCCACCGAAATTGACTTGTTCCAGTTTCGCCCACTTAAATTTCACTTCAATCAGCCTTTCCTAACAAGTATATTAGGAATCTGAATATTATTTTTAAATTTCAGTTATTACTCGAATCTCTATTTTGTAAAATCTAAACTTAAAAATGTTTGCAATAAACATCACATTGGCCGTTGACATGAACTTTACTTTTAACTATCTTTCAGTTTTAGTAGGCTTTGTTGTCCTACTTCTAAGTCACTAACTTTGAGCCAAAATAGTGACTTTTTTCTCAGTTGGAAGCATCATTCAGAATAAGATGTTATGGGAAGGCCAGAGATAGGATTGACAAGGAGCTTTACGGCTTAGGAACGAGCGGCATTTCGTTCAATATTCCTGAATAAGGGACAAAGTCATTCCAGACAATTTAAATGTCAAATTTATGAAGAATTATTTATCATATACAAATTAGGAATAACGTTATATTTATATACTCCAAAGCATTCATAATGACTTAACTGGCTAGAAGTTAAGCGAGACACAATAAAAATTCAGCGTTATTTATCATACTCAGAACAAGAAATTTTTCATAGGTGGAGGAAAAGATGGTAGTCATGACGACCATGATATTACCTGTGTTGGAGTAAGATAATTAGGTTGTTATTTTGAGAGAAGGGCTAATACCATAAATCAAGAAAAATTTTGCGAATGACTTAAGCTAAAATATCTTAGATCTCTATGATTTGACATTATTCAACAGAAAACATTCGTTTATTATTGAAAAATTAATATAAAAACAGTATAATGTTATTTTTAAATTTTGCTAAATTCCACGAAGATTGCATCTGCAAGTTATTAGTACTGCGAGCTTTTTACTCTGCACATGTTTTCAGTCTGAGAAAACGGGGGATATATATCAAACTGCAATGAAAACACCTTCCTGACTATTTGATTTCGCACGTGGTGGGTCTCAATATGCTAAATAATGGTAAATAGATTACTGTAAAGTTATAATTTTAATGATAAATAAATGTTTAGGGAGACGAAAATTCTAATTAAGTGAGCTTTTGTTAAAAAGTTTATTGCAGGCTTCTAATCTAAATGTTCTGGGCTGGACTGATCTGTTGCGGGTGAGGTATCAGATAAGTAATTTTTATAAGACCTCTTAGAGACTGTCATATTCTGAAGTATACCTCCTAATCATAAATTACCCTTAAATTAAATTAATCACGTAGAAGAATTGTTTAATATAGAGAATGCGTTGAATGAGAAACTACAACTAGTACTGTATGAACGTAATGAATTGTACGTATGTATAATTGTGTGGGATAGGGATTCAAAAAAGTTTTTATACTCAGACCATTGGATTTCATGACTAATAAGATGTATGCGTCCTAAAATTGACCGATAATAAATAGGAAAACAAACGACACATATGATAGGATAAACATTAATATGACGTAGCTGTTAAATAAATTTTATTACAGAGACCTTCATATTAAATGAATTAGTTTACCTTGTTGAGTATTGCTAAAATTAACTCTCAGTGAATGCGGATTCATGCGATGTAATAAGCGATCGCTTTCAAATGTAAAGTACGAATTACCGTAACCGTTCTTTCAATCTAATATGCACTGCAGCAGAGTACACCTATATAAGTTCCACACGTTCAAAAATGATAATAATCCGTAATATCAATACTTTTAAGAAGACAATGAGTATTTATGAGAATCGTAAGTAGCTTAATGACAAGATACATAAGATCTCCCAGTCATCGAGTCTGAATATTTACACTCCAGCAGTCAGTCGTTATTTTGAGACAATAACAACTACACGTTAGTGACAGAGTTCGACGAATGCATATGTATAAATAAATCAGCTCCTCGGCAATCATTGAACTGTTCTGCAAATTATTTTCTATCCTTTTGTCCTTATTTATATCAGATTTTATAATCGGCTTTCTTTAAAGTATGTAAAGCGATTACATATTCCCGTATTAGAGGGGAAGAAAATCGATCTATGAATCGATTTTCTTTATAAAATGTTTATCTGAAACCTTAAAATTCCAAATATTCACTTATTAAGGCAAATAACTTCATAAGGACCAAAATTATCAAATGTGTTTAACCTAGTATTATTTTGATCAAATTCTACTTTTTAAAAATCATTTTTCGAAAAAATAAAGCGGCTTATTTTTCCTGATTGTATTTTTTCTGTCAATTTTACGTTAATACTAGGCTGAGGCCAGTTTTGGAACTAAAACCTGTGCTATTTTGTATTGTTTTGAAGATTTTTTATAATAAATATAAACAAAACAAACTGATAGTGATTGGATTGTGGGATAAACATATGGGGTTAAAGTAGAAATTACTACTGATTAAGTCGTACAGGTTATTTATACTCGGCTTTCAATAAAAAGAGATGAGAAAAATAAGTTTTACCTAAAATTCATATTGTTCAGAAACATTCTCATGTAGTTCCTTGACTGCTCATGCCTCCATTGTGGCTTGAGTCATGATGCTCTTCGTATCGATGAGCGCGTGTTTCCTATGTGATCTACCACTATCTTTTCACTCAAACATCTAGTTCCCTTTCTTTGCAGTGTGCCAATTATTTGACACGTTACGGAACTCGCAGACATTTGGTGATCGTTATGGGAAAGCATCTTTCATTTATCCCTTAATAATAACTTTGATGTCTCAATGAGAGTTATTAAAAACAATATTTCGATACATATGACAATATATGTGGCAATGATCAAGTCTGAATTGATTAGTCAATCAGAAATAACAGAAATTGCACATAGGTGAAAATCCGCTTGAGAATCATGGGAATACTTGTTTTTTTAAAGTGACTCATCGCACTATGACCACCGCCTCTGAGCAGGTTCTTATTTCTTTTTCACATAAATCGAAACTGATGAGAACTTTAGTACGACTACATTTACATATGATAAGTTTCATTTATAAGCATTTTTTACTTTATTCTATCTTTAAACAATCTCTGATTTAAATAGAAACTGGCAATAAGTGTAAGAGTTCACATGTCTTTCGGTCCGTCTAAGGAAATAATCACTTTTTCCTTTAAACTTTTCTTGTAAAATAAGTCTCTTCCTCTAAAGATTTATCGACCACGAGAATTGGCCAATTGGATGCATAGCTTTCAAATTGTAATACTTTAAATAGAGAGCTCTGCGAATCTTCATGATTAGAGTTTCTCCATTTTAAAATTCTTTCCACTTCCAGTTGCAATATTTATGGGTAAAATTTTATCTTTATTTTGTCAAATAGCCTTGAATTTGAAATAAATATATGATCGTACGCATCTGACAACGCAAAAAAATAAGAAGGCTTGTTGAATTGCCAAGTTCTTCTATGCGCTCCCGTTGTATCCCTCAAAAATTAATGTAGCATCCAAGCTTGTGTTGAAGAAAACTGTAATAGCATACATATTTTGGTGATGTGAATGTGAATTAATCAATCCTTGGTCAACTATAATGAGTAATGAAACTTCTTTTCTTAATGCTTGACCTCCTCTTATATTCTGTTATCACACTGATACAACAGAATTTACTTTCTTATTATATATCAAACATGGTAGGGAAATGTGTTGGTCAATCAGTCCAGTTGATAAGGAACTACAAATCTGAACTGACCTAGGAAAAAATGTACGAAGTACAAATAACAACTCTACTGTATGGGTCATAAATTGCGTTTTCGAATGTCACTCATTATATTTACTGCAGTCTCTAAATTCAATAAACTTAAATTTAGCTTATTTGTATCTAAAAGATAGAAATATTTAATCTTTCTCCTAACGTCTGAGTGCAGAAAAATTTAGTTTGACATTTGAGCTGCTCTGGGATGGAGTATTACCCTTCTAGTCTGTACCGTTAGCAATTTAATACTGTTGATAACCAGTTGCCGCTGGTGGGAAGAGCTAAACGCATGGCTCAATGTTGACGATCTTGCGAGAACTCAGCATTTTAGCATCTCTTCGTATGTAACACATCAGTTCTCCTGGGTACAAAAATATCCTTTTTTTCATAAAAGCCAACTTATTTGTTCCACGCACTCAAACCACGCTTCATCATATTTTATAAGTGATGCAAGTTCTAATTTAAATAATATCCAGTGGCGACGTTGAAGTTGCAGTTTAAGTATGCTGTGATCAGCTTTTTTTGAGATTTATCAAGAAAGGATGTCTTTTATAAATTAGGACGAAATTTCACATGGTATTCTGAGCGCGTTTAGATGAGAATAGGATATCTTATCCGCACACAAGCAAAGTTAAAAGGCACAAGATCGTCCAATGCATTCGTGAGAATACAACTGTATCAGACGTGTTCCTGGGGTGTTAAGATGATAGTCGTAAGTTCGTATCGATCAATAATTTATGGTTTGCATGACTTACTACTGCATGTTATTTCATCGCGTGGCAAATGTGATTATTCACTAGTTCTAATTAATTTGACTGACAACTTCTCTATTTGAGTTTTGATTTGAAGATTGGCTCTAGATTATGGAAATAGGTGTGATTTTCATTCGTGATTACACTATCCATTTTGCATAGTTCATGACGCACTCATTTACTTTATCCATTAATAATTAAGCTTTCATTATAATATTAAATCCCACTTTATAAAACTGCAAACTGTATTTGCGAAGTTTGATCACGTAAATACTTCCGAATGCGTGTATACATGAATATTATTGTACATAACTTATAATTATATATTTATTTAAATTAACCAAAATATATATTGCGTTCTCTATCATTTAAAAAAAATAAAATTATAGTAGTTGGGTCTTCTATAACAGAGTATTAATTTAAGTTAACTTTTAAATTAGTAATTTTGTATAAACAAGTCCCTTTGTCTATATAAAATGGTGTGAAGAAGACTATCAGTCATACTAATGATAAGTTCAGTCGGTATCAAATTGACTTCTAGCACAAGTATTTAATAGTGCCAAAATTTTTATAAATATTTAAATGGAGTGTAGTTTCATACCTGACCGTCTTCATCATCAGTTCTACATTCCTTTCTACCGTCCCAAATCTACAAGACCGGTGGATATGTTAGAACTAAGGCTAGTAACAAGGCAGATGCACAAATTGATCTACTTATTCGTGAATTTCAAACCAATGTATTAGTAGATTAATCAGTACCGTTTTCAATTCGTGTTCACTTTTTTGGAATCGTCGAATTGAGCCGTTGCTCATTAGTAAGTTTGAGCATGAAAATTTGCTGAGAACTGGGAATGTAATCAATGACAGTAATGTTATTATAACCGTGCTTATTTATATATGATTGAACATTAAGCTGATCTTTCAAGAATATACTTAAAGTTAAAGGATGAAATTTTGCCTATAAATTTTGGAAATTATTCTTCAATGCTAATCTCAAGGAAGGGAACACGATATCTTATAGTTTTGAATGCTCACTGAGTTCATTCAGTGGCTTTCTTCAGAGTTCATTGAAAAAGTTTCCCTTCTGAAACTTGAATACATTCAATCTTCAATTTTCCACGAATTAAAGAGTAAGAACCGAACGGTAAACGATTGGACCACTCCTATCTTTGCAAAGCTTGAAGCATTCATTAAAGGAAGGCAAAAAAGTGATTTGCCGTGCACCAGAAGTGCAGTATTGATTCCACGTCATGACCATGGTCGATCGTCATTTATCAGTTGGTCTTTTGTATGACCAATCGCATCCTGCCAAGATCAGTCAATGAAGTTCAAGGATTGGTTCAGTCTTCTCCAACCAATCATAGTCCGATCTGACCCAATCCTTAGTTTTAAACAGATTTTTAATTATATCAATTAAGGGTCAGATCTGATCCGATCCACTCTGATTGCCAGATTAGTCTTGTCTGGTTAAATATCTTTAAACTCTCTCGCTCCCTCTCTGAAATGAAAATTAGGATTTTTTGCATTCGTATTTGCGCAATTTCGATATTTTTGCGGTATCCTTACTGTAAATGTATATATTTTATGTTTATTAAAATTATATTCGTTAACTGTAATTATAGAGCAACAGTTCAAAGGAATGAAAAATATCACCTTCTTCTCTTTTGATAGGTCCATGAGTGGTAACTTGGCAATCTTCTTAATTTCATTTGATAAATGTGAGTAGAACGGCATTCACAATTGCCGTTAAGTAATAAATATGGAAGTAAGTTTCTTTGCTCTTATCTACAGGTAGACTAACGACTAACACCTCATTTTTGTATGGTAATCATACACAGATTGAGTGTTATCTCTTGATGCAGCCGGAGGTCGATTATCGAAACAGTAAACTCAGCTCAATTATTTCTAATGAAATTTGCTAATATTTTATTCATTATGATAGTTTTGCCAGCGAATGAATTGATTCATTCTTCTAAAATAAGAATTACAGCAGTATTTCATTCTCTGCTGCATTTATTACGGTAAAATGTTTTTATTAATTACAGCGCCTCAGTATGCAGATTCGCATCTATAAAGTCTGTAACCTTGTTGTTCGAGTTGATAAATAGTGATGGATAACTATTAGGAGTGCATGCAAAGACTGCCAGAAACCGCCATGCAAAACTCAAGGTCGTAGGTTCAATAATATAATCCTCGGTAGTTAAGGTAAATGAAAACAAATACTTAAGCACAATTCGAATTTCATATAAATCGTTATTTCGACTAATAAACCTTTGTATTTATGAAATGAGGAATTCCTTCCTTACCACATCCTTGTACACTAAAATGGGGGGAGCCTCCCTTAGAAACAATTATAAATAATAGATGCTATTGACGTTAAGTTGTATTGTACCTATAAGATATTAAATCTTTACCCTGACACATGCACAAAGCTCATACACTGTAATTATTCTTGAGGATAGAAATAAGGGATAAATAGTCGATAGCATAATTGTGGCTCAAAAATAATATTGAAAATTTGTGTGCTGCATTCGTAATACAGAGCCCTCTTTGCTGTTATGCTTTACACCAATTTATGATTAAATTAATAAATATTTTTCGAATCTGTTTACTTAAGCCAAAAATATTCTCTTAGAAGGATATATCATTGATTAAATTATTTTGTACGAAATTGAAAATGTATTAAATTTCCGATGAAAAAGTTTTTACAAGGATATTGAAATTTCTTTAAACTCTATCACCAGGCTAAATTTAATTCTACTGTTTTTTGCCATGGGCACTCGTATATTTCGAGGGAAATTTAAAAAATCACCCATTATCGCCAGATATATTTAGAAGTGGATCATAAAAGTGAGCCTCAGTGATGATTGAAGTCAACAAGATGAATGTTAAAATGCCACTGTATTTTGAGAGCGCCTCTGGGCTACCTTCCAGCGAGCACCTGTAGCAATGCCTCGTACGAGAGGCCTCAAAAATACTTTATTACACATTCCTTTTGCACAATGCAAATGTCCTTAATGAGATAATCAACAGCTGTCATTCTGACTTGTAGTATTCTGATTCCCAGTGTCTGGTCAAAAATAAACTTCTCGAAACGTTACATTGCCCACAAGAAATCACAGGTCTTAAAAGCATTACCACTCTCAAAAGACGTATTATGGTGGTAAGCTTAGCAAAACACCCAAAGGCCACTTCTCTCTGACATTTTATTATCAAATGGAGATCCCATCAATGAATAAAATCACCAATGGACATGTATGTGCATATTACTAAATCCTTCCGAGCAATCTCTGAATGATTTAACCGATCCAAAACACCTAACTTAATGAAAAATAAATATACCATCGTAATCTTTCGCGAAATTCCCCCTAACTGTTTTTTCAGCAACAAAAAGGCTGTTCATTAAAAACTCAAAATGAAGGATTTATGACCCCTGAAGCAGCCTGACTTTAATGAAGTGAAATCAATTCTCAATAACGTGGCAAGTTTAGCCTCATCATTTTTTAGTATTTTTAATCTATATATTAATACATTTTAGCAAATTTGTTGTCAAGTCATATACGTCATTAAGCTCAACTTACCAACAAATTTTAAATACCTACAATTGTATAAGGGAATAAGACATGCATTCAACAAGGTATATTTAATCATTTTAATAAAACAGTAAAACTAAACGATAAAACTAGAAATGCAAGAGCCAAAGTTTTTGTTGTATTTATGACACCCAGCTGTTTTTATTGACGAATCCAGGTTCCGGAGCAGCCATACGATCAAAGTACTCTAAAAGCATTAAAATCAAAGTTCGTTCATTAGTAACTGATGCCACTATTAAAGCGCACCCTTTAAAACAAAGCAAATGGAGTAGGGCTGGTAAACTTAAGACATGCATACATGCCGCATCGATTCTTTTGTTCTAGTTATCGTGATTAATGCTACAGGTGAATGAGCTACCGAAAGATGCAAAAGCTTTCCCACAGTGATTCAACTACTTCTAACAAGCTTGTTGAATAAAAATGCAAAACCTTTTTAAGTGTTAAAAAAACCTTCCTATTTATTCCACAAAATTTCAACTTAATCATCTATACACGGAGATATCAATAAATTAGATCATTGGAAAACTACCGCAGGTTTCATTCTCATACAATTCTAACACCTTGCGCCAATATCTATTGAAACTTCTGACATTCACATATATCGATCTTGTGATATTTAAAGAAAAAAACTCGACGTGACTATAAGAAATCGTAAGTTATTTTCGATCGATTTTATACTTTTAGATAAATTATGTTTAAAAATATCCTAGCTATTATCTTCCTGGTATTCGAACAGATAAATCACTCAAGACAGCAAAAAAACCCTTTGATTGGATTTGATTTTTGGATCCAGGTTGCACAATTTTTACTCATTGGTTATTTCACTTCATTACGTTCCAACGTTCTAATGCCATTATAACTAAGCGTATTCTTTTCTATGTTGTCCAATACTTAGAGAATGGTTGATTAGTTAGGATGGTGAGTTTCAGTTTTCTTTAGAATGATCTTAGCATAGTACTCAAGGTGAACCCTAGTAATAATTTCATCAATTGGGTAATGATTTTTGAACATCGAGGACGTTAACTCAATCAAGAATCTCTAATAATGGCCATCTTTTATCATTCACCCTTACTAATCACATGTATCGAATTCCATTTCTCAGAGTGACAGAAAAAATATCCTCGTCTTGTTTGCATCTGGTTAACCAGTGTTTTAGGCTTTCCAGTAATCTTCGTGTGTCATCAAACCCTGTCCAGAACTTCCCCTGTCTGCACACGCCACTTTTACACATCTGCTGAATTTAATATCTTATCCAAATTCTTGCAGAATTGCACTGATTTGCATATTTGTTTGATAATCTTCAGATCCTAAAGAAATCATTTGACTTAAAGTAAAAGTGTCCCATTCAAAGTCATAAAAGTGCTTCCTACAATCCCGTCGAGTCTTTTTGTAACTCTAAGGTGTTCTCCTGACATGGAGAAATGACACACACAGGCCCATATTTTCATAAGCTTACATTGACAACTAAACTTGTAATTAAATTAGAAGATCAACAAGCCTTGAGTATAATCACAAATGATGAAAATTTAACATTTAACTCAAGCTAAACTCAGCTCCCTTTGAGGATATAACTTAAAGCATTTGAATTCAAATAAAGGGAGATCGGTGATATCATGACTTCGTTACCAATTTATTATTGACCTCTCCTCCCGTCCGATTCATAATTTATTGGGCTCGTTTGATATTCCCCTTAGATGTTTTTTCCAATGATTAAATCTTGTAAAAGTTGTACGCTATGCTATGAGTAACAGTAATTGGTTACCTAATCAATAAGTAGTACCTTATAAAATACTGCGCTAAACAGGTAAACTATTTTTTTGATCCTAGATTCTGCGAAGGAGCCAGATCATAGCAAATTATATTGCATTAAGTAATGAGGAAAAAATATTCTGTTTGATCAAGAGTTCGTAAAGCAATGTATACATATTTTAGCGAATTTGAAGTTCATTAAGAAATAAATTGGTGTTATTTTCATTTACTTAATTTTTAATTTCTTTAAAATATTTTGACAAGGATAACCGGGGATTGTGAAGTATGATAAGCATGCGAAAATTAGCAAAATAATACTACATTTGATTTACGATCATCTACAAAATGAGAATTAAACGAACGCAGTTTCAAAAAAGAACATCCAAAGACTCATCTACCAAATAACTCTTAAGAGGTTTCAAAATCGGTCTAAATTATTAGAACAGATAGGGTAAGTAAATGTTGCACTGTTACTGTCTTTTCAAGTATAAGTTGAGATTACCTTTGCATTACTTATTACCGCCACCAGTGCCCGCCTTGGTTCTATCGACCGTCTAAACCAATCGTAAGGAAAAAACAAATAAAAGCCACTAAACACTCTGCTACTAAGGAATTGGAAGTAGGCTAAGCCAACACCCAGAGCGTGAACCAATGGGGAAGCAAGCTTGACGAGATATACTAATCTTCGGAGAGAGGTTGGTGACCATTGCGACAAGATGGACGTGTAGTACCAGCAAGGTGGTGACCTTTAACCTCACTCGATCTAACCGTCACAAAGAGTCCCTTCGACATGACTCTCGTCCACGACTGGCCAATAGATGACTCTATGACGTTTAAAACAGATCAAACTCTTAACTTTAAAGTTCATACTCACAAATTTCACTCCCCTGTACGTAATTGTGACGTATAACTCAGCTTCCCATGTCCAAGTATCCATTCCTTCTTAACTCCTCTCTACACCCCCTACGAACATGTAATACATTACTAGTCCATCTCAACTTCTCGTTCTTCTGATATTAAGAAAGATTATTGCATGCTGTTAACATTACCTCAGTCGTAAATTTAAAAAGTCGCATTATTCGAGATTAGCACTACCTTAGATACTTCCTCTCACTCTTGCACTTAAAGTCAATCCAGTTGTTTCTATTCTATCTCATTAATGCTTTGGGGCAAACTACTTCCCTAGACCTACTCTTTATGCTTCTTGGTCCCACTTCTATCTTTCATAAATCTTATAGACTTTATGTTCCTTCATATCAACTTGCCTTGTCTAATAACAGATTCCTTAATGAAGACTTACTTAGAGCACACTAACCATCCAAAATGTATTCCTTCTCCAAGAATAAGAATAGATAGATATCAAAAAGAGGATAAAAGAAACTTACTTATTACAACCCCACCTGAAATGCACTTTGTATATGGAGTTTGTCGTCTAGTAAGATTGGCTTTTTTAGCGCGTAACCAAGCTTGAAAAGACTCTTCCACCCGTTTTCGTTTCTCCAGTTCTGCTAATTCTCTAGATCGGCGTTCTGTTTCTCGACGCTGCTGTTCTACAATTTTCGCCTCTTTTTTTGCTTTTAACCATTCTTTGTACATTTCTTCAGCTTTAATCTAATCAAAATAGATTATTTGCTTGGTAAAATACGCAATAATTGCCTGTTGCAACCGTTTGTTTGCCGCTTGTATATTCTCCTTTGTTTGGGCGATTTCAGCTAACTCTTTCTGCTTCATCGTTTCTAACTTTTTACCTTCGAGCCATGTTCTAATTTTCTCCCTTGCTATGCGTTTCTTCTTCCCAAGTTCCTCTTCTTCCTGTCTTTTTTTATCTTTCTCCTCTTTCTACAATAAATACTTCGTAAATATACTTCTACTGAATAATTTAAGTAAAAGATAAACTTACCTTAAGTTTAGAAGGTTGTTGAGCTGCTTTCTTATAATCAGATTTCTTCTTGGCCAGCTGCTGTTGATGTGGTGATGACTGATTCCGTCGATTATTACCATTATTTTCCAGGACATGAAGAAAAGGACTAATAGAATCGTTATCATTAAAATCTTGGGCAGGTTTATGAGACCTTTGGCAAGGTGCAGAAAGGTAACGGCCTCTAAAGATGAGAAGCAAAAATATTAAATTTGAAATTTTTTTAAATTTGCAAACTTACTCATTTGGAATCTGTTTCAACCTCTCACGGTTATGTGTACTTTCTCTGCTCCTCCCACTCAAACGAATAGATAAATTCCTCTTAAATGAAAGTAAGTATTTATACATTTACTTAATAGTATTTCACATTTAATGAGTAAATACATTTATGACTAAATTCGTAAATCTACCTTTGGATTATTAGAAACGGCAAAATCGTGAGTTTCCCCACTTCGCTCTAAAATGTTTTAAAAATTATGCAATAAGATGCAAGTTTCTGCATTTTGTTTAATTATCAGACAACTATGTCGAAAACATGTACTTTAATGATTAAATGCATTAAACCTAATAATAAAGGTTCACCATTGTGACAATCTGAGCTTATACTCGTGATCGATATTCCCGATAACAGGCTCTTAAGCGAATCGCTAGAATCTATACTACTTAAGAATACACTATCACCCATGCGTTTCGTATTATCAAAATGGGCGCTGTAAACACAGCCTTGCAAACAGAAAATAACCAGTTTTGTTATATCAAACAAAGTCATATTAATTTTATATCCCCTATATTCATTTCATGAATTACAGTAAAATTTAACTATTTAAGCCTTTCATTAATATTTTCATCTATATTTGTTTTGTATTAAGGATTTACGAATTTTACAAAATAAGTTGATTGGACAATTTAGTGAAAATTCTACGAAGCAATATTAGAAATAAAAATGAAACAAGGAAATCCACTTCGGTTTGCAAATTGCTTTGTATTAATTTTAACAGAATATTTTACAGAAGGATTGCAGAAGACTTCCTTTTCTAATTTTAAGCGAGAATTTTTAAGATTAATAATCGCAGATGTCCGCCTCCCAAAATTGATAAAGCCCTTTTGATGGCATATTTCACTATCATTTTCAACTCAATATATGAATATTATTCGGAATCATCTGACAGTAATTATATATTTAAAGATGTTATCGAATATACGAATTGGATAAAAGTATATATAGACTACTAATTATAACAGATGGAAGAGATTGCTCTACAAGACCTGAAAGTAATTTTTCATTGAATTTGGTATTCTTTCTCAGCTTTGGCTTGCAACGTTTAGTTTTTAATTTTATATTTAAAGGATCATTCTTCCCATTTCGTTTAATAGTTTTAATTTTAGAGTAATCAAATGAAAGCATGCATCCAGCAGCTCAATGAATAATAAGAATGGTTTCGTGACCCATTACTTGCATCCGATAAAACTTTTATCAAAGAGGTAAGCCATTTGCAACATACCGATTTCTACCTTCGTGAATACGTCACTAGTTTATGTGCTGAACATCCGCTTACATTTTTCTCTCTACTTACAGTTTAAAAATTACGTAGAAATAGGTCTAAAAATTGAAATTTAGTTTGCACTAGGCACATTAGAGTATAAAACTAACTGACTAATTTACAGATCATCTCGAATATATTTTGCAAAAATAATTCCCAGTTGGTCATGAGTTTGAACATACGACTCCTTGATTGCTCCCTTCTAGGGTATTCTTTGTATTAACACAATACGAGAGATTAAAGTGGATTTTAGAGAGTTAATAAATTTTCGCCTGTGTTTACTTAAGGTATATCTTAACTCGACTTATTCTTATTCTGTCCAGTTCGGATAAGGCGTCTAAAGTTATATCACTTCGTAAACAGATCAGGTGACATCTCGTTAATACTTTCCAAAACCTACCATGTGGTTTTATCTAAATAATAAAAATAATGAATAATTTTAGTGGCTTGTTGCTTATCGATGACTGAGATCACCTGGCAATTCAGAATTTTCCAATTCAGTCCTCACCAAATCGGAATGATTAGAAATATACTTAATCATCAGATGGGTGCTAAAGTACACTTTTCTTATCATAGGAACTCCCGAATACAATTCTATTACCAGAATGGACATAAAAATTTATTTATCTCAATCAAATTGTAGGTATGCAACATTGTGACTAAATAATTCTGCAGTCATGCATATTTTCCAGAGGTTGGATGGTCTCATATGGTTGAGAGTTGCTAATGATATTGACACCGCACTGATATTCATATATCCTATTTAATGAGAACAAAAGAAGAACATATTCTAAACTCAAATTACTCATAGCATGCACCAATTCTCTCCTAAGATCTCACAAAATTATGTTTCTTTTATGCATGTCGTTCTTTTGTTTAGTAACGTTAGGTTTATCGGGGCCACATCGATTGAATAGATGGAACAAATGAAGTCACTCATGTCGACAGATCAGTTCGGAAGTGGCAGACAAGCTACCCCCAATTTATTAATTAGTAAATTAGTTTTATATATAAAACATTTCTTCCTTGGTCGTCAGTCATGTCTCGTCGCCCGTGTCTTGGCGTGATGATCGGCACCTGTTTAGTTATCTATGTGCAAACACACAAACACATAGCGGAACCGCTTGTGGACACTGTAGTGGAGATCTTATCGCCAGTCAATCATTTCTAATGGTCAGATTTTGATAGACATCTACTGACTATAAGCATCTTCCGTCGAAATATGTGACACCCATCTTGGGGATTCAAGATGAAGCCTTTGGTCAGTCATTATGTTGTTCAGTATCCGGTATTTGTTTTGCACACGTTGAGGTCTCTTAAATTGAAAAACATATAAGAATTGCTTTTGGGGAAAGTATTATTATTTTATTCTTTTTATCTTTTTTACTCAAGTTCCTATGCCACATAATTAATACGATGTCTGTTCCCCTTTGGTCGTCCTGACTCAAATCAAATTATTGAAAGTACAGATGAAGATTGTTCGTCATTGTGGTATAATCGTGCATCTTCTGGCTATCTTCCCTCCTTAAAACAAAATTTCAAATCGTTTTTTATTATATTTGATGGAACCACTCATGTACACATTTTTCAGTTAGAGGTGGGGCGCTATTGCTTCGTTTGTCTGGTTTTGAAGATTACTGACTGTGGTTCGTAGCTTTCTTCACTCAGTTTTCTTTGCGTTTGGCTTCTTTCGCTTTGCTCGTTCACCTTCCTTCTATCTAATTTCTCCTTTTCTTGGTTTAACCTGCAACTTTTGCAGTTGCAACAGATTCTGTTTTCAAAGTCCAAGATCTTTTGAACTCTTCTTTGATGAACTGAAACAATCGTTATTCTTTTGGCTTGAAATATATTTCTATTGATAGAAGTCGACGCTTGAAATTCTCTGAGTATATCTTTAAATTCACCGCTTTTATTCGCCAATAAATTCCAGTCGAAGAAGAATTTAATTCACGGTTTCTTGACGGGAATTTTAGCAGTGGTCTCAGATATTTGACGATTCAATTTGCCTTTAACGAATTTCAGTCCCCTTTAACATGTTCTGGGGGCTCGATTTCGCCATCTACAAAAAATTTAACGTTGAATTATTAGAAAAAAAGATTTTTACCTGTTAAAGTGCTTAGCACTGGTAAATTTTCTTGTCTAATCGAGGGCAATCTAGATTGTGAGAAACTGACGAAACGAGGTCAAATAAAGCAGCTGAGAGATGATTAGCAACTGACAATTGGAGTAGAGGAATGAGCCTATAGGTACGCCCTGCGACCCATTCGAGATGAGATATTTAAATTTGGTCTTTAGAACTTCAAATCTTACTGAAATAAATTACAGTTATTTAAAAAGAAACGGAAGTACAAATGAATTCATTTTTAGTGACTAGTCCAAACCTCCATTTATGGGATGGAAGATGAGAATCAATGGCTGATTATTATGGTGTCCGAATTAATATATATACTAGGAACATGCATAAATGGTCACCATCCGATCATTATGGAAATACCTACAATCCGATTCGCGATTAATAACTACCTACACCTATTATTTAATAATAAATCAGATGTTTACTAGAAAAACTGCATGCTCTCATTTTAGCCAAATTATCTTTTGCTTTTAATTCATCACCCCCTTCCTTGCCACATCTTCTAAATAAATTGTAGAGTTTATTTTCGGTGATTGGAAGCAGTAACATTCTTTTTTTCTATCATCATCAGTAGGAATCATGAAGTTCTGTATCCTTAAATATATATTTTGCGCTCAACTGGATACAAACAAATATAAGTGTGCATATCTGCATTAAAATAGTTTTAATTTTCTTATAAATTCAACTTAATGCGCAGGGTTATAGTGTTTATTTTGGCGTTCAGTCGTTATGGTCATCCTTGCTTTACCAGTATCTCACTTTTAAACTGTAATAACGAGAAAGTCTGTCGGGCCACATCGATTAATTAGATGGAAAAAATGAAGTTACTCATGTCGACAGATCAGTTCAGAGGTGACAGACAAGCCACCCCCAATTTATTAATTAGTAAATTAGATTTATATGCAAAACATTTCTTCGTTAGATGTCGATTATGTCTTGTTGTCGGAATCCCAACGTGATGATAGATACCCATTTAGGTATCTATGTGCAAGCACACAAACACACAGCGGAACCGCCTGTGGATATTGTAGTGGAGATCTTATCGCTTATTTCTAATGGTCAGATCTTGATAGAAATCCGCTGATTATAGCAGAAATAGCAAAATTACTTTACATTATTTGGAATATGATTCACTTAGGATGAACGAAAAAGTGTCAAAATGTGCAAGTCGCCTCATTTAACTCATCTTGAAAGTTATACGTGTGTACTGGGAAAATATACAACCTCAGTCACAGTAATGGGTCTGTCTCTTCAGAGCCAGAAAATAGGGTAATTGACTATTGTATTATTGGCATTAGGCTAAAAGTAGCAAGTGGAATAAGTCATGCCAAATGTATTAAAAGTGTCGAGGTACGGTGGAAGGTCATCCAAATTAATAACTCAAACGTAGAAGAATATGTATATTAATGATCAGTTATGATAATTAATGTTTACTGATATCAAGCTATAACAGGTAAAGATGAGAAAATAAGTACAGACATGATTAAATAAACGTTAATACGACAGAATGCATATAAAGGCTCCCAATACGAATTACCTAATATTACAAATATATGCATAATTTTTTTCGATCATTTGGAAAGTCTAATCTGAGAACAAATTATATCATAAACGAGCAGTAAAAGGAACCCGTCTTTGTTATTTTTGCGACCCTCAATAATCGAATTTTAAATTAAACTTCATGTTAACAACTTATTCAGTTTCCATACCAATTTGATGCTCATTTTAATAGTCGAACTATGTATAGCTTTATGTAAACAGTGTAATGTTAATCGGTAGCTTTAAGTTTAGTATTTCAGATATTTTAATGTGCATACTTTATATATAAATTGATATCAGTCCTGACTATCCATTTTCATATGTTATGCGTAGGAAGTTGGCATTCTTTGACATTTTTGTCACTAAACATTTTTTAAAATAGAACGAATTTGTGGTTGAAATTAGAATTAATCCGTTTAGTAATTGTTATTTAAAATTGCAAGTTTATAATCGCTTATACTTTTGCAACTTTCAAAGCTATTGATTATGAGAAAAATTGTCACATTTATCAAATACTTTCATAAACTTATATTTGCTGGTGATCAAAAAACGATTTGTTTTCATTTCTGGTCACAGAAAATTAATTTTAAGAGATGATCATAATGATGGTGAAACAAATTTTCAAACGTAAATTAATTGGTTATCTACCATGTCCCTTCAAGTAATAGTGCCGAAAATTACTAAAACAAAATTGAAATTTCAAATACTTTGCTTATTAAGTAGTCAAGAAATGTATTCTTATTTGTTATAATTTGCTCTTAAATTAGCGCTCACATCGCCGTCCCACGTTTCGGTCCAACTTTTGGCATTGGTATATTTCGCTCTTATATAGACATTTGGTTTATTGATAAACATAACATTTTTGCTTTTCTAACAGTTTTATTCAGCAATTCAGGTTCATTAAGCACTTATAAGGTGTGGTGTGGTTTTTGACTACTTATATTACTCTTTTAGAAAATGCCTAAGAGTAAATCATCACAAGTAATCATATCTAAGGGGTCTGCGATTACCGATGATTCTAATGTTGGACTGCAGTTGCTGAAGAAAATGGGTTGGATTAAAGACCTTGGTCTTGGTAAAAACGGAAGTGGCATTTTGGAACCTGTTAAAGCTTCTAGCAATTTTGGCCGAAAAGGTCTAGGCAAGGGTCCCACTCAGGCAAATATAGATACTGTTCAACAGGTCCACTTTGAGTCTATTCTTCAAAGCCTCCAATCGGCAGCCGGCAATGTGTCTTCTAGCAGCGATGAAGAGGAAGTAGTAACATCAAAGATACGCAAACCACGTCTTTGTTATGGAAGATACTTGCAAGATAAAGATATTTCCAGATGCGATGAGCATTCACTGAAAGTCATTCTAGGGAAGTCGGTGGTTGAATCGAAAGAATCCTCTCCAATAAAAAGTTGTCCCTCTTCTCCTTCAGGTGAAACAGTGGGGAAGAAAAAGGACGACGATCACGACTTTGGAGTTAAGACGTATTCAAGTTCTACGGATTTGAAATCCTATTTTGCAGAGAAAATGAGGGCGATGCGATCTCGTCAGACCTCAGCTGCAACTGAACCCTCACCGAAAAGATTCCGTGCCGATGACAGTTCATCGAAGTCTCCCGAATTCCATCGTCCTTCATTCAGTCTTGGCGACGGTTAGTTGACAGTTTGATTTAAGTGGTCTTTATTACAAATTTGATTTGATTGTAATGTCTTTTATGTGCTTTTAGGCCAATCAGATTCGGATTCAACTAAGAAAACAAAATCACGCAAACACGAGAAAAAAGGTGAGTCTTGATATTTCTTACCATTAATTATTCTCCTTGATTTATTTTTGGCTCATTTCACTCACCAAGAAGGTTTCCCTTCAATCGTAAGTTTGAGCTATGAACTTTTATGCTTTCTACCATAATGGCTCAAATAGTTTTACAGTGGCAGATTATCTTAATTATTTTTCGGGTATGTCAGTGTCGCAGTAAAATTAGTTGGGTCTACTTTATTCGATCCAAGTCAGTAAGAAGTCGGTTATGGTTGATAGCATCTATCGAGGTAAGTAAGCTTAATGTTTTAATTGTTGCATCATTGTTCCTTGCTAAGAGATCAATGGTATCATTTTTTACATTACCTAGATATGTCATTAATATCTCATTAAACCATTACCTGATTAGGTCTAGTTAAACGCGGAGGGTTAACTGCAATTACAATTATGAAATGCTAGTACCTTAAAGCCGTTTCTGTTATCAGTTCTATTCGCTGGGTGCACATGAGTGACTTTTTAATCAGTGTAGTCTAATAGCTCTTTGTTGAAGTTCACCTCAACTCTCGCTCCTCTGATTCTTGGGATGGTTGTTGTATCTTAGTGGAGTTTAGGAAGTTCATTAGTTTTATAAAGGAATATCTTCAGGCCTAACCAGATTAGATCATTAAGGTGCTTTACCGCGGAGAATAGTTCTATTTTAATGTTTTTCACCCATTTGGTGATAGCCAAAATCTTGAGTAGTGGTCCGTCATGCTCTTATTAACTTTAATGAGTCGACTGCAGATTAGGAAAGTTGCACACCTGCAGGCTATGCTTTTTTTCCCTCCATTGATTTGAGAAAGCTGTTAAATGTTCTTTTCATGAAGGCAGGTTGGTGTTAGTGTTTTTTTCTTATTCTCTAGACTAATTCTCGTTTGTTTAATAGCCAAAGTCTATCTCAGAAACTGGACCAGTTAATAAGATCAGATGGTACCAGCACGTATAACTGACTATTAAGTTAAGAGTTGCAGTCTATACTGATCAGATTGATACATTCAATTTTAATAAAGATGGTTTGAACAGATATAATTTAATCGAGCATAAATAACATTTTATCCAGTGACCCCCACCTCATAATTTTTTTTAAAAATAATGCCAGAGCAAATAGAACTGTCTTTACCTACTGATTCCTCGGTAGAAATGATGGATACTCTCAAGCATTCAGATCCATCTGACACGGGTTCCTCCAAAAAATCAAAATCGACCGATTTTGAAATTAGTGATAAAAGTAAGTTGCGTGATTCTGTATTGCTTATTGTTTTCTTAAAGATTATTTGATTTTCATTTGTGTTATCGTTTTTAAGATCTAAGAAATCTCCTAAAAGTCTGCTTTTAGGTCTATACGATGTATTAAGCTTTATTTTCACTTTTTTTTCATATAACAGTGATAATCATTAGGATTGTGTTTACAAAAGTTAGAATCTAAAACGATTGATTCCCTAGGCAAGAAACTTTCCTAATTTCATAAGTAGTCTGTGGGATCGTCTGACTATCGACTAGCAATAAAGAGTCCTTTGATTACCTCGAAATTAATTATATGACGGTTGAACAGTGAGAAAGTACTGTGAAAGTAAACAAAGTTTGCATTTTTATCACGGTAAAGTATCTGAACACGAGAACTAATAGACTAGGCATCAAATGAGTCTTACATCATTTGAGCTTTGGAGTCACCATTTTATTGAATAAGTACGATTCATTACTAATGGTTCGAATTCCGAATGTCAGGATTTGATTATTAGGTTTTTCAAAGTGTGTTCATATCTATGATCTTCAGAATTTATTAACTAGTCGGTCATACCATCTTGATGTATTTGTCTCTTATGGCCACGAGCAGCTCTTTGCTACCTACTAAGATTGAATTAACGTTTTTGTTGGGTAGATTTTATTGTTAGGTCAGGAATTTACGTTAGCCTTTGATAATCTTCTGCCTATTTTCAGAGTCTGAAGAATCAGCTGAACCTAGTAGTTCCAAAAGCAAAAAGATTGTTACAAATAGTAAGACAAATTCTTTTAACTTCCTCAAAGTAATTTATCTATTTGTTTATTATTTCATCCTTTTCCGTATTATTTTAGATTACAACAGTAGCACTCCCAGTGATGAGCTTTCCGAGCCTCCACGGCCAGATTCTCCTGATATTTTTGTGAACTCGAACATCTTATCGCTCAAGGGCTACCCCTACTATTGAGTTTTCATGGTTGTGCTGCATTGCGTGTAAATATATAAAACTACCAGTATAGATCACTGCTTTTTTCTGATTTGTTTTATATTAAGTTACTGGTTATCGCTTACCTTCTTATTGATTTCACTTGTCTGTTTATTTCTGAAGCCTCTGTATATTGCACTGTTCGGAAAGCCTAATGTATGGCGGGTTGGGAGTCCTTGCCTATGAGGTTGAGGATTTTATAATTTGTCTATTACTCGGTTCAAATTGAAGATTGCACTGGCATCTTTCGATAAATCGGGTATTCGTTAAGTTCAACCTTAAAAAATTCAGTAGCATCACCACGAAACTTGTCGAATATAGACTGGAATTGCGTGTAAATCGGGCTGGAAATTACATTCTGCTGAATGTCGATTTGACCACTTTTCCCTTTTGTATGGCATCTGTCAAAAAGAAATTTGACAGTGTAAAATCATTGGTTTCTATGAGCACTTGGATACGGTTTTCTCTCACAAATTTTCCTGAGGTGGAGTTTTGCTTTTTTTAGAGGCGTTTGTCGTTAAGGTAAAGGTTTCCACTATGGAATGGGTATCATGCACAAACCTAGGGATAATTAACCTGACTTCTTCGAAATCGGAATTTAAAATTCTATGGCGATCTACGGGAAAAGCAACTAAAAAATAAGCCTGCGTTACAGAGCATCCAATTTCCGGAAAATTCAATTATGGTAGAATACGTCTTAGTTTCCGTGAGGCGCATTCGGGTATTCAATCTACGTGAATTTGAACTCTGCTGATTCCATAAATCGTATCTTTGAATGAGTAATGATTTTTACTTTTAATTTCGAGGGTTACCTTCTCCATAATTTCTTTGTGCGTGGAAAACCCTAAGATTAGTTGAAACAAAAAAATTATAAGTTAAAACAAATATGTCTGTTGATTTTGTGGCCTATACAAAAGAAGGGTTAAGTTCACCTAATCTGATCTGAAGGTGAGCTTGTAGAAAGCATTTTCCACCGATATAAAGTAATCTGTTGATGTTTGAATGTTTCAAAGAGGGAGCAAAAGGCAAAAAGCTTGGTTCCATTATATGAATCTAGATACGTTAGCGTATTGGCAAGTAGGAGAATTAGAAATTCTCAATCAGTGATCCCAGGAAGACTTGTATTTTGTGAATTATTCTAAATAAAGGCTTGTCTACTGAGTGGTTTACCTATGACGTATGCTAAGAGAATGGAAATGTTGCTTTGCTAATTAATGATTCAAAATAAGAACTATCATATGGCCTTTATTCTGTGGTAGTCTAATGTTATATCATGCTCATTCCGCAAACCTATCAACCCCGGTCTGGTCGACCGCGTTGTACAGAGGAATCAACTATCTTAGGGGATCGATTGACCTTTCTCCAGCCAATCACAGCAGCGTACGAATGTATAAGTACGGTCACAATGACCAAACGGTCTTAAGGTGACTATGCTCACTCTGAATCAATAGTTACTAGTTGTCTTAATTAGGAATATTAACAGCGACTAATCATTGTACAAAATACATATCATGCCGTAAGTATTAAGGGAAGAAACTACTCACACAATTAGTTGCTTTATTAAAAGTACGTTTATAATAAATGGCATATAGTATACAAACGCGCAAATGTCAATTGAAGGGGAGAGGTGTGAGACGAGAGAAGATCTAACGGACATCAAGAGTAAACCGGTACTCCTGATCGCAACCCATATAGGCATCAGACATGAAGAAGAGTGTATATTCTTGCTTTCCTTGTGCTGAAGCAGGCACTGTCAATTCCAGTTTAACCTTTGTGGATTTCGCCAGTGTCAGGCGTTTGATCGCCATCAGACTGTTTGTCTTTACGTCACCAATCACTAGCCACCAGCCCTCCTCACGTTTCTACACAAAAAATGGATCATTAATACTACTAAAATATCAAACGAGTGGAGAAGAAAGGGTGAATTTGACGCGCCTGAGGAAAGAAGGGAGCAATAACTGGTCCTGCGTTAGCTTCATCTCGCTCAATGCTTACATTTACGTTGACGGTGTCGCCGCTGAAATGTAAATAAGTAGTTTGGTAATTTTATCACCAATAAGAGGCTTGAAAATCTTAATGATTTACTTAATGCTATCTACTATAAGGAGGATGTCAATAAATTAAAGTACTTCTCACCACTGCTCAGCGGACAACGTTGGAAAACGTGTGCCCTTGTTTTCGTATAAAATAGAAAACTGACTTTCTGAGCAAGTCGTCACAGAGAGGACCACGAGCAAAAGCTTTATAGGGTCACAAAGGAAAGCGTTAACACCACTTGACCTAAGTAGACGGTATTCTAGGGCCGCTCTTTTGAGAAACTCACTTTCTATTATTCCTCTTACTAATAAGAACTAAATTTTGTGGCTATTTTGTCACATCATTGTGTATAGAGGGAGGGGGGGGAGGTATTATTCTTGTAACCCCTGGCTTAACAGACGTGAAGGTTGACTGCAGTGCCCATTGATGCATATTGGTAGCAAACTCTATTAAATCCGTTAAATTGCGATTTAGATTCCTCTAAAAAATTTATTGAGGAAAC
The DNA here is from genome assembly GCA_900708905.1 of Hymenolepis diminuta. Classification (NCBI taxonomy): domain Eukaryota; kingdom Metazoa; phylum Platyhelminthes; class Cestoda; order Cyclophyllidea; family Hymenolepididae; genus Hymenolepis; species Hymenolepis diminuta. The sequence continues at coordinate 1,040,247 of CAADRB010000038.1, read as the reverse complement.
AGAAAGGGAAAGTAAATCTGGAAATCGGCGATTTCTATATGCCCCAAGTTGTGGTCAGCGAATCACTATCAAAACCCATTCTAAGCCTTAAGATACAGAAATTAGGAAAGCTTGAAGTCTAGATACAAAAATTGGTTGCTGCAACTAAGTGAAGATATCACACAAGGCTTCAATGATAAAATGTCGAAATTTAGATAATTAATTTAAATTAGTTTTAGTTCATATACAAAATTAACCCTATTTGAAATGCAAGTAAGAAAATGGATTTTTTTGGGACACTTAGTATTACTGATTATTCGCAAATGAGTGATGGACGAGCAGAAACTAGCGAACTGATCCTCACGAGCTTACAGATGATCGACCAACTTAATTCTCTGTTAGATGGGTGGCTGTTAAAAAATTTCAAATATATTTACGAAAGCTCCGGCAGCCTTCGATAACAATAAGTAAACGCTAACACGCATTCTCAAATTGGAACTAAATGAACGGAACTAATTTAAAAATTCAGAACTTACAGTTAGTAAATGAACCTGCTTTTAGTAATGTGAAATAATCAAAGCCACAATCTTACTTTTTGACTTGGGTCTTGCTAGTAACAGGCCCACTCGGTCCCAACAGTTCATAATTCACCTCCACATCGGGATATCGATTACAGAACCGTGCGACATCAGCAACCTCGGGTTGTGACAAACCCTCAAGCAGTTGAGCTCGTGCAGCATCTTCTAGCTCCATCAAATCGAAGATGGACTCCACACCGGCCTCTTTGCATTTGGCGATGCGTTCCGCGTTGAAATGGGGGAGTTGACGGAGGTAGGAGTCCTTGTGCCAGACTGCTTGAGTGATCATTTGAGAGAACTCCATTGCTGCCAAAGCGGGACCCAGCCAACTGTTACTGGACAAAACGTCCACGCAGGCCTATTAAATACGAATAGGTAAATACAAATATTAATAATATTTTCTAAGTACATTAAGAAAAAATAGTCTCAACAATTATCTTGAGTAGGGAGATAATGGTTTAACGTCTCAGATTTAAAAACCATGATTCTATCAATGACCTGATAACTTGATGTCCAACATCGTATCATTTCTTACACTGCTGTAATCTCCAACAAAAATAAACCTTTGTTCATTTAATAGTGCCGGATAATAGCATTAAGATGGGTCCCGAATGTGTCTAGATCATGAACTGAATTAGTAGATATTTAAAGAGATCCCTATCACTGGTTGACTGACACTAGGAGGCCACATTAAGTGAACGACTAGTCTCACAAATTTTGGACGATTGATATCTAACACAATAAAATCACAAAACAAAAAAAAATCATTTCTTGATACATTCTCATGTACACCTACAGATTAAAAGGTTGGAAATATCAGCTCATTTAATGAACAATTTCTGTGGTTGTTAGAGTGAATTTTGCCCTTTTTTGCTTAACGTGCACCTGTATATAGGCTGCTGATTTGCGCTGGCCATTGACTTTCGTTGACTCAGCTCATCTACCTGCCTTACACACTGTATTTTCGTGTCTCCGTTTTTATCCCAACTTCTTTCCCACATTTCACTATATCTGTGATCTCAATCAAACCATCGACTTGTTTGAGAAAAGTGGTTGTCATGTGGCCATAGGACGATTCTGAGCATTGATAACAGTCGCATTTTATCACATAATAAGCAAATTCTAAACATGATGACGGTCTGTCATCAATCCACAACGATAGAGAGTCACAAGCCTACGAACTGACTTCTCTTTGATCCAAGTGACCTAACTTATTTGGTAAGTGAAATCACTCTGAGCGACATTGCGTAAGGCTACAAACGAGAAAAAAACCAAATCTTACCTGGATAAGACGAATAGTGCAAACCAGAAGTTTGTCGATGTCTCCTTGCAATTCTGTGGAGAGGGAGAATCGTGAAAGGTGAGCTTGCAGCAGTAGGTTGGCCTTCACATGAGGGCTAGAGAAACTGGCTTTAGGTGCGAGTTTTTGCGGAACTTTGGTGGCCAGCTGGCGCAGAACTACGTCCTCATGATGGCGTACTGGCAAGATGAAATCAAATTCGGACGCGTTGCTTATAACATCCAACAGACCTCGAATCTTCATTTTGTTTGTCAGTGACAGACTAAACAATTCTAAGAGAGCGCAAGGAATATAGGTCAGACTCATAAGAGCAGAATATTAAGATAATAGTTCAAGCGAGATGTAAGCATTCGCACAAATTGCTGAGCACAAAGAGGTTGAATGAGAAATTCAATGATGCATTATGAATTGCTGGGAGGCTAACTACAAAATACCATTTTACAAGTATTCTGAAAGAGAATGCTACTCGTATATTCTACCTATTGCATACAACACTAAATCACAAAAATAAATCAAAAGAGAACAAAATAAAACAAATGATACCCAGAATAACTTAATTCTAGTTCTTTAATCTTATTCCTAAATTAAATTACATTAAAATAGATAATTAACCAATGCAATATGATTACTAACTTACCGATAGTGCTGTGGTAGATGTAATAGTAAGCGGCAATCATTCCCAAGTTGAGTGGTGACAAGTCCATCTCATCCTCAATGGCAATACACTTGGACTGCTCCAAATCTGTCAGAGTGGTCTCAACCAACTCACTCAAGTGATCACTCAAATGACGATGCGTAACACCTTGGAGATTATAGTAATTGGGATTCTGTGTCATTCGCCTATAGAGGAAGGTCCATGTCAGATAATCCACCGCATCCTGCTTATTCTCAATTGTCTTCGTGACAATTTCCGCATTGAAGTGATCGTGGAGTTCATGGTCAAGGTGTGATTCAACTGGGAGGGGGTCATGTAAGAACTTTTTGAGGTATTCCTGCTTGCCCGTCTGACAGTAGATGATAGCCTTGGCATCACTATCCAGGCCGGGTCTATTCGCACGACTAACCATCTGAATCATATCAATAATGGGGTAGTCTTCATACGCATGGATCTTTCCGTTATAGTCCTGGGTGTCAAGTACAATGACCAAGTAGGCTGAAATGTTTGAAGCCCATGTAAGATCACGAGAAACAACTAGGGTGTGGAGAGCTCCAGCAGCATATAACGCTTCAACCAGTCTTCTATCTCCCTTGCTCAAAGCTTTATGTAAGTAAGCAATACCACCTCCATAACGAAGTATTTCTGCAAGTGATGTGTCCGTAATCTGTCCAGCGGCTTTTTCCAAGGCCTCTTCCAAGTGCCCAGAAAGGGGCACGAACTTGGGTTGTTGGCTAGATTGCTGCTGGGAACTAGATAGTGCACTAGCAGTACTTTGCATTGTGATTAAATCCAAAGCTGTTCTTTGAGCCTGACGTCTCGAGGACACAAAGACAATCGTAGGTCTATGAAGGCCCGGTCCACCACCCTGACTTAAACAGGCGTATCTATTGATAGCGCGGAACATTGGTTTATTAGCAGCCATAAGTCGACTAGCTTGGTGATTGAAATTCAGCTCAACGATGTTTAAATCGAGTGGCAGTGGCCGAGTATTAGGTTGGAAGTTGTAACTAGATCCACTAGAACAACCCAACCAGCTAGCCATATCACGTAAGTTGGTGATACTATGAGCCAAACCAACAATACGCAATGGTTGACCAGTTGATTCAATCTGACTAGCCATGTAACGCATACGTGAGCAGACTACCTCATAAACAGGTCCTCCTTCAGCACCAATAAGATGCAACTCAACGGCGATGAAGAGGTTCACGATCTGAACGTGCTTCCTCTGCTTCCAGCGACGTGAAAGAACATCCCAGTGGTCGGGGGTCGTAACAATAATTTGTCCTCTGGCAAGAAGTTTAAGATCAACTGACGTCTCACCAGTCAAACGAACAACCCTTCGACCCAACTTGGTACCAAAACGAGCAGACCAGTCATTGTAGCGCAACTCTGCTTGCTCTTCAAACGGTGTAACATAGACACACTTAAAGACAGGTTCTCCAGATTCATCGACCTGTTGATTAGCCTGAGCGGAGGTCATTAAACGGAAAAGAGCCAATTCAGCACATACTGTCTTTCCACTACCTGCCGGTGCAGCAATGAACACATTTTCATCGGAGTTATACAATGAGTTGAACACTTGAGTCTGAATGGGATTGAAATCCCTAATTTGATCGGTGTAAAGTGACTCAAAGTCCTTATTTCTCAAAGCAGTAACTGGGAGAGGCTGTAAGTCAAGCAGTTCAGTTGGAGGAGCGGTCTTTTCAGGAAGGATAAGATGTCTGAATGAGACGGGGAGGGTAACTTCACCACCAATCCATCTATCTGATACGGCTCGAATGTAGTAATGTGGAGGGAGAGGATCAAATATTGGGACTGTGAAGTGAAGAACATGATCCTCTGTGGCGTAGCGTTGCTTCAATACAAAGAATTCTCTGTGGAGAATAGTATCCCCATCTACATCTTCGACAAAGATCCAGAAAGCTTGACTATTTCCATGTGTTTTCTCATCCCACACAAAATCTGGAGTGAGAGTCAATTCAACACGAAGAACAGATCGTATTACTGGTTGAACATGAACACTCATCTCAAGACGAGGTAATTGATGGAGGTACTTGTGAAGAGGTTTTCCCAACTTAGCGGATCGAACAAGTTCACCCAACTCGTGATGATTCATATCGTAGAGACGCTCAAAAGGCAAAGCCTTCTTTTCCAGCTTTGTGATAATTTCAGTGGGAAGCTTTTTGAATTGCCTCAGCGGGCACATCGATTCCCACATCCTGCGTTCAATCATTTTGGCAAGAACTAGAGCATTATCTGCCAACTCGGCCCAACCCTTGTGGAGAACAATTTCAAAGAGAGCTCGCATCAAACGTCCTGCAGACTGAGTGATAAAAACCATATCAGATACCAAAGAGAAGCCTTCAAGCTTCAAGCCAGAGATGTAAGCTTGAAGGAGACAGTTGACCTTGGCTGAGGAATCATCTGCAGCCTCTTTAATCGGAATAGGTACCCTCTCAAGAAGTTGAGCCAATTCGAACTTTTCCTCCTGTCTCACGGATATATGTTTGAATTCAGAGCTTGCGGCAAACACCCGGAAAAGTTCAATTTCACCCAGACCAGGACGAAGGAGTTTGTTATATGTTTGGACAGTCTCGTAGGTGAGATAGAAGTGCGAAGCAATGCGACCCAACTCAGTTGACTCAAAATTGCCCGTGCGTCTCTCATAGTTGATGAGACCACATTTTTCAAGGATAGTTGCCGCAGTATGGATCAGATCACGACGACGCTGTTCTAACCAAGGGTCAGAGTGTTCACTTCCCGAAGGAACACCGTAAAGTGAAGGAGCTCTGAGCATACGAATATAGAGATATGTGTAGCCGAGCCAATTTACAGCATCACGAATGTTTGACACAGTACCTAAAACGACTTCTGCATTCAAGAGGTCAGGAAGTTTGGCAACGAGTTGGCTCTCAATTGGGAGTTGCTGGTTCATGAGTGAGAGGTAGTATTGCAATTCGGTGTGGTTGGTGATAAGGATACCTTCACCCTTTGTGTCGTACTGAGGACGACCGGCACGACCCAGCATCTGCATTACGTCGAGAGGACCAAGTTCAGTCCACTTCCCCTTCTCTGGGTTGTAAATCTACCAATAACAATGGATTTATTGGAAACAATATGAATCAAACGAAAACCAGAACAAATACAAAACAGGCGAAGACAATGAAAGTCAGATTAAGGTAGTGGTTAAATCTGTATCCAAATCAAGTCTCTTCACGTTTTTTCAATTATAATATAAAGTATGATTTGAATTCAAGTTAAAAGATATCTACTGAGAGTAGAATTGCATAAAAAAGTCATAAAAGCTGGCTTAAAGTAGGTTTAAACACTGGAAGAAGGATCCCGCATAGTTTAACTAAACAATCACTTTAGACTAAAACTTGTGAAATGCCTACATAATTATTTAACGAATAAAACTTCTATATAACTACCAACAATGATAAGAATAAAGGTACTTGCGATTTTGACTAAGGCGAACCATACTGAACTTGAAGGAAGTGTTCTACAGTAGCAATCAATAATCTGTGAGAAATCAGTCTTAGAACATTTCGAACAAATAAGTCTATTGTTCTACTTGAAAATCATCCTATTTTCAAGCTTCTGAACGCCACCGCCAATCTTCGTCGAATTAAGACCAAGCGTACTTCTCAAAACATTAATTAGAGGGAAAAAATTTCAGAGAGTTTCTTAGAGCTTAATAGCTAATCTTAATCGATACCAGAAACGTTAAGGTCCCAACAAATGTTCACAGATATTAACGAAATTACTGTTTGAGAATAAACCGCAAATTCTACGCAGTCCCCAGCTCTCACATTTAAAAGCCATATGCATTAATTAGACTCGTAAAGAAACTGAATAATTCTGATTAATTCCAAACAGATTGACAGCCTGAATTTAGGGAAACAGAAAGCAGAATGACCATCATCCGGTCAATCAGAATCGAATACTAGCAAAATCAAACTCAAAACTCATAAATTAATATTTCTAACGTCCATAATGAAAATTCAACTGCTGTCGGAATATAAAAATGAAAAGAAACAAGTCAAAAGGGCTTACTTGAGTGCCCTTAATGATGACAGTATGCGCAGGTAGGTTGACACCCCAAGCGAGAGTAGCAGTGGATACGAGCACCTGAATATGTCGATCAGCGAACAAATCCTCCACAAGAGTACGATCCACACGACTCATTCCAGCATGATGCATTGCAAATCCATAGGGAAGGAGATCTCTCAACTCGGAATTTTTCACCTGTTCAGCTTCTTGGCGTAATACCACAGTAGAAGCATTCTTGTCCTTCATGAAGAGACCCAGAGTGTCCTTCTCTAAGCACATGTCACGAACTGCTCGAGCTGTTTTGCCTGTCTCCTTTCGTGAGTGCACGAATACGAGGATCTGATTACGACCAGCGTGTTCCACAACCTTCTCGTAGACAATTTCGTTCATAAGCTGGAAGCGTTTTATCGCCTTCTTTTCGGTTATGCCAATGTACTGCTGTTCAAGAGGAACGGGACGGAAGCTAAAATGGCAACATTGGAAATCAATTAACAATGGTCATCGTATGATCATTTACATTCTAAACGAGTGAATATACTATACTACTAAAATTAAGAATTGGGAAGCTACGACATGTAAAAGCTTAAGCATATATTGCAGAAACATTTAACTCTGAAACTGCTTGAATAACATTTGCTCACGCTCACAAAGCTACTGAATTGAAACTCAGACTTCACTTATTAAAAGGTCTAATATAAAAATATTAAATAAAAGGGCGAATTCTCAAAAAGTAAAATGCGGTGCATCACTGCAGACAGAAAACATACAGGGTTCTGAATCTAATAGTTCGATTTGAATAGCAAATCGTTGATGTATGAAAGACCCCTCAAACATCAATACATGTGATGAAGACGAGCGAAATCACGAAGATACCAAATGTAGCTAAAATGGTATTGCGGTTATGAGCGGTGCAGATAATAAATTAATAGAGCTTGCTTTTAACTACCATATCACATCATAGTAGAAAGATATACGTATTATAAACTGACCTGTTATCAAAATAGAAAAGCCCTTTCTCCACATCCACACGCAAGAAAGTCGCCACATCCGTATAGTTAGGTAGAGTAGCACTAAGACCAACCAATCGAATACTATCCGGACTGGGGACATTCGCGCCTGAAGCACTAATCCCTGACGCAGCAGCCGCTTCAGTTGCCCTCAGAGTCCTCGCTACAATGGCTTCCAGAATGGGTCCACGGTCGTCATGGAGGAGATGTACTTCATCAAAGATGATGAGACGCACCAAGTTGATGTATGATCTCTCATCACCCCCACGTCGGGTCACTACATCCCATTTCTCAGGCGTGCAGACAATAACCTGAGTCTCGAAGATCTGTTCGCGACTCAACTGGTGGTCACCTGTCAACTCTTCCACTTTGATTCCATAGCTGCTCAATCGCTACAAAAGGAAAAATGATTCCTTATAAAGGCGGAACACCATTGTTGAAAATGTTTCAATATACACAGAAATATTAAAAATTAACTTAAAAAAAATGCGCAAAATTTTTAAATATCTGATTCAATCAACAGACAGATTCTAAGCATGTAATGCAAGTTTCAAATCAATTAAATTATCTCCTCTTATTCAATGGATAGAAAAACACCAGATATGGGACAACATTCAAACTATTCCACTGCGTACAAACGCAACAATTTTGTTATATTTATCTGGACATAACAACCAACCTTTACGTTGCATGCAATTAAAAAAAGGCGTTTATTTGGAAGAATTCTAGCATTTACGACTCAGGAATTAACATACACCCATTTCAGGCATTTCCCACATTTCTCCATTGAGCACAAAATCTAACTAGCTTTTAAGAATTTTAGCCCATTTTAGGAACATTAAACCATTTACACCTTAAAAACAGTTTCATTTCCTGATAGGTTATACAAAGTCTTCTATTCAAGCTTCCGCTTGGGTCGAAAATCCTTTTAGGAAACAAAAATTTTCAAGATTATTTAAGCAGATAAACCTTATATTGTTTAAAATCTTGAAGTAATCTTTCATTCACCCTAGGAAACTCAATTCTCGAAGGGCATTTTGGCAGTTGTTTGTGTATACCTTCATTCCTTTCACTGTAATACTGCATAATTCCTACTCGAATAAGCATCTACACACCGATTAATAGTTTCTTGAATCAGGCTATTATATGTCGGAGCCAATATTTGCTAAAAGAAATAACCTTTCAAATTGGGATCTTATTAGTTACTTCATAAAACTAAAACCCTTATTGGCCTGTCTCTCTTTTTTATGGAATGTAATGTAAATAAATCGATAACTAGGAACAACAACTTAAACTAGAATTACGTGTTATGAACTCATAAGCATACCTTGTTGAAAGTTCCAACCATTTCTTGCACAAGTGATCGCATAGGAGCAACGTAGACAATCTTGAAGTTATCCTTGTTGATACTACCGTCGGCGTTGATGTGCTGACCAATTTCATGCATTATGCAGAGTAGAGCGACGTTTGTTTTACCAGCACCCTGAGAAAGAGAACACGAATATATTAGATAAGATGAAAAGAACTTCACGACGATACATGGTAATTGTAAGACTTACAGTCGGAGCACAGAGCAATAGGTTTTCATCAGATTTCATAGCTGCATTGTACAAGCGAGTCTGGATCCTATTGAGAGATTTGTAACCCTCAAAAGCTGCTTTTGCATATGCGGGTAACTTCTCAATCTTCAGCAGGGTTTCATCAGGGTCATAGGGCTTAGATTTCAAAGCGGGAACATGCACTTCCTCATAACCTTTCTTTTGAGTTCTGAATGAACCCTCTGGAAGTTGACACCGTTTATTTGCCATCAAATGACCTCCTTGGGAGAAAGCAAGATTGTTCAAATCGACCACATTTGCAACGATAACTTTCCCATCTTCATGAATACCGTCCCCATCCTCTTTGGTGTTTTCCTATTCGATGTAAAAAAGGACAAATTACTCCTACGTCACCTAATATGATAAATAAGTAGCCTGGATAATAGACATACTCTAAGGCGAGCAACCCTTTGATTTGTCTTCCGACTTCTTTCATCTGAGACTGTATCAACTGACTCGCTAGTTTCACGAAGCTGTTTTAGAATCGCAGCGAGCTTGGCATCTCCTTTCATGTTCGATTCAATCTCAGCCTTTTCTTGTGAAGATTGGGCTTGAGCAAGCAGAGTACAGTAGAGAATCATAGAGGGATAGCGACGAAGAATTCGAAGAAAGTCGAACTGTTCGTAGCCAATGCATCTGACCAAACGATTTTCTAGATCACGATCGTCAGATGCTGTCTTGAGGATATCGAGACATTCTTGGGCCTTCTTTTGGGCTAGAATGGGATCCTAAAGAGAGAAAAATAAGGAACTAAATAACAACCCAGTTTCTGCTTTCAGCATCAACCACGCTTCTCCACAGGTTATCATCGTGGAGATACTCCCATCTCCTCAATAAATATACATATATTCGTAAATTTGAATGACCCCAAACTAATGCAAAAACTCCAAAATGTTCTACTGATGCAAGTGACGACTTATTGCTTCAATGTAAGACTGGACCATGTTATCTCTAGGCCACATCATACGTATAGTCCGATACTATACACCTTTGAATCAATAAGTTACTTTCACTTTATTTAAAGGTCCATTTTCTGACAAGATTACTCCTTGTATAAATTTCACAATGTAGGAATATGTATAACGTACCTTGCAATGTTTGGAAACATTTCTCTGAAGCCAGAAAGCGTCAATATCACGAGGATGAAGTGCGTCTTTGTCAGTTTTCGAACCAGAGCCATCTTCAGTAGATTTTGACTGAAGAGTCATTTCTTCTCCAGCTTCCTCTCCCTCAACGTTATCCTCATCGTCGTCATCATCTTTGATCTCATATTGAGTATCGTCTTCATCCTATTTATTTTCCAAAACAGAGAAAAGAAAATAGCATCGACTTTAAAACATCTATTCAACTTTCTGAATATGTGATACAGAACCCAAATAAAAAACAAACCAACTCATATTTGGTATAATCCATTCTTATATAATAAAAAATGAAACACATTCAATACCATAAACCAGGAATACACTAAGTACGTAAGTATGAAAATGGAGATAGCATCTGAAGTCGTTTAGAGGACAAAGAAGCATTTGATATGATTCCAAGCCACTGAAAAGAATTCAAAGCCAAGCAAGTAAAAATCTTTTCATCATCCTAAGAAACTTTGCAAAAAACGTGTTTAAAAGATACATATCAACAGAAATATACAATTGACTGCCATACCCAAAAGTAATAACAAGAACAACATATCAAAAGCTTTTTTTGGGTCATACAAAGAGATGCAAAAAACTGCATTGAAAATTTTTCGTGACTGAATAATGCAAACAGTAAAAGCCCCGCAACAGCACCTGTAACCAATAATACTAGCCATTTCACTAATGAGGTCACAAATTTCAGTGAATACAAGTGCACGCTTCTCTGAAATATAAATCGACTGAAAGGCTATAAATCCACTACTTAAACCAATATCATACTTATTAACTTCTTAAATAAACGAACAAACCACACTCAATTACTTGCCTCTTGATCGGACTCCTCAAATTGGACATTGACTCCGTAGGTTTCATCAATATTCTCCTCTCCAGCCTTTTCTGTCTCATCCTTCCAGTCAGTAATTTTCTTCCCGAGACTAACGATGATATTGTATCGTTCGTCTGCTAAGGATCCCATCAAGCTTTCAACCTCCTTGCGTCTTTCCTTGTCCCTCAATCGGGTGTTTTTCAAGGCAGCAAGAACTTCATCAGCTGCGCCACAAAGAATTTCACGAGCTTGATCACCAAGAGCTTCTTGAATGCAATGAAGAATATATTCATAGGTTTTTCTGGTTTCCGGTGTCTTAGGTCTGTACAAAACACCGGCAACATCATCAATATCTTCGCTAAGAAGAGTCGCAGCCTTGATTCTCATTTCATCGAATTCTCCATCTTCTTCCTTACGGCGCTTTGCTTTCTTTTCTTCGAGCATACCTGGTCTGGTACGTTGGGCTTTGCTGCCCATTTCCTCCATGCGAATTCTTCCAGCGAGAGATAATACCTCTCCAGTAGATTCATCACGAGGACGTCGATCTATCAAAGATCGATCAGCGGTCATGACCAAGTTTGAATTTATGTTATACTCAAACTGCAAACTTCTTGCAGCTTGATCAGCCATCGTTGAGCAAAGATGGAAAACTTAAATGTGACAATGACGAAATTTTGAAAAAGTGCGGGACACCTCAATCAGTAAAAGACCCTTGTAAAATAACGAAAATTAATTGTATTGTTTTGCGCTTAGTATTTTAATAAAAAATTTTTAGACCTCGTTAAATAAAATTAAAATGCAATCTATATGCTATTAAAGACGTGTTTAAATGAACTTAATAGAGCTGCCGCTTTTAAATAACATCGAGAAGTTTATGTTATGGCATTTCTGACGTCCGCGCGTTCTCTTTTAAGAACATGTAGGTTTTTTATTTAATTGACTTTCTTGTCTAGATTCATTGCCTGTTAGGTTCGTTCGGAACCTAAATTTGTCCTCATTTCTTGCTGCCAAGGATTTCTACAAGATTCTCGGTGTTGACAAAAATGCATCTCAGTCTGATATTAAAAAGGCTTACTACATGCTCGCTAAGAAATATCATCCTGATGTTAATAAGTCAGACAAGACTGCAGCACAGAAATTTGCGGAAGTCAGTGAAGCATATGAGGTAAATAAATATTGTTAAATTCACTAAGTTTCTAGGTTCTTGGCGATGAACAAAAACGAAAGCAATATGACTCATTCGGTGGCACTACAACTGGTGGTTTTTCTGGTGCTCAAAGCGGATATGGAGATTTCGCTTCGCATATAGACCCTGAAGAATTATTCCGGCGTATTTTCAAAGACTCTGATTTCGCCTTTAAAGAGTGGAGCTCGGGTGATAAGAACTTTGCTGAATCCATTTTCGGATTTAATACAACTCGAGAAGTTGTTGTTAATCTCTCTTTTGAAGATGTGGGCTTACTCATCAAAGCTTTACTTTTACATATTTGTATTTTTTACAATTACATTCGCGGTGTTTTTTCAGGCTTGCAAAGGCATTACAAAGGAGATTAACATCAATACAATAGTTCCATGTTCGACTTGTGAAGGGTCACGTTGTCAACCAGGCACTGGAATGGCAACTTGCCCCAATTGTCACGGTACTGGTAATGAGACAATTAGCACAGGCCCCTTTGTTCTTCGATCAACTTGTCGAAGGTGCTCAGGTACAGGGAGTATCGTTAGGTACCCCTGTCGGGCATGCAACGGCACCGGTCAAACTGTTGGCAAGGAGAATGTCAAAGTTGCCATTCCTCCTGGTGTCGAAGATGGTCAAGTTCTTCGTGTCTCCGTTTCTAATGGACGCAATAGTAGTCGATATCAACCATCCCAAGAACTCTTTGTTACTGTTCGAGTTGCCGCTAGCAAAGATTTTAAGCGAGAAGGCGCTGACGTGCATTCAGATATTACTATCTCTATTGCTCAAGCTGCTCTTGGTGGAAAGATCCGCATTCCTGGAATTTATGACACCGTCCTAGTTACTGTGAGTGTCGGATTAACTGTCCCCCATTGTATTTACTTTTGGTTTTAAATTTTTGTTCTTTTAGATCCCTCCCGGGTCGGCTAGTCATGACAAAATTCGTCTCCCGGGAAAGGGTATTAGTCGTGTGAGTGGTTGTGGCTATGGTGATCACTACGTTCATCTGCACATTGGAACTCCAAAGTAATTCTTCTCATTTTTATTTTTTTATGTAGTGTTTGTTTTACTATGGAATACAAATGATAGAGGGTAATAAAATTATTCTGATTAAGTCGAATAATTTGCTCTTCTTGTTTAAGGTATAATATTCAAGAATAGTATCTTAAGGAATAGACCGATATGCTCTATATGTCTATAGTGACATCGACTAATTGAATTGTCGCCTTAAATTTAGGGCATGGTTTTACATTTGCCAATATAAATTCTACCGAATTTTATCCTTCTTATCAATCTTTATCCTTGTATTATTTTAGACGTCTAAGTGAACTCCAAAGAGCTCTCTTGTTAGCCTTCGCTGAAACCGAAACAAACGTGAAAGGTACTACTGAAGGTGTCGCTCATACAGAATCAGGTAAGGTTCTCATCTTTGAATATTCTCCTTTCTCGCCTTCTTGCTATTGATTCTATCCGCCTTTAGCTCTATCCAATCTTCATCAGACACTCATGAAACTGAGTAGCTCAGGTCATGGCAGCAACTACCGACAACAACAATCCCAAAATCTCAGTTCTATTGATGGTAATAATTATGATGGTTGGGTCTCCCTCATCACCGATGGCGCAAAACGGGCTTTTGGTGCTATCAAGAGCGTTTTAGGTGGAGACTTGAAAAAATAAAATGTACGAATGCGCATTGCTGCCTTGATCTCACTTTATTTTTCCCATCTCACTATTAGTTAGCAGAAAGACCGGAATACAAAATATAAGTTTGCGTACAGTGTAATAATGATTGATGTTATTTTACTCACTTTAGGTGCACGCCGAGCTATAGATAACACTGAGGACTTCCTCCTCTCTCGAATTCGGACAGCCATTGCCGAAAAACCAACCCCCAAGCCCGATAAACAGTCCCAATCTTCTTCCAGTGACAAGAAAACATCTCCCATTGATGAGAAAGAACGCGACAAATCGTCCTAGTCAATCTGTCCTCCCTCCTGTCTATAGAACCTCTTTCTCTTCCCCACTTAATCCGTTATCGTAGATTTTCATCATGATATCATTTTATGTCATACATAGTAAAACAGACTGTTCCTTTTTTATGCAGTGAGTCATAATCCATATTGACAAAAATGTACCTATATTGGTTAAATAATAATGTAGAAGATAGAGCATTTATGCAGCGGTAAGATCAACTGGAGCGTCATTTGAGAGAGTTTCGTTTGATTCCTCCTTTACCTCAGCGTCGTTACCTAGACGAACTAAAATTCTTATTGGAAAAGGAAGTTCAATATCATTTACGGAAGAGCAAACATACTATTTTCATTCGAGGATGGTTCAGATTTTGGTTGATTGTCTGCGGTAGCGTTAGTAGTACTCTCACTTAGAGGTTTTTCTTCTGTTCGCAGTTCGGGAGGATGGGATGACATCGTGATTATGCTGCCTCCTGTCGGGACGAGGACGTTAGATTGAGCACGGGCAAAACCACTTTTCTTTGGCTGTATGTGTTCATCTTCAATCACTGGGACCCATTTAAAGACCAGCATTGAGGTGTCCTTTACGGATATCCATTTCTTTTCCCTGAAAGCAACAATCTTAGCATAAACATGACTAAAATAGTTGGAGAAGGATTAAAGATGCAATAATACTTCATGTCCTTGAATAAGTCAACAGAATTTCTTATATTCGATATGAAGTGTGCATGATAGTAGTTAATTGAGAGACTGAACATTTACCATTTTTGAACCTTCTCTGACGTCCTATGCACCCTCCTTGAATCATCCCTTGCACGACTTCGGGTTTCAGCTCGAAGTGCTCTAGCAAACATTTATTATATAAAACAAAAGCTGCCAGATGGAAATGGTCTCAAAAAATTTATTGGTATGTTTATATGAGCCGCTGTATCTCCTTTAGCAAGAGAAGCGAATAAAAAATTGTGCAGTTTGCTGAATTGTGAATGTATTTTCAGTTATTTTTAGGAAATTAATATTTATTTGTAATCAAAATTCCATTTGACTTTGAATATAATTTTGTTATAACTCTTTTAGTATTTTATCATAATCGATTAAGGTTCCGCCGCTATTCTAATATGACACTTTATTCATATATTGCAATTAAATTGTAGTATATTAACCTTACTCTGATTATACTCAAATTTTATTGTATTTTCCTTTGTACAATGTAGTATTTTATAAATATGTTTATTGACTGCAATTCTCACCACCCACTAAATATTTCGTTTCTTGCAATAATATTAAGTCCCGACCAATACGTCTGGAAGTTTTTAATAACTAGAATATAAGCTAAAGCATTGGAAAATATATTTTCTTATTTTCGGAAGATATAAAATTACACATAAATTGGATCTTCTTCTAGAACGTCTAACTGGTTTACATTACATTTATTGAAAGTGCTATAGCCGGCAGATGTTTATCATCACCTAGTGATTAGAAATGATCGACTGGCGATATGATCTCTACTATAGTGTCTACAGAGGGTCCCGCTGTGTGTTTGTATGTTTGCACATAGATACCTAAACGGGCGTATATCATCACGCCCAGACTCCGACAATGGAACATAACCGACATCCAATGAAGAAATGTTTTGAATATAAATCTAATTTACTAATTAATAAATTTGGGTGACTTGTCTGCCGTCTCCGAACTGATTTGGCTACGAAATGACCCAAGCCACTGTATCAAAATAAGACGCACGTATGCGTATGGATGGGTGGATTTACATTTGCAACAGTAATTTAAATAAGTTCATTTGAATAAAAGGGAATTAAAAGAAGCAGAAACTAAATGATGGAAAATAAACAATCATACATATAAGCATTATTTAGGGGAAAATATTATTTTTTTATGTTCAACACTTCCCATAATCGTGGATATCGCAGGTAAAATTATACTCCTTATCAGAACATTGACAACTCAATGCTTCTAACTTACAAATAAAGTAAGGTACCAAATGCCCTCCTCACATTAACTGATTTCTCTTGATTCATCCTTCCTTTCATGCTTTATTGAACTTATTTTTGTTTCCGTTATAGTAAATCTAATCTATTTTATGCTCCCTTAATAATGTCGTTAGGAGGCAAATTATTTCTTACTTATGCACCTGAATCACATACTTTGT
This sequence comes from Hymenolepis diminuta, assembly GCA_900708905.1. Classification (NCBI taxonomy): domain Eukaryota; kingdom Metazoa; phylum Platyhelminthes; class Cestoda; order Cyclophyllidea; family Hymenolepididae; genus Hymenolepis; species Hymenolepis diminuta. The sequence goes on along the minus strand of CAADRB010000038.1, from coordinate 1,023,807 downwards.
CGGAGCGTAGACACTGTACTTTTCCCTATAGGCAAGCCCTCTAACTACCGCCTTCCACTCTTGTTTTTTTTGAAAAACAGTCTTGACTGATAGTAATAAGTGCTTCTCTCATCATTAGCCAACCAGATATTCAATAATTTGCTGCATATTTACTTCAATTTATTCTCCCCGTTTCTAAAACATATGAGAAAATAATATTTCAAGATCCTTTATTTTTTGCATTTTATTCAAACGAATTTGCATACATTACCATTGTAAATGGCGCATAACGCAAATTGGCCTGCCGGTACGAGAATATCCCAGAGTGCAGATTAATGGAGAAAAAAAAGATACGGCAAACTTAACAAGCAAAAAACTCTGATATTACTGTAGAATTTTAATGCAGAAGTTGTGTTTAACAAGAATGGAAAAAGCGACTAGCAGTCTAATCACTATTTGATGAGAGAGAAAACCTTCTGCACAAGAAGACCAATATTTTCATAGATATCAGCAATCGTAGCAGTGCCGCACATATATGCGGGGGCAGTCACGATAAAGTTCTTCTGATCGACACAAACCTCCTATTAAGAACAGGATACAAAGGAATATATATTAAGTGGAATTCAATAATGAGGCATTGAAGAACATTAATCAAGAATAGTCAGATTGTTAAAAGTCGCAGAAGTATCGGCTACTACTAGTTGCTATTACATAAAAAAGGAACGAAAAAATGGGTCAGCATCTTATCAACCGCAAAGAATGCAATACTAGTTCTAAAGTGCGAAACCAGCTAAATGCATATAATACACTTACATAATTAATTATGTCTTATTGAAGTTAATAACAAGGGAGGTCTGATATACTAAAATATTCTGTAATCAGCCCAAAACTTTCATATTATCATTGTTGTTGTGTACATACTACTTACATGCAAATGATTGAAAAATGCGCGATCTAGATATCTGTACCTTAAATATAAAATCCACCAAATTCTCCCTTAGAAATATTTTATTTCTAAAGTTAAACAAATTTCTATCAAATTTTTGTCTTTGTATGAACCTTACACAACCCACTGAACGGATTGTTACACAATTAATTAGGTCAATGGTTTTAGACTTACGGTGATTTGACAATTTTCATGATGTGCCCCCATTTCCTCGATAGCACCTGCAGTGCCTGGATCTGTTCCTATTGTAACATGAGCACCCTTGATGCAACGTGCTGCAAGAACTGGGGCGATGCAACACAGTCTACAAGAGTCAGTAAATTAAAGATGAATTATATTTAGTTAGTGACTAAAAATACAAATACTACAGAAATAACATACCCTATTGGCTTTTGCAAATCATGGAACGCTTTAATGGCCTTCTCAACATCCGGAATTACCTTGCAATCACCAGAAGCTGACGCGAAATTGCAACTAAGAGATAATGACGATTAAAAATGTTAGACTACAGATTAGTGGCTGCTCCAAAGCCACCAGGGAAGAAAAGAGCATCATAATCCGCTGGGTTGAGTTTCGATAAAGCAGTGACGTTGCCTCGGCTAATGCGAGCAGACTCAACAAGACAGTTTCTAAGGAAATAGGTAAGTAAAATACAAGCACCTCTTTTCTGGAACCTGTTTATGAGTTGCATGATTGGTGACATGATCTTGATCCATGTCCGGGGCGAAAACATCAACCTTAGCCTTAGCTTTGCTTAAATGAATAAGCATGCAGGTTGCCTCATGAATTTCACTTCCATCATAAACACCACAACCGCTAAGGACCTAAATGGATTAGATTTTGGAACCAAAAAAATGGAATACTCCATACCACAGCAACTTTCTTATGCGATGAACTCATTAGGCGAAAGGATTGCCTTAAGACAAAATTAAGATATGAACTTTGGCTAGCCAATGACAAAAACGACATCCAGATTTCACCGAATAACTAATAATTGGCTTAGAACTAACAAATAAGATTTCGAGTTGAAGATTTCACAGTATTTAAATTCCATGTTTCTTGACAAAAGCTTCTCATCAAAAATTAATTGACTTATCGCAAGCAATTTTATATCATAACAAAATATATTATATATTCTTCTATGTAGCATATGCCATACAATATATAAGCTATGAAAGAATATTATTGATCTTTAATATCCATTTTTCGTGAATTAATATTGTAATAATACAGTTTTCACATCTTAGATCATAGACAAGATACAACTACACCAAGGAGCCGAAAAGAGTTTACATTTATTAAATTAATTAGTTTACGTTTGGTTACCTGAAACTTTTATTTGTATTCAAGGGTGGAGATTTCAAATTTTGACTGATTAAAATAACTTAGCAGAGTAACAGAAAGTTACATTATGTTGCGGATCCATTTACATCTAACACCTCATTTTCTATGTTAAAATATGCAGTTTCAAAACTAGCCTAATTGTTTAATTAGCGATACCACCTCATGCTTTATGACAAAATTGGAGAACATTAAGGAATTGAAATGTAATTATATTCGGTTTGAGTAATGCTTAGCTTGGTCAATATTCTCGCTTTTATTGGCACCCGGTGAGCCCCTTTTTATTCTTATCAAATATTTGCAGTTGCATAGGGTTTGACATCCCAATTCGGCGGATCGAATTCAATTTCCCCATTTAGTACTATTTGGTTTTAGAATTTTTTCCTCACTGATGTTATCAAAGCCAATGTAAATAAACTAAAGTCCACTTAGGAGCATATTAATTATTGCCGTTCTTCGTTTTTGTAATAGTGTTAGGTTTATCGGGGCCACATCGAACAAATATTTGGAATAAGTCAAACCACTCATGTCGCCAGATCAGTTCAGAGGTGTAACGCAAGTCACACCAATTTATTAATAAGTAAATTAGGTTTATGTACAAAACATTTCTTCATTAGACCTCAGCCATGTCTCGTCGGTGTCTCGACGTGATGACGGGCACGTGTTCAGGTATCTATGTGCAAACACGCAAACACATAGCGGGACCGCCTGTGGACACTATAGTGTAGATCTTAACACCAGTTAATCATTTCTAATCGTCAGATTTTGAGAGACATCTGCCGGCTATAGCAGTTTTGTTATAACGTAAAAATCTAGAAGTAGTCACGCAGAACAACTAATTCAGAAAACTCGGTAATATAGCAACTTAACACAGAAGCCAATAACACATGGCAGAACACAAGGCACGTTATGGTAAACACACATGCACTAACGAAACTAAACTCAATCGGTATCGACTTTGTGGCGTTCGCCTGTAGAGGCCACCAAGCAAACAGCAGTCACTATCCGTGCACCTTAGCGCTGTTTGTATATAAGAACCAAGGTCGTGGATAACATCTCATACAGAACTCTGTTCACACATATAAAATAAAATTCTCGCTATCTCATCTCATACGGAACAATAAACCCTCTCCACTCCACGCCTTTCTTGTTTTCGCTATGTTGGGAGCAGCCTAGCTAATTTTGGAAGCAAATTTATAGTAGACGCTATCCGGACTGCTTAGGAGGATTGGCTAGGTGCAGCAAAAAGGCTTTTTGGTGTAGCATCCGCTACAACTTGAACAAATAGGCATAATTAAAAAGTATCTTTTATCAAGGGAGAAATTAAGAAGGACATTATATTTTATTTACAAGAGAAATATTGGGAGCTTGGGGAAAATAAATGATTTATCTTCCAGCAGTTTTAGAAAATGTCAAGTTGGCGAAGGATTAATCCCCATGTTTTTTCAAAGTATTTATCTAGGTAATTGCCAATCTCTGGTACCTGATTATTTCGACCCCACAATGGCAATTGAAGTATTTAAACCAATTCTA
>CAADRB010000038.1:989315-1009651 GCA_900708905.1 Hymenolepis diminuta | reverse complement strand
CTAAACTATAAATCCTGCAAAATCTTGTCAGTCACACGTTCCAAATGAAATACTAGGCAGAGGCGTTGACTATAAAATCGATTTGTCGTTGACAATACATGAAGTTGAAATGTCATATTAGTAGATTAAGTAGACGTATCACTGGTATAATCGAATACTAAGACTATAACAGCCTTCAACACACCCTTGAAAGGAGGAAAAAAGACTAGCAAAGACGTCAGCCAACATGAATTTATTTATATAGAATTTCAGTAGAGAACCTTCCCAAAGCCGTCAAAATTACGTCATTTACTTAAAAATACAACCACATATGGAGTATCAGTATTTTCATAGAACGAAATGGGACTAGTTAAGTGTAAGAATTAAATTTTTGCTCAAATGAGTTAAGAATATAAAGGGACAGTAGGTGACAACATTAGTATTCCCCAGTTTGACTAATTTATTTTAGGAAATGTGCCTTTCGGTTAAACTTTTACGAAAATAAAAAGTAAATTAATTTGACTTATAGTCATACATTAAGTAACATTAAGTAAGTACCTGCGGCTTGGTCCTCTTCATTTAGGTGTCAAATGCTGTTTCATATTAATTATGTGTTATTCTACGGTTTGTTAAATCCAAATCAACTCATTAACCTTTGATCCTATTGGACACTATGTAGATACAATCACCCTACCAGTTAGCTGTACATCTAACCAAATTTCATGATTTGGATTAGTCCAGAATGGTTCTTAAGTTCTCCGTGTGGGATTAAAGTTATGTCCGTCGGTATCTGTATTGACCTCCTTTAACCTCACCTCGGGTGTAGTGAGGTTTGCCATAATGGGAAGATTTAAACATTTTCCGCAAGCGTATTGGTCAGTGAAAATATGACCAGACTTGCCCAGATATAATAAATACCTTGATTTATTTCAAAATCTAGATCAAATGCAGAATAGCAAATAATGAATGCTTAATAGTTTGCAGGTCCCATCGCTAAAATATTTTCTCAATATTGAATCTGAATTCAAACATTTCTGGCATTACACAGTTCAGGTGAGTTTATTTGTAAATGCTGACAGTCTAACTAAATTGACTTCGTTACGTTGAAAAGGTAAAGCGATGGCTTCTAAATGGATTTAAATTCACCATGCTGCTCATATGCAAAATTCAAAACGGTTTAGTACATAGTACCTGAAGCAAATATATGAGAAGTATTTAGGATTCATTCAATTTAAGACACCCCTACTAACCAAAGATAAAATAAGTAAATAAAATTGGAAGAAATGCACTAAACAGCTTGAGTTGAATTATTAATGATTAAATCTTAAATAAAATGAATGATGTATAACTTAAAAATAAAACATTCATTTCCGTTTTAAATAAATTACGTATATGGTAATGCGGTTAATAATAAATATACAGATCAGTGAACTTCAAACTACAAATACAAACTGCCATGTAAATTAAAAAATATTAATAAGTAATACTTACCATTATTATTATCAGAATCCTGGTTTGGTTTAGTTGAATTCTTCTAACCGTTATTTATATGTGGACTTTATGGAAGTCTGAAACTCCGAAATCCTGCGTGTTAAATCACGTGCCCCGAAATATCAATAATCTTACACTGACAGCCAAATTGAATGACAGTGTTTTATCGAAGGTCACCAAAACCATATTATTAACTTAAATCTTCCATAAATTTTAATGGCAAACAATAAACCAGAAGTTCCAGAAAGCCTAGTCAATATTTTACAAGATTTTACAATGGCGGTACTTCGAAATAGGCCCTCAAATGTTCCAAAATTCGGCATCGAATACTTTACACAATTACTGAACAGTGAAGAAGGAAACGTTGATCTTGATCAAGGATCACCAGCAACACCACTTTTATTAGCAGACTCAAGTGCGCTAAGTGAAGTTGAAGTCATAGACGACTCAGGAACCGAAAGACTGATGGAAGAAGCTTCAAAAAGACCGTCAGAGAGAAGAAACAGTGTTGCTGCGGAGCCTTTCAATCCAGATGATGAAGAAATAAGTATCGGGGAGAACGAAAAGCACAAGTTCAACTCCTACGAAAAGACCTCAGAACAAATTGAACGTCTTATGGATGTCTGTCGAAAGATAGTTCTCTTCAGTGAACTCGATGATGCTGAATTGGCAGAAGTAGTTAATGAAATGTTTATGAGGCCCGTTTCTGCACATGAAGAAATTATTAAACAGAATGAGGATGGCGACTACTTCTATGCTATTGATTCAGGAAAATACGAAGCAAAAATAGCTGATGCTGAGAGTGGTGTCCAGAAGGTTGTAATGGTTTATGACAATGAGGGATTCTTTGGTGAATTGGCTCTCATGTATAACTCTCCGCGAAGTGCCACAGTCACTGCGCTAACTGACGGCATCCTGTGGGCTCTGAGTAGACATTCTTTTAGAAAACATGTTCTAACGCATGCTGCAAGACGTCGAAGGTCTTTCGTTGAACTTCTGCACTCAGTACCCATACTTCATGACCTAACACCCTATCAGCGTACATCTTTAGCTGATAATCTTCATAGAAAAGTCGTCAAACAGGGTGAGCTTATTATTCGAGAGGGTGACCCAGGTGATGCTCTATACTTTATCATAGATGGATTTGTTGTCGTCAGGAAAAAGGTTGATCAAGAAGAAGTAGAGGTAAATAAAATAGGAAAAGGGGGATATTTTGGAGAACTGGCATTACTGAGCAAAAAGCCGAGAGCTGCTAGTGTTTACGCTGATACAGATGCCATACTTGCCATATTGGGTGTCAAAAGCTTCGAGAGGCTACTTGGACCCTGTATTTACCTTATGAAGAACAAAGCACTGGAATATAAAATGCTCGAAGATGCAGTCTGAAGTCATTTACAATTAATATTTTTAATACTCTTAATTCGACTGTTATTAATTTTCAATTAAGAAAAATATTATTTTGAGATCGATTTCTGTTAAATATTAATTTAATAAATGGACTCTCCACTTGGAAACTAAATGAAAGGATAAAATATATGAACTGGTTTTGTTTAAAATATTTTAATTATCTAATAATGGTAGAAAATAAAATGGTAATTTAGTGAATTTTAAAATTTGCTTTATCCTAGTTTGTATAGAATAAATAATGCGTAAACTGAAATAGGAAATATTTTATTAAGACATTTACGGTTATCTGTATAATAAATCTTTTATTCTAATTTAAATTAAATTATCAACACCAATTTGCACTAACATACCAGCAAATATATTTGTGAATTCTAATCCTTATTGACAGAAATTTAATATACAATTTTTCCACAACAGTCTTCGAACTAAGCCTCAAGCACCTCAGGCCAAAAGATTCTTTAGGACAAAGAATGTACTTTTGTAGTTCAGGACGGAAATCGTTTCGTTCTTTATGATTTGAATGTCATTGTCCAATTCTTATACATAATTAAGAAGTGTCTATTCCTGAATAATATTTTATGAAATATGATAATGAATATTAGGTAAAATACACCGAAATTATTTTTAGAGGTGCCCCTTTGAGCCTCGAAACAGAACTTATCTCGGGCAGAGATGTAGGATCTTTAAGCTTTTCTGATGGGAAACTCTTATTTTACTGCTCTGCTTATGGTGAGTCTAAATCTCATTCGACCTTCCACTTAATGTTCGTCGATTTGTATCGAACTCGTAATCTTTGACTTTGTAGGCGTACGCTACACTTTGACCCCTACGCCACTGGTACAAAAGAGTTTCCACTCAAATCTTATAGACTGAGGTATCGCCTTACTGAATAGCAAAGATTTACATTGCTAAACTACTGAATTAGTAGTCTATATCACTGTACTGCGCTGTGTAGCTATTACTTGCTGTTAACCCCGTACACTTCATAACCAAAATTACGTGATTTAGTCAGAATGTGGTCTGTCTGGGGTCTTGTATATAGTTTCCAACGTGTCACAAATATTATATTTTCAAAGCTCCTTTATATTTGATTCTGATCAGACGCTTTGCGTTTAAATATTGCTATCCGCATTCCTGCAGATAAACCTCCGGACCTGAGCAATTTGTTGCAAAGACGCCTAGGTAAAATCAATTGAGAAAATTTGGCTCCTTTTTCAAAGGGTATTAATTGACGTATGTTTAGCCGTCGCTGAAACAGGTGCAAATAAATCTTCAGATGTTTTAACGATATGCCAGTTAAAATCAAATTATTAACTATCTCAAACGATTTAAAATTATTTAGAAGGAGACAAACCATTCCAAAGCACAAGGAAAGGAACTCGACTTACAATAATAATCGAGGAAAACGTGAAAAGTCAAAATGACAAAATCTACGAGACCCCCTCAGTTTACAATTTTCACGCAATTACGGGGATGTATTCTGTTTATTTATTACATGAAATAGTAATCGATTATATTATGTTACCAAAAATTGGCCATTTTTAATTGTGGGAAGCGACTGAAATCGGTTAACAGAAAGTCCACCAAATAACAAAAGAAGGTCGAGAAGATGCCAACAGCAACGTCAAGATATCAAAAAATCCTACTTCTTTTATCTTTGAAGTAGGGCTGTACACTACTTACTTAATGGGCAGCTCACTTTCCGAAATTAAAATTTCATGATTTTCCCCTTGGATTACAGCAAATGCCTGTTTACGAAATCCCATATTTAATAACCATTTTTAAATAATGGTGGTCGGTCTTGCTCCTTCATTCGCTTTTTCTTCCAGTGGTTCAGAAGACAACGATCATACAAGATATTCAGCAGCTTTCATTCCAGATGTGTCCTATCTTTTCAAGGCCGTAAAATTTAATTAACTAAATGTTCCTGATAAAATAATCGACTTAATTTAAAATTCAGCATTAAAAGTTCCAATATTCGACAAAATCCTTAAATATAATGAAGTGATTAAGCTGTTAAAAATAATTTTAAATTTATTGCAAATATTAACTAAGAATATTTAAGGAATTCAAGTGAATAAGTTCGATGTATTTGGGAAGAGTAAGGTAGAATAAACTTGGTCTGTTCAAATCCAAATCAACTATTCTATTACAAATCCCTATTCATTTAGATCATCTTCGGTTGCACTTTACAATGATAGTTACTTTGATTTTGATTTCATATTACATTTCAATTTATTAGTTATTGATAAAGTTGCATTTGCTAAGATCTCTAAGATGCAACATTTCCCGGATCCTCTTCATTTGTGTCAGCTTATCCTAATTACACATTATGATTCAAAAATTTATAATCACTCGAATTATGCGAATTCGAATTCGCACATTACCGAGGTAATTTTTATTTTATTTTTATTTGACAGATTGCCATAGAACTTACCACTCACTGAAGTTGTGCTACGATACAGTTGACGAGATCCTAATTCATAAGTATGACAATTAACAAATAAACAAATCTTTACGTTAAAGCATCAGTAGACTGATGACAGCTATGTTCATTCATCCAGACTAGAGTAACTGTAAAATTATCAAGGGCAGGATGGGAATGTCCTGTTGTGTTTCCCAATGGTGACTACATGCAAAATATACGGGTTAATTAAAAATAAGCTCTTTATAAAAATCTCCAGACGTTTAAATGTTCAAGGACATCCAAAATGTCGGCATGATGTGAGGCTCGGAAACCGGATGTTGGAGTGTGCAGATGGTGATGGATAATTACAGAAGTAAATACTCAGATCAATACAAAGATTATTAAGAACCGTCAAGCAATACTCTAGGCCAACAGTTTTATAAAGCAACCCCGAATAGCTTGAAAAACTACTGTCTCTGAAATTAAGAGTTAATTTCCAATCGCTCTACATAACAACCAATTAGATCGATCTATTTTCAGGTTAAATGCTTCAAAAAATAATATTCCCGTGCTCTTTTATTTGACATAATTAGACTTGGACCAATATAGAAAGAAATTTTCATTAATGGTTACAGTGAATCATAGGGAACCCTTATTATTCTTTTTATATAGTATTTGCATTACATTTCTTCTATCAACCTTTACTATCACAAATATTAATCGACAGATTAAGTCGGTCAATAATTGTTTGCAGTAATTCATTCTGCTAAGATGAGTACCAATTGGGATTATATCGCGTAGGCTGAGAATTACTTCTTTCTTTTCATTTCTTTATTTGCAAGTTTGACTCATAATGCGTCATGCCTATTTGCAGGTGAAGATATTTGATATCCCTGCTAATCCCTTTCTTCATAGAAAAAAGAAGAACATCATGGTGGATAAATGCAAGCCGAACCGACCTAATGGAAAATAAGCGGGAAGGAAATTAGAGAGACGTACCAGCTGATATAATAGGAAGATCATTTAAAAGTTTTGAAGCTTACCTCTCAGCAATTATGAGAAAATATGTTAATTTTTTCGGGTCCAACTACCTTCCGACTTTCTAACAGTGTACTGCTCTCCTCTAATTTGTTGGTTTTATAATACCTAAATACTGATAAATGAATTGAAACCAATGGCCTAATAAAAAGCTGGGTAATTAAAATGGTTCAACATTTCAAATTGTTGTGAAAATTTGTCCATAATGTAGCTCATGTAAGATTCATTTATTTATTTAGTCCATGTGATCAAATTTAATTATTTAAATCTGAACATTGGAATGCGACGTATTAGAAAAATCCATTTATGGACATGTCATTTATCATTCAATCTTCTTTCCCTATGCGACCTTGATGTCGGTCAATTTATTTTAAGTGGCGGTTAAGATGTTTAATTTCAGTTTCCATTTAGCTCAGTTTCAAAAGAATGGAAAATTAAGCTGGATCCTGACCGCCAGTGATCGAAAATGATACCACGAAATTATTTTAATAAATGCACACTCTGCAAACGAACCTAAACTTTTCATAACATTTGAAAGCAACCCTATGGAAGCAAATATGACGATTCAGCTACTTTATCGTCTGTACAATTGCATAAAAACTTGCTATATTTATTTGTATTGGCCTTTATAAGCATTCCTTGTCATATACTTTTATTATCTCCATGTCATTTCCAAGTGTTATTATTAGATGGTCATTTTTCATGACAAGTGTTTGGTAATATGTTGCTCCAATTCGCTAATCGCAATCAGTATAATATTTCAATCATGCATTATATTCCTTGTTTACTGCGTCAATTACATGGGGCATTTATCATTTTACCACGAAGACAAATCAGGGGGTTATAAAGATAGGTATAAAGACGCTAAGAGATATTAGCGGAAACGAGGACAAAAATTTCATAAGATATTATGTCATTCTTCCAATGGGAAGGGAGATCGGATGTGAACAACTGCGCTTCTAATTACTTTAGTATTGTTTCATCGATGTAATTTGCTTAAATTTTCGAATACCGTGCGACTGGACAACAGTAAAACTCCTCAGGGAATTGCACCAAAATTGGGAAAAAAATTTCCCCCTTTTTCATTTGAGGGTAAAATCTCACGGTTATTCATTGTCAGACTGTTTTATGGACGAACAATATCTTCGACACTACCGTTTTTAACGTTTTAGTACTTTTTAGAGCCATGCCAACGGCCTCGCAGTCGTTAGTGAAATAAAAATATGCAGATAAATTTCACTGTTGACTAGAAACGGGAAGAATTAGATGGAAACTTTGGCGTCCCCGAAGAAATGAAAATGTCTTCGAGAAATATTACTGGTTGAGGTTTCTGCGGTTGGCGTGGATGAGAGGCAATAATAACACAAAGAGAAGTAAAATGTGAAATATTTCAGAATTACACTTTGCATTGAATAAGGCTGAAAAATTTTATGGAATAGAGAATACGTTCTCTATTATTTATCTGTTATTCACGAAAATATTAAAAAATTATAAATTCCTTTGTGAGGGAATTACGTAAACAGTTGAGACAGATTGATTTGGAGATTGACCATTCCTGTCAACCCCAAGGGAGTGATTAAAATAGTTTGCCTTCAAGTAGGAAAAAACACTCATCACTCCAAAACGAAAGTGACTGGAAGGTAGTTTAGGATTGTTGTATAATTTCTGTAAAAGCCTATTCCAATGATGAAATCACTCTTTTTCCTGTAAATCCTACTTCATTATATGATTACGTTTCAATATATAATAACAGCTTAATAATGATCCTATGTAGTCTAGTGCATAATTTGGAATCAAGCCAATTTAGGTTTTTTATCTTCATTTTTTATTAATATGATGATTCCGACTAGTGGTGAGTCATAATTTTCTCAAGGTCATACGAGATAAATATGAATTCTTACTACAATTTGATGCTAATTTACTTAAACCTTGATTTTTTAACAGAAGTATGGATACAATGACGGTGAGGAAATGGCCTGAATTCGTGGTGATATATTTTGACAATATTGAAAAGTATTAACCTTATCATTTATAATTAAGCATCTCACTTCTTTGTTTGGAATATGGAAATAAAACCCATATTTACTGAAGATACTTGTATTTTTACCATTCATCAGGTTATAACAGAAGTTCCGTCCATTTATTAAATTTGAATTAAAATGAAAATTTTTTCAAAATACATTTATTTAGTATTCAACATAGTCACCATTTTTATTAATTACATCTTCCCATTTTGCCATAAGCTTTCTCATTCCTTTTTCATAGAATTTAGCCAGTTTGGACTCCGAAAAAGAAACTAGCCTCATTTCGACCTCTTCTCTTGAAGTAAGTCTTTAAAGCCCCACAAAATGATTCTGTAAGCTCCAGAAAGGAAGAAAATCGGTTGGTGCAAGATGGGGAGAATATGGTGGGTGATGCATGACTCCCCAGCCCCATTCTTCGACAAGATTTTTGGTTGCTCTTGAAGTTTAGGGTCTGACATTGTGATGGTGCAGAATCACTCCTTTTCGACTGATCAAAGATGGTCGTTTTTCCTGTAAAACAGCTTCTAAAGGAGTTAACTGGTGACAGTGAACTTCAGATGTTATTATTTGATTGTCGCTCATTAGTTCATAATAAACAAATCCCTTCAAATCCCACCATACACACAGAAGAATTTTTCCGGGTGCAGTCCACTTGTGGAATTGGTTTCGAACCACGACTTAGCCACCGTCTTTTGCGTTTAACATTGTTGTAAGGGATCCACCACTTCTCGTCTCTGTCAGTTATGATTCGGACTAAAAAAGGTGCCTAAAGTTCACGAGGACGCAGTGAAATACAAGAGGTCACACGCTGTTGCTTATTGATTTCTGACAAATCGTGTGGGACCCATTTCTCAGCCTTTGAGACTTTGCCAAGTCTTTTCATTTCCCTATATAGGGTCATATGGCTTACGTTAAAGGTTTTGCTCAGTTCCCTAGTGGTGCAAGTTGGATTTTCATCAATAGCGACTTGAAATCGCTCAGAATTGAGTTTTTTGAGCATCTTGCTCTCGGTTGGTCTTTCAGGTTGAAGTCATCCTTTTTGAAACGTAAAAACCACCTTCTGCAGATCCTTTCATCCACAACATCATTTGCATAAGTGTCTTTGAGTGTTTTTGCTGCTGAGCTTGCCGTATTTCTTTGATGAAATTCAAACAGTAAAATATGCCTGATATGCTCTTTATTTGGAGTGTACATTAGGGTTAGAAATGGTTATTAATAAGGATAATTATCACACAATCTGAAAGAAATGATATTTTATTAATTACCATAGATAAGCGTACATCCTTAGCAAGCTAAATTGAAGAAATCATGCCCTAAACATGGCTCGAAAATTGGATAGGACTTCGGTTATAACCTGATAAAGATTAAAATGGCACATCACTTTAGTTTTGCAATGCGTTAAAATACCACTTTATGCGCATAAACTTATAATCTCGGTTCCACTAAGAAAAACTTTTTAAAAGTAATTTTCGTTGCAGGAAAGGCATTTTGAAACTTATCATATTTGGAAGCCTTAAATTTCACAAGCTCTCTGCTACCCTAAACTAACCAGAGTTGTTGATCATGTCACTGCTATCTTTAATAAATCATATTGTCTAAATTAGCGCCATACTGGTTTGTTATATTCAAACCAATATACTGAACTCATGAAAAATCATGCAGTTGCATCACCTTGACTGATTCCCCTCCCCCAATTCGGAAGGTCCTTGGTCTGCCCACAATAGTCCGTCTGAATACTCTATTGCTTACTTATGAGCGACTAGTAATTTTCTAAAGATTAGTTTGCAATAAAACCTCAAATAAGTTATACCATATTATAGAACTGCAAACAGTGGCAATGAAAATTATCAAACATCTAGCAATTATGAATTTACCTTAATTTTTCAAGCTGCAAATCTTCGCTAATACCCACTAACCAATCACCAACTTCAGTTAAGTAAATTAGAAATAAACCAATTTTAAACCAAAATTTGATAAAAGGTCTTGATTAAGCATTTTTTAAAATACCGGACCCATAATTGTTAGCTTCACAATTAATAGAGATAGTAATTTAAAACATGCTCGTCTTGAAAAATATCTTAGCTATTTTTGAATGTAAAATTTCAATTATTTCATAAATTATGAACCCGTTTTTAACACCACTTTTGAGCAGAGAGATAATATTATGAAATTTTGAAAGGTAAAATGGATTTTGCAGATTACTTAATCTAAATTATGTCATATTAAATGGGGTAGTAAAAAATGTATATTAATGTCTTTCCTTTTTCTCATTACCATTACTTAAAATTTGAAATGATTAAAATTGAAACTAAATTTTATTTCTTAACCACGTGGATGTCAGTTCCCAAATTTCAAAAATCGAATTCTTTAAGTTCAGTGAGTAACATATTGCAGTAAAATAAATGCGCAGTAATGCTACGAAGATCTACAAGCTAGGCAGCATGTACCAACTAGGCCTGATTCAAGTACCAACTTTATATAATTTCGATTTCGTTCAGTTACAATTTCCTAAAATTAAGGCACATCCAAACAGGAATAAAACTATGAGAAATAGACCCTTGATCTCAAACGTACTGTCTGCCTTTTAGCCTTCGAAATTAAGTTGAATTCTGACTAATAACTAACTCAAAATAAGGACATCAGATTTCTGAGACACCTTAGGCCCTTTGGAACAAGGAAAGTCGTTTGCGCTGGCCTAAAGTAAATGATCAGTGCTTTTGCATGTGGTCTTTGCACTAAATTTCATACAAGCTCAGTGCTTATTAACCGATAAAGTTGTAGTGAAGTTAGCATTTTTTTATCTTACAGGCGATTAAATTACACCAACCTATTTAGTACATTTTAATTAAATTTCCAATTTTACTCTTGACTTAAACAAAATGCCTTAATCGTTTACGAGAGATGCATTTTTTAGCATTTAAAATAAACATCTCAAGAGCGTTTTAGCCATCATAACACAGAAAGGAGGGAATTTTACTTTTTTTGACGTGCTCAACTAAGCATGATACTTTGCTAAGAAGCGTAACTTGAAGAAATACACGCTTTAAATTCTTGCTTTAACAAATTCGTCAACTTGTTTTGACTGGCTAAATTCACTTTGCCAAAGAGTTGCTTTCATGAAAGAGGATTCTGGGATCATTTTGATAAAATCTTGTTGCGATAATGGCTCCCTTAATTTAGGCTTTTCTTGGCAGAAGCTTAACCTTTTTATTAAAATATTCATGCCTACGTAGTCTTAAAGTCAGATGATGAATAATGGGATTGAATTATCTTGATATTTAGTTTGGATGAGCTCAAAGTTTTGAAATAGGGGAAATTAAGTTAAATCGAGAAAAGAATAAGCATATATCCATCTGTGTGAATGAGTGAACAAAGATTGATACAGTTTCTTAAGAAGTGATAAAGAAATACAAAGTAAAGCATCAGCATGAAAGCTGCTATTTGCGTGTTTCACCTGTCTATTCTAATTTCGTTATTGGTAAAGCAAATAACTTCTTATTACCCAAGGCTGATGGCTAAAGAATGACGATTTTATGACTTGCAACGCCACATCATTTGATAAAAATTTGCTGATATCAGCTGCAAAATGTGATAAGTGCTTTCTAATACTACAGAGTCGCTTAACGAACAACTCAAAATATACTTTAAGTTAGAAATTGAAAAAAAGAAAATAATGGATCTCTTTGGTGAGTACGTCTTTTGAGACTTCTATATACTTTTTAACTTTGATTAAATTTCATCTATGCTATGTTAAGATTATTAAACTGCTTAAATCTCATAAGAGCTGATCGCTTTTTCGGCCCTGGAAGTAGCAAGTCAGATCACCAACAAATAAATATTGAATAAATATCTGATCAGTAATCCAGGGAGCGAATTTAGAATTTTGGAGCATGAAGCAGTGAAGTGCTCATTAAGTAAACATTCTACAAACTAAATTGAAGTTAGTTTTTTGACGTTCTCTTTTTAAACCCATCCTCTTGTTCCTTATCGAATTTTACTTATCCTACTTCAATTGCTTTTCCACTAAAAACTGAGAAATTTTTGTATTTTTGAGAGTAATAATGATATAATACAAGAGATACTAACAGTCATTAGAACAAAATTGAGATCAGCCACCGAGCGCTACATATTTTTAGTACATGGAAGTGTTTGTTCGCTAGAAATGTTATCGCTAATCCACTGCTTTAAGTTTTAGTCAGTTGCTCACACTCAAATATATTTTTTTAAATTTTCAGTCGTCTTTTCGGGTTTTTGTATTCCTAACTTAGTGGAACTGAAACAACATTGACTCCTCATGTCATTACTTTTCTCTCTTCAATTACCACCTAACATTTTCACGGTAGAAAAATAAATGAGTAAAAATTTGATGGGATGGATGTCTTTACATATGCTGAAAAATTTTAATTACAAACTTATCCTTAACCAGTGAGGAAAAATGAGACATTAGGGGAGCCTAATGAAATCAGAAAGGGTCTATGATGAATTATATACTGAATCAAAAGCCAAAATTGAGAAAAAAATATTCAGTTAATTAAGACAGGAAACCAAAAAACAATAGTAATAATATGAGTACTTCAATACCGCGAATAAGTTTAGAAAGCAGGATTTAACACATCCGGTCGAATGCTTTGTTCCCTCGAGGCATTTTGAATTCCTATAGATGATATATAGATCGAAATGGGGGCCACGCGTTTTGACAACTGGATATGAACCCCCTATGACTCAGGGCAATGAAGACCAGGTTTTATTACGGTGTGAACAAGTCACCTCTCCACAGGTGGTCTCATTCTCCGTCAGTTATAGTTAATTTTCAAGACAATGTATGTACGGGTGGATTTTGCCTTTGTTGATTTAACAAAATGCGTCTAGGAGGTGTTTCAGCCATTATGGAAGTTACAAGCCTTTATATTAACCCTTATCTGAGATAGTTTGGGGTTGTAATGATAACAGATAAGAAGCACAGTTACAATGAATGATTGCATTCAATCTTGTTTTCACAAAATTATTAGAACTGAGTTGAAATTACTTGGAATATAGCTTTTCTCAGCTTTAAGAACTACATCTTATGACATTTATGCTAGAATTAAGCTTGATTATGATTTTCTACCTATGAATACTGAATTCTACAGCCTGTAGTACTTGAATGAAATAGCCATTCTCTATAAGTTTAACTTTTATTGGTTTGTGATTGAATTTGGTATTTTTCTCTACTAATTCATAAAAATGGGCAGTCTTCTACTTCCTTAATGACTCTTAAATGCTGTTTCTCTTTAAATATATACTAAAAATGAAAATTTGATGTGAAAAGTAATTCACTTTTCAATCTATAAAAAAAGCTGTATTTACTTGGTTTATCAAATGAAATGAGAAGTGAATTTTAAGATGCACAAAGGTGTAAGCCTCCAATGTATGTTTTACAATGGAAGAAACTACAGGAGTTGAGACCGTCCCACAAACCGGGATATTAATTATCATGTTCCAATGGGAAGATTCATGTTGCCTTAGCAACGGCAGATGAGAACTTGACACTTTGATGACATGTTCCGCTAGTGGTGAAGTGATGTACATCGTATGACTCACAAAACCGTCCTGTCTTAATCCTCGTCCTCTATCTGGTAGACTTTTGGGTGAGAAAAGTCCAAAGAAAAGGCAATCACCAGTTTTATAATAAAATATAACAGATAATTCAGAAGAAATTGGACGATTCGGAGACAAATTTGAAGTTAAAATTAATTAATTTACCAAAGACAGCTCAGTGGAGAGCTTAAAATGGTCAACCTGATACTGAGGAAATTCAGATAACGGCTCTTTATATCTACCCAATTTTGGTTGAAAGTAAGTGGTTAGAAATAGATGTTCGAGAAAGCTGACACACATAGATAAAAAGATGGATTAGTAAGACATTAAGTACTAGACCCTATGAGTAAATAGTGATTCCTATATTTGAATTATAAGAAGCATTATTTTGAAGGTGCATGTATAAAGTGGACGCAAACAGAATAATGACGAATATTATATTGTTAAATCTAGATTTAGCAATTTTTAGATTTTTCCTTAAAACACTCTCAGTTGGAGATATTTAAAACAGATTATTTTCGTGATACTCAACTTAAATTTAGAAAAATGTTAATATTTCTGTTTAAATATTTATCAAATGTACTAATATGTTCAAAAATTAATATTTAGGATGAACAGCAGTCTTTAAACTCTTCAAATCATTCCATTAAGAATGCTATCTATAATTTGTACCAACTGAAAATTATGGATTGTGTAAATTGGAAACTAATATTGCAGCCGTTCGTTTATTTATCCAACTAGAATTCACTAAGACTTGGCTTCAAGATATTTATTTTTGGGAGAAAACAGTAACGCTTGATTTATGGAATTCGGAATTTTTATTTGTTCACTATTTGATACAGATTGAAGAGTATGTACCACCATTTTTCGCTACAATCCGTTATTTATTAAATTCATTCGTCTGCAACTTCCAAAGTGGCACATAAACCACCTCGGAAGACCCTTGAAGATAGACTAGTATTGAATTTAATATCCTGATTGAGGATGAGTTTCTGAGTATCTAAATTTTAACTACAAAGGATCATCACCAAATTAAGATCTGCCTAATCTTAGTACCTACGTGATATATTAACAGATTAAAAGTTATTAACTTTATCCCCCAGTTTTGTAAAACCCGTTAAAATATAGTAGAGTTAAACAGTAGCTAGAATTATTGCTTCAATTATTTTAAAGCTTGCATTGAGTCCTTGAAGTAATGAAAAATAATATTTCAAATCAAAACTGCTTTTGATATATAAAGAAATAAAGAACAAATTTTTATAAATT
This sequence comes from Hymenolepis diminuta, assembly GCA_900708905.1. Lineage (NCBI taxonomy): Eukaryota > Metazoa > Platyhelminthes > Cestoda > Cyclophyllidea > Hymenolepididae > Hymenolepis > Hymenolepis diminuta. Next base: position 994,462 of record CAADRB010000038.1, on the reverse strand, counting down.
ACGATCTACGGCAAAATCATGTAATTTCAATTATTTTTCATCACAAATGTCAAATATTTTCTATAGATATCGTTTTCAGGACAAAATTTATAGCTTGCTTACAATAATTAAAATCAGTCAATTGTAACCATAAATTAATCCCACAGCAAAAATTTGCACTAGGTCTCTAATAAAGTTTTGAATAAATACATTTGATCGCTGTCATGGAAACTCCAAACAGAAGAGCGGGTGTTTGTATATCCGAATAATCCATATTCTTATATCCACCTGGCGTGGGAAAATTTTGCGGTTTTGAGGGATAATCGCCAGTACTACAGAGAAGATAAGAGGAAATTTGGCCTTTGATCAATCAGACATTTGGCATTTCTAAGGCGTTACAATCATTCTACACACAATGGGGCTTTTACGATCTCTTGCACACTAAATTCACGCTTATGGTAAATTACAAAACCTACTTCCACTGAGTGACTTGTATTTTTTATAGAATTCTGATCAGCTACTCTCCTGCCTTTTTAATTCACGGACATTAGACGGTTGCAGAAAACAAGTCAATTTGCTGTACCTATGCTAATTTGTGTACGTGCTTTACAAACAAAATCCGACGATGTTTTACATGTGATAAAAGTTACTCTTAGAGACAAGCAAGGAAAATAAAGTGCTTTGTTGGACTATGCTAAATTATACAGATCAATTACAAATTCGTAGAATCTGAAATCTTAGGGATTAAGATACTGGGATCTCAGCAGCTCTATTTGAATTAATACATATGAGAATACGAATGCTTATAGAGTCCATTGTGATAAAGGGATTGAAATCAAACGAAAACTATTTAATTTTCATTTTTTGGATTATTTTTCACTTTTATGTGACTAAACACAAAATTAAGAAACATTCTTTACTTTTCCAGTCGTTGAGGAAAAGCTTATAAGCATCTTTTTTTGTTTGCATAACTAATGATTATTAAAAATAAAATAATAAACTGATCGAAATTTTAACTGCTAAAGACATTTAAATAGGAGAAACAGTATTTTTTCAATAGAAGGTTTAGGGAGAGAGATTTGATTAGGGCATTAAATGGATCTTGCTTGATTTGAATTATGGATATTTTAGTATGCACAATTTAATAATTGCTATATTTCACCGTGACGTACAATAGCGTTCTAAGTTCCAGGGTTTAACCTTCAGGCTTCAATGTCAGTTCATATCTGGAGTTGTTAGTGTTTAGTAATCAAACTGAGTGTCACGTTTGTCTCATCCATCAAGAGCTAGCAGATGAGGCTCCTAGGCCGAATCTTCTGTTTTTCAAGCGGGATTTATACCTTTTGGAAGCCTTCTTACCATTTTGTATACTGCCGTAAACTTTGTATTCCTAAAATTCTCTTGTCTGCATTGACAAAATTCTAGCATTTAACTTAAATACTTAAAGAGTTAACACCTGCATTACACTAAATCATGCCAAGTGATTATTCACTTCCTGATACAACAGTTTAATTGTTACTTTGACGTCAACATGGAAATCAGATTAGTTTCCTCAATCTTCTAGACTTTAATGGACTCTGATGGGCGTAGAACTATTAATAATTTCAATCAACGTAACTTTGCAGACGCTTAAAAGGGTCTCTAATATTAGATAACCTTGTTTTAAACTAAGCTCGTAATTTCTTTCCATTAGGGTCAGATTCGAAGAAGAGTCCTGTTTTCAACAGGGGACTGAAAAGGATCAACAAATCAACTTAAGATTCACCTCCACGTAAGAAAGATTAAATCAGAGGGATCCTTGAGTTTTTGCACGGGGCAATACTTTTCACAGAATCAAGGATGACGAAGCTTGGAATTGATTTCTAATGAGTCATTTATCCAAGAAGAAAGATTAAGCGGGTTTCTAAACGATGATTGATGTGGTCAACATGTGCTTATCGTAATGAACATTGTCTGAGGATTCCTCTATCTAACTACTGATTAATATTTAATTCATTTCTCTTTCTTTGCATAACCTATTATTCTCAAAACCCAAGTAAGTCTGATGATTACAGCGAGTGTATTACAGATCATCAGTAAAGTCATCTGAGGTGATGAATATAAATAAACTGAGTTAATATATAAATTTCGCTTCAGTTTAATTTTCTTATCACAATTTTCACATTACTGACTTGCTATTTTGAAATGCACAGTTTCTATAAAATAAAGCGGATCTTGTCAGTTTAATTTAAAATGATAGAAGGAATTAATAATCGGTGGCTAACTGAGAAAAAAAGTCTTTCCATTAAATTTTTATACCCATGGGATAAAATATTATCGTGAAGTCAGAAAATGCCAGTTCCTACAATAACAAAAAAAAATGATCCGTTGCTTACCCTGGAAGAAGACTGGAATAGTGCAATCTTAAAATGTATGGATATAATCGCTTCTCTCATTGCACGTATTGCCGTCAAATAGTGCCTAATTGTCAATAGAGGAATTCATTTCCCCTTATCAGTAACAAATTGAATATATAAAGGAACAATTATTTTAACTTGGAAATCTTATTATATTTATTATAATGGAACGCGATGATGATACTTCAAATATGTCATGCTCTGTTTTATTTGTTTTGAATTATAATGACCAGTGTCTCAGTTTCTTTCGTTAGGAATTAACGAAAAATAATGATGCAAAGTAAGCAAATACACCTTTAAGCATATTTTTAGATGTTATATGTGTAAGATTTCCTTGATTTTGATACAAATATATCTTGTCATAAGCTTTTCACATAGACCAATATAAGTGTTTCCTATGGTGTGATTAATAAGATATACTTTTTTAGGTACCTTTGTCTTTGCTAGTCCCATCATGTAAGATTAGACGAAAAATTCAAAGCGGCGTGATCAGTTATTCAGTTAAATCAACTTGTCAATGCGATCTGAACATGGTAGAAGTAAACCCATACAGATACCCGCGGATCAAGTCTTGAAAATGGAGCATTGGGGATGCTTGGTTATTGAAAGCTGACTTATATAAATCGTGACATATTTGACAATTTAAAGGTTCAAGACTGGCAACGCATGCATAAAACAGTGTGCTTCCTATTTTCCTCTTGATCACGCGTTTATTTGCGTATTGCAATTTCCTTTTATTTATTCTTGCATATATTCTGGCAAAATCTGATGCTGAGAATCTTTCAATTCTATTTTTTCTTGCATTTAGTTTTTTGCTGCAAAATAAGCTACCTCCACAGAAATTTTCCAAATGCATACGAGTCAGTTAGTTATGTATAGTTTTGCTACGAAATATCACCTAATTCAATTAGCATTTCGCTATCATATTGATAAATCAAATTATTTAAAGCGTACTTAATAGATAAAACTTTGGCGAACGGGCTCTATTCTAAATTACTGACATCAGTTGAGTTAAAGGTTTCAGCATTTCTTCTTAAGTAGGAATAAACTAGTCTTTAGGTCATTCTCTCATTAATATCCTTTTTAAATGGGAAAGACTCTTAATCCGTCGGATATCTTCATATTAAGAATTGAAATAGACAGATTAAAATTTATGGCTAGTTTATTTGAGTTGATCCAAATCAACTTTACGGTAGCACTTTATTGTTTTTATTTATAATTTTGTTAGAATTAAGCACCAAAGGAGTTTATTTTCATAAAACATTACTTAAAAAGTATGAATAAAGATACGTCAAGTCTCCATTCCCCGTAATATTTATACGCTATAAAGGTAATATACATCTAGGAATTCAATAAACGATATTGCTATCATCAAAATAGGAGCAAAGATTGGTGCATTAATAAATCATAAGAATGCCATAGATGCAACTTCTTTTTGAACCATTGTTCTATTTATCTTATTACGCAGGATGCAACAGCTCATGAAATATTACTACTCTGAGGAGAAAGAGTTCAAGACTGTGAAATAACAGAAATGGTCAAATGAATATATTGAGTACTACTATTTCACAATGATAAAAAATGGAAATTATATTTATATTTTTAATATAAAAATAATACCCTGACTACTTCCATGGAATTTTATTTTGTTTTAATTATAATATCCAACCTTAATGCTGACTCAGTAGAATAAACACTGAGTTTAGATTCATTTTTTATTGAAAAATGTTGCCATTTGACATTGATTTAAAAAAATGCGGGAAAACATTAATTGTGAGACTGAAGCATTTTTAGACAATTAATTAAATACAGAAGGAAAGATAATTATTGTAACGTTCTTCGTCCTTTGGAATTTTTAACTTATCTTCTTTTATACATGAATGAAGATTATTAAATTTCCATCTTATTTCCAAATTAGGTTTTAGAAAGTGGAAAAGGGATAATTTATCAGTTATTATAATGTATAACAAATTATTTCAGTCTCCTAAGAAATATTAATTAAGCATGTAGAGTAATTACCAAATAATAACTAACCATTTGGTCCGATTAGTTATCTATTATTTTCACTGGTCATTTCATTTGTTTTCTTTTAACGATTTCCTCAAAATATATTTCACCCTCTGTTCTTTACCTTGGCCCGGTAAAATAACTTTTATTAGTTTAAATTATGAAAGAGTATCTGAGTAAGAGGAATAATAAACAGTAGGGTATGAAATAAAGTGGGTAATGAAGTTAGTACATCACGAATATTTACTTAAAATTGGGAGCTTGGGGAGTTCAAATGGTCAAAAAGGAGAATTCACTTTGTATTGACGTAATGCTCAATCTTCATAATTTAACTACCAGATTCATGAATGAGATTATGTCCACAATGTTTAGAACTCGTTGATCAGTTAATTTATCACCATGGTCAGTTATACAAAGAGATTTATTTGTGTATTTTTTACAGCCGAGGGCAGGTAGTTGGGATTAGCAACGATACACTTACTATAGCAAGGTGACCTATCCGTTCTTATTCACTTTTATAAGCCTCAAAATCTCCAAAATAATCAATATTAAAATTATTTAAGCCATTTTAATTTGCAGAAAAGAAAACTTTGATGGCCAAATCTTTAAATCTTGATGGCAAACGTATCTGAAGCACCAAATATCAGAGAAAACATTTCACTATTGAGTTTGCAGTGAGTGAAATGATCAGTAACTTCTTTTCTTCAGAAGAATGGTAACGGAAAATTTACTAATTTGGAAACAAATTAGATACCTACACTTTCA
>CAADRB010000038.1:963084-989136 GCA_900708905.1 Hymenolepis diminuta | reverse complement strand
AGCCACTGAATGAAAACGATGGAAGTGAATTAGTCGCCACGAGGAAGAGAAAAGGGCATTTTCAGCGCTCTGCTGACTCACTCAGAACGCCCGAATTTGTGAGAAGAGTGCATGGCATGGCATGGTGGACGAAAATCCTGGGAAATCAATGCGCGACACATTGCTAAACATCTTCAAATGTCTGAAGGAACAATAAGGAATATTGTTCATCAAGACCTCGAATGCAAATCATACGTTTTAAGGCAAGGTAGTCAGTATATGTTGACAAAACAACTCAAGAGAATCTTTTAATGCATGCAAAACGACTCTTAAACAGGTTGAAGCAGCCAGAAGAATTGCGGTGTCTTTGGTTTTTATCCGGCAAAAATCTTCACTCGGATGAGAAAGTCAATCGAAGAAATGTAGGATGGCAATATGCTAGCGGACCCAACTGAAGTTCCGACCGTTATGTATGCGCGCGAATTTTCCAGCAACAGTGATTATTTTCAGTGTTGTTGGTAGTGAAGTGTACATCATGACCTCCCAATTTGAGTCAATGCAGACGCAGATGTCTATGGTGAGACTCTTCAGATTATTGTTGTTGGGCGGCCTCGGATAGACAGCGTAACCGATGAAGGAAGACCCTATGCTTTCCAACAAGATTCGGCTCCATCCTATAAAGGTCTCAAAACCCAGAAATGAACGTCTGAGAATTTTCTTCATCATGTCACACCAAACTAATGGCCGCCTCCTAACTCACCAGACCTTAATTTTTTGGAATACTACATGTGGGGAGAGGCGTCGTTGAAAAAGAAGTTAATAAGCATTCCATACATCAATTATTATGAAGTTAGTTTAAATTACAAAATATAAGTATCCTCAAATATCTCACGTATCCTGTTTGTTTATATTTGATGACCAAGCTAGTTGAGAGAAGCATTGTCTAAAAATCATCTTGGAAACTCACACACGACATCTTTCGTTTTAGAGGTCAGTACAGTCCTCTATTCTGTTCATTCAATGTGCGCACATATGAATCAAACCTTTGAAATCATGACGACCAGATTATGGGCTTAAAAGGAGTCTTGGTTTGGCCTTTCCACTAACTTTTCTCTTTGCTCCCAAAAACGTGTATTAACCCCAATAATATAGTTCAATTGTTATCTAGTCAAGGTCTGTGGTCTCTGGACCGTTCTGGGTAACTTCCAATATATTAAGAAAACTTGACATTTAGTTAAGCAGACGCGCACACTGACCACTGCATCACTATTTGTATATTTATAAAATATTTATTTTGGCTGACATTTAACCCGCATATATTTACCTAGCATTTAAATTTTCGTCATTTCGACCGAATTTGATTTCCAGCGAGTGTTACTATTTGCCGGTAAAAAATGAAAGAGCTATACAAGAATTAACCTTTTGAATTCAAATTTCGTAAATATTATTATGAGTAAGTGCGTTCTACATTTCAAATATATGGAAAATGATATTTACCTTAATTATCATACGCCCTTTACGTTTTGTAATCTACACTTAATGAAGCATTAACAAATCTTAATTATGTTTTCAAAACAATGACACGACTTATATATGTGTATGTGCACTTTCGAATTTTCCTCTTATTTAATAACAAACAAGAAAAAAATAAATGTCAAGGTTAAATACTAAAAGTGAATAACTATACTAACCTAGTTACTACATCATCCAAAAGTTTGAATTAAGTTATTTTATTCCTGAAATTTTATTTTCTCCTTCTCCCACTAAATGCAATATCAAAAATTGTGCATCCTTCTACCCAAAATTAACTTTTCATTTGACCAAAGCTATTTAGTAGATTCCCTATACACTATAATCGTGTGTTAAAATTATCCCATAAGTTTTAATGCTCCTATACAGGAAGTGAATTCTTAGACATTAAGTGTAAATAAGCTAATAAACAATACAGTTGGTGGGAGAGGAAGGACCCTCATTGTCAGTTGGCACTTATTTTTCCGGAACTGAAATTTGACAGTTGAGGCGTCTCGTATACCGCGACGTCGGCAAACCGTGGTATTGTGGGGGCATAGAGATAACCGCTTGCACAACAACTGCTATCGTATCTGCAATAGCAAAATTAGTTGAAGAGAGAAGGGATATTCTACGCCTTTTCTTCGTGTCGTTAATTTGAAGGTGGAATAACTGAAATGTATTGACCAGAAAAGTTATCTTGCTTTTTATCCGCATATTCTCCATTTTTCCTTACAAAGTGGCCCTACTGAAACATAATAGGAAGATCTCGATTCCTCAAAATAACTGAGCGTGGATATAAACACATCTTAATATTTGGTAATTTGAATCTTATACAACTGCAATCGGAAGTCGAATTATTTTTAGTGGCATTATTGTCTTATCATTATACATGGTGGAGCAAAAAATACTTTCAATTTTTAATTATGGAGATTGTATAAAGAGTTGTATAATAAAGCAATTTAAACAATGTCAGAAAGCTTCTGAGGTAAGTCGAGAATCAAAGCTGGACTAAATCTGGACTCAGAAATCATTAGGTTATCTGCAGTCAAATTTCCGTTCGTTATCCTTTAAATCATACTTTATCATCGACACATTGAAATTCCCGGTGACATGCTTTCAAGTGACTTTGCCACTATTCACTTCTCACGTAGCTGAACAAGAGATTCTACCAGTTTGTGGAATGTCTGCTTTTTTCATGATAGTCTATTCGCCAGTGTCTTTTCATCTCATACGTGTTTGCAAAGAGTCGATGACAGTGAGCCTCATGCAGGCTATTTCCATTTTTCACACCTTTTATTTGTTGTTGGTGTTCTAGTAAGCGGAGGATAGACATCTTCTAGGATTCAGCATCTATTTGCATCCTCATTCTTAATGAGCACCTGATTTACATCTGCGTTAAGCTGCCAAAGCCAGCTATTTTTTTGAGAAACTTTAGACTTTCCTAATTTCGGTAATTGGGACTTCAAACAAAATTTGGCGATTGCATCGCCTTTTTGTGAAGACTTGCCCAGAAGTTAAGCCTGCGCTTCTGTAATTGTGCTACGAGGTTTATCAAACGAACTTTTTTCGTTATCACTTTGATATTCATTTACTGTCTGCTGCACAGACCCAGCATCATCCAGGAGTAGTGCTCTGAACAGTTTTAACTGATGATAATTAACCTATGTACATCCGTTTTTTTCATACGCCATTGCCATAGCATATTTCTCTAGTATTACTTTACATTTCCGTAGAATTTTTCCAGCATGCTCAATGGAATTAGTAATAAGATATAATTCATCTGCATATCTGAAGTGACTCAGTGGCCACTTGCATCCTGCAGAACTCAAGGACCTGACTTTCAATTCCTCGTGATTACATAGATTTCCCCTGTGTAGGTTGAAATACTACTTCACTCGAGTCCTTTACGTGGCCTTTCGATACATCACGGAGTTGTCTAAAACATATTATTCAGGAGACTGATCAGTTAGTTACGGTTTTCGCAGCTCTTTCCTCTCTAGTATTCCAGCCATTTCATTCCATGACCTCTTTTTCTTAACTTTAGAACGGTGTTTCGTGAATTTGAATCGTTTGAGTAGATAAATATGAATATGATTAGGTCGTCGTATCTCAAAGGGAGCTATCATTATCCATGACAAAGCAAAAACTGAAACTTTTTAATCTGGAAGAGTGTCTAAATAGAAGTCGAAAATCTAAACCTCAGTGCATCTGACTCTGAAATCGTCAAGTTGTCATTACTTTAATTTTTCTTCCATAATACTTTTCAGATCACTAGACTCTGATGGTCTGGATACCGGGATTCTTATATAGATTGTTTCAACAAATTCGTCTTATTAGACTTCCCTTGTACGTGAAGGTTTGAAATAGTAGTTTATACTACTACATTTACAGCAGAGCCAAGACTTCTGCGATGTATTAGCTGAGTGAATGATTGAATATTGAAATAAATAATTCTTTTTAATTATCAATGGTATTTTTAGTTGTAGTAACCAGGCTCTCATTGTCGGACCACCTTAAAACTCCTTTTGAGACACTGCGACCTGAGTATGAGTGACTTTCTTTGTCGTGAAGTATGTGGGGTCTGACTATCTATTCAGTCTATGGTACAACTGTGAATGCAGTATAGCACGATGCGATCCACATAATTCGTATTCTCTCTAGGGACCTCTGTGCCGTGTGTATAAAGCTGCTATAATGCTACATCGGTAACCAGTAGTGAAGCAAAAATACATTTGTTTAATACTGGAAAATATCGTGGCCACTTATTTGACTAACATGCATGGCAAGGGTTGGGCTTTCAAAATAAATCCTTCTTAAGTCTATCTAATTGTGTAACTAATTTTCCTCTATCTCTTTTTGTCGATTTAAAAATCGAATTAATTGGTTGTCATTCTAATTACTATATCAACAGTTCTAGATTTCTTAGCTTCTGATTTGATTACTTGGCGATTCAAGTCATACTGGTAAAAGCTTGGTTACGGAAAGAACACTCACTAGTTTATGATAATTTGCTATAGTAAGATAATACGAGGATAATAGACGGGATTGTCTTATTTTTTACCAAAACCATTCTTAAGAATTACACAATGGTAATTTTTCCCAAGTTTCTAATTAATAAATGTGGAATTTTTCCCAGTGAAAAGAGCTCGCCGTTTTTGCTTTAGTAAATTTTGGATTAAATGAAAGAAAAGAAATTCAACACATGATTAATATTAGAATTAATTAATTTGAGGAAAGAATAAAAAATCATAATTATTGAATCATCTTTTACTAATTAAATTACAATTTTTCTGGCCCTCTTCCTTTCTTCTTTGCCCTTCTGATCTGACATTTCGATCGGGAATACGCGGTATCCGTAGGCACCAGTTCTCCATTTCATTCTCTTGAAACAAAGTCAATGAGAGATGTTTTTCTCATTAACAACGGCTTTAACTACAGGCTGGTATTTCAGTTAAATTAAGGGAGAATGGCCAGTGAAACTGCCGTTTATAATTGGAATGCCACTCCGCTTTTTTCACCCTACTTCTAGTGCTTAGCATTCTAGTTAGATGAAAAGCAATTGCTCAAAGAAATGTATTTTCTTCTAAATACAATAATTCCAAACATGAGAGAAAACCGAAATTTTATGATGTGAAAAGTTTTACTTTGCCAATCAGACATGTTTATTTAAACAAAAAGTGAAACTCAGACGTTTCTTTGAATCAAGTTTCACTCTTTTTCTCAGGAATTTTAATAACTTATGTTCCAGTAATGTGATTGGACTAAAGCTTATGAATCTGAATTTTTCAGAATTTAGTATCGATTCTTTATTACCCTTGTGATTTTCTGATCAAATATTCATTAAATAACCCCTTTTTGATTACCTTATACAAGACACTTAAGTGGCTGAAGAGAGACTTCACAGGGTATAAACAGTTAGTCTTTATATATAACTGACTGTTTAAAAGCAATCCCTTACACTGGATGGATCACAGTTTTCCAGACCGTCAAGATGTCAAGGACAACCTCTGTATACATTCTGACAGGTCACGTTGAAAACGTCTATGAAACATAAATTGCTTATCTCGGAACACACCTGTCAGCTACACTTCCGACAACGAGTATACGTAGAAATATTCTTTTCTTTTTCAAAGGACTAACAGTTTATACCTGTCTCTATTTAAGTAATAAATGATTCAAATTGGCGTGGCACTTTAAAATTCAAAATTTCACATTGACCTTATCCATTATATTTTAATTCCACTTACACAGTACTGCAAGTGGTCTTATGCAATAGAACTTTGTAAAAAAAACTAACAAAGAGTTTTTTCCTTACATTAGTCTGTTCTAGCTAACGAACCTCAAAGAAATTCAAAATATGTTACAAATCGATTCTTAGACAAAACAAGTCAGGGCGCAAAAACAGACTAATTTTATGCGAACTCCATAGTTTATAAATTCGAATTTCCAGCAAAAACGCTTAAGATAGGTGAAAAATTGTTCATTTGGAGAGATTCATCGTACGATACAAGTAGTCCGATATGAAAAATAGTTAGAATATATATACGCACCGTAACTTTTAACAGAATGTTGATTTCGTTCGCTAAATTTATAATCTGTCCTTGTTAATTCAGAAATCTGCGATTACCTTATTCCTAATTAGAAAAAACAGTGATGATAAAATATGAAAACTTTTATGGAAACATTATTTAATGACAAAAACCATTAAACTTAAACGTCCTTTTATCTCACAAAAGACATTTTTATTTTCTAAGAGCATCAGAAAATGCTATTAAAATCATAAGTTTATGAGCGAAAGGTATTTCTCTTCTTAGGAGAGCTAAATATGTAGTTAATAGGCTGATACAGATCATGCACAATAAAAAATCGCTCGACTCTAGCCTATAAAGTTCTCAATTTTGAAACCGACTTTTTTGTCCTAAACGCCAATCACTGTCGCCAAGTAATGTACACAATGATGTAAAATTTAGTTTTTACACGAATAATTTTGAAAATTTAACTACGACGCAAAAAAGAAAAACGGCTTTTGCCAATTTTGCATTCTAGAAAGATGGGTGCAACTACAATTTGGTAGAAAAGACAAATGATTAATTGAAGGAATATATTATCACGATTGGTTGGCTAAAAGAAGGGGGAAATTACAGTTTAATTTATGAATACTTAAAGGTAGAGTGCTTTCAAATTATGCTGTTTGAGAAAGTTCCAAATAAACGGATATAAGTGCCTATGAGTGGTATATGTGGAATTCGCTTCAGTGTCATTAGATGACTTGGACCAACTAAAATCGAGACTAACTAAATTGAAGAAAATTAATAATGACGAATATAATAATAATAATAGTATTAAACGATGGAAAATTTGAGATATATTTGATAATAAAAGTAAAATCACTACTATTATTTAATCAGCTGACCGTTAAACAGTTATTCGAAATAGAAAATTTTTTGCCGAGAATCCTATATAAGATTCATCTTGCATTTAAATTTCATTTTTAGCAAAGAATTTAATCTTATTCGTTCGGAAATACTCAGAGCTCATTTTTTTACTTCAGTCGGAGAATCAAATATATTTAAGAAGCAACTTGCTGTCAGTTTATTGCGATCGACCACACATTACAGTCTACTGTAAGATGATTGTTATTAAAAACACTGAAGATATAAATGAGTTCTAAGAGACTTTTTAAAAACCCATCATTTTCAGCAGGTCAATACGAGAATATGAATCCATAATCCTTGTTAATGACGTAAAGTAGATTAAACTGTATTCATATTTTATCGAAGGATCCTTTACAATTATGCAGTCTCTGATTTAAAAATATATATTCCACTAATTAAATTTTAACTAGCATTAAACAATACAATTTATAATGTCAAATAAGCCTTTATCTTCCTCAAATTCACTGAAAATGTTTTATTTCTCTTTAAATATAAAAAATTGAAGGAAAATAAGGTGATAGAACATTCAGTCACTTTGTTGATGATAATCCAAATGACAAAAAATTTAAGACAATCAACAATTACTATACTGTAGAATTTCGGTAACGAATTCGAAACTAATCATGGAGACCCAGAAATAAAACGTCTTATTTAGATCGTTTCTTCATAGAACACGATTGTAGTTGTACAATTATTTGGGTAAAAAACTGAATGAAGTTGACTACAAGGTGAGTCAAACTCAAGTCGCCATGTCTCAAAAGGGGCTTTTACGTGGTCCTACACTTCGCCCGGATATCGCAATTACTTAAATCATTCTACTGTCTAGTTCGCTGATATAATAGCGAAATTAAATTCTTTTATTGTAATTTGTTATCATTCTGCCCTTTGGCCCCTCACTTTGTTCATTCGAAACTGATCTTTGATTGTTGGGTGATATATGAGGTTAGCATTCGTTCTTATGTCGGTCGCTCCGCAATTATAAACCAGTTTAAATTCGTCAGATAGCAGAGTAAAGCATATGTCTGGAATTATTCGAATTTAGAATACTGGGTGGTGCCGACACACATCTTAATAGATGCAAAGCACTTAAGTTTGTAGTTTAACTCTTCCCTGCCCCTTCCGATAATTTAAATAGACAAAGTTAAACCATATAATTAATAAAAAGTTGTCAAGGCACCAATTAATGTGTAAATGTTGACGGCCTGCCGCTGTTCCATTTTGGAGACAGAGATAAAGTGTCAACTCGCATTGACAGTACTTGATTAATGAATTCTGAGTTGTACTGCCAACTATTGGAAAGATTATTATTTTCATTTTGGCCAGGTACACAAATCAGTGATCCATCAATTTGACAATCTCAATCGCGATTCAGACAAAATAAACTTAATTTTCAGTTTTAGAGGGTTGAGAGAAATGTACACCAGAAAACAGATCATGGCAAATGAATTTCACTGGAAAGATGATTTGTGTTTCGCTCTTGATTTCTACACAGCTTCCGTTTCAATCAGCTTGTGTTCTAAGATCATCACAGCCTGAAGTATTTTAATGTTTTATTCTATTAGGACTTGGCCTTGTGGACAATTTAGTGATAACTATATAAGATGTCGGTTATCAATAAGATGATTAGCACTTATTTGTTCCTTTTTAACTTTGCATTTCACGATACAAATTTAGTTCTTCTAATGCAGAAGTATGCGTACACCTGAAATCTACCCCCTTCTTTGGCGTAACGGAGCTGTTTGTTGGTATAAAATGTGATTTGTGAATTTTAAAAACCAATTTAACTCAGCTCAAGTTTTACATGTCTATATCTGATACAGGATGTAACTACAATATCTCTGAGGTCAAACAACAATTCGCAAGTCCCAAACCTATTTTAAAATGTTCACAGCTATCAGTCAGGGTAAAATTAAGATCTATCGAGATGATTAATGTACCGATCCTCTATTACGACTCTTCCACAGTATTATTAAGGGTATCTGGTAACAGCAAACTTAGGGCTCTTCAGTTAGTTAATCTGGCATTTGAAGAGCAAGCTCTCTGGGAAGTTCTGCTTCAATAAAGAAGGCTACCCGTTTGGGCTGCTACACAAAGCCCCACTAATTCTCTTATCTAAAAGCTTTATTTGAGTCATCAGATTCCAAGGAGAGTTAAAAGGAAGGCCTACTCAAAGTTATTGCTTAGATTAAGACACTAGGAAGGTCATTTGTTTGACCAGGCAACAAACAATGTTAATTCTTGTCTCTAGTATTGCAAAGCCCCATCTCGAGGAAATTGAGCAAAACATGCGAATTACAAAGCTGTCAATCATATGCGAACGTTTGCAGAAAAGAAAAGTTACTCTTCAAGTGTCGACTAGATTGCTGTTCCTCATGTACGATAATCAAAAAGGATTTCAAGTACCCAATTTTCGGTTGTTTAATTCCTATTGAAGGCAGGTGTGATTGAAATGTCATATATCAGAATGTAATCCATAATCCTGTATCATCGGCATTGACTTCAGTGCGGCCTTTTCTAAGGATCGTTCAGAGTAGTGGCAGCATATGTTCTTCTGGCTGAGAAGAAAAGAAGCAATTATCCTGAATTCCATTGACTGTAGTTCCATAACGTTTGCTGTAGTTATGCGAATGATTATCGATATTGCATAATGTACGCTTAATGTATATATATATACGTATATAAACTACAACTTCGTTTATCTTCTAATTATTAATGGAAAATTGAAATATTTAATTTAGGATATAATGAACATATGTGTGGCTAATAGGCGACACACTTCATCCCTTGAGATACGTAGTAATAATTTACTCTTTGTCTGTATTCACCTTCGCATTCGAGTATTTTCTCTCTCACTGACAACACAACGTGACCAAGATAAAAACGGCTACTCATTCGAAGTTGCTTACTTAACGTCACTTATCCCATAATACTCAAATATTCGTTCCCAAAATGGTTAGGTTATTTTATGCATGCCGGAAATGTTAATTTATTCATTGATTCACGCGCTTCACTTAAGTTGCTGATAGATCGTTTGCAAACAAGCGTGCTGAAGGCTTTTTACACCGATGAAAAAACCCAAGCGGGACGCCGTCTGCATATCCCTCTTTCTGGCACTTTTTCTACCTGCGGCAAGTGGATATAATAACAAAGTGATGAGTCAAAGGGTCCTTATAGGAGACAGTAACGTCCTTCTGTCTAAAACAAGGAGGACAGAATGAATGCTTAGCTTAATTTGGAACATGACTATTCTCATTAGTGAATGTTTAGTATTGTCGACCGCGGCAGATATCGCCGTTCATCTGTCAATGACATATCGCGCGGTGTCTTTGACTTATTTAACTTAAAAAGGAATACTAGCGCGACAGGAACTAGGGCACGTCTACATACTGTGAATACCTGCATAAACATCACACAGCACTTCAGCCTACCTTTTTGACAACTTTTAAAAGTCAACTGATAATAAGGTTGAGCACATATCATTTGACGATCTTACATCAGATGGAATATTTATGATCCGTTGTAGTCTATCTTTAAGAAAACACAACTCTTAAACGTGAATATATGGGTTTGCTTTTATTGCATTTGAAGTACTCTATCTTTGTTTCACTTGTGAAATTTAGTGAGATCATTGTATGCCAACTATTAGTTAGTCGTTAAGTTGCTTACCAACACACACATATATATTGTGTTTCACTTTGTTTCACCAAAAATTATCCTTCTTCCATCACACTGCTTTTTGATTTCACATCAGTTATTTGCCTTCAATTTTGACTTTCTCAAACTTTCTGTAAGACGAGCAACCTATTTGTTCCATCCGGTCACGGCCTCTCTGTCACTGGTCTTATGGTAAAGTTGATCGGAGAAGCCTGTAAAGGCAGTAGAATTGTAAGGTTTTTTGTTTTCACTTTACCTAGTCTAAATTTTAGTCTACATATAATAAAGAACCACCAACTGCTATATCCTGCGTGGTTCTTCTAAATTAATAATCATCAAAAGTGAGTCTGAAGTACATACAAGTGAGAGTGAAGCTAAGATAAATATATGTTTTCCAAAAATTAGACAGTGCTGCAGCAATATAAAGACTGCTAATAGATGTACGAATAAAACAACATGATAAGAACTCTAACTAAACCATCTAAAGGCAAAAATTTCCAACCGGCGGAATGGAGCAGTTTTGAAAATTGGTAATAATATTGAGAGGAAACACTTTCAACTATTGTAATAAACGGAAGGTGAGAAGTCTGCCTTAATCAATTCTAGAAAATCAGATAAACATTAAAACCTTATTCATAGGCGAAACTTTAACTTTCACAGACCAATCATTAAACTTTCTTAACTCAATTACCACTTTTGCTAACTAGCTAAAACTTATAAAGCGATGAAGCAAACAGGTTGCTTACTCACTGAAAAAGAGGAGGTTAAGCGGAAGGGTCTCTAATTGCTAACAAAGTAATTAATAAGTGATTTGATGCATTATTTACATGATTCAGCCAAGTACAAATAATATGGGAATCTGTCTCCCAATAGGCGAGGTTTGATAGGCATGTTTATTGGGTTATCAAGCCATTATTCACAAGCAGTAAATTTGAAATAAATATATAATTAAGTAAGTACTTTTAACAACGAATGCATGACGAACGTATTTTTTGGCAGACTCTTTACCGAGTAATTTGTCAAATGTCTAAGAATAATTAATTATCCATGTGTAAAAGTAGGCCTTTGAGTAACATTAGTAACATTAGACCAGCCCCCTGTTTCGTCAAAGACAGTACTTCAAGAAGCGGGAAAATGCAAATATACTCACCTCATTATCATTGTCTGACTTTGACAGGTGAAATAATTCTATGCCAGGCATCACATTATGCAGTTTGTCGTCCGTACGTTTGGAATATTTCTTCTGTCGGGTCACCTTAGTTTACAACAATACATACTTATAAATGTCCTTACTCTCGTTTTCTTATAATCGTAACAAAATCTTATTATTTGATAAGTAAATAGTATCAGATTAAGTCAAAACCAAAAACTCTAATGATTCTACTTAAATTGTGGGTATAAATTAGTTGAATTTGTATAATTTTGAATGTTTAAACAGCATAACTGATACCTTGAAATTTAATCTCTGATTACCTATAGGTTCTGAGTCATTCAGATTTGTTTACTGTTTATAATGTTCGGGAAAATATACCCAAACGTGAATATGATCCTTGATATAGTTAGCAATCTATTTCAATTTACTGATCACATTCAAATAATTTTAAAAGGTAGGAATCGGCTTCTACGATCTTGGATTTCTTTCGAAATAGTATGGTAATTTTCCTGTTTGTTTTGGAGATTTCTTAATTTACAGAACTAGATTTTATAGAAGCAAGTATTCGCGTAACCCCTGTTCTTATTTTCCCTTTTTCCACAATTTGTTAAATTCAATTTGCAAACAGTACAGTAAATTTTTAAAGTTTTTTCCTTTATGATATGGTATGACTGGCTGAATCCTTTCTATCAAAGGCGTTTTTGGTGATTCATTATTCATTTTGCCTCAAATTTCTGTGATCTGTTTAAATGTTTCGTGGGTATTAATTAAACAAGTTGTCTAGATACTGCATTAGTATCTACGTAACGTGAAGGACCGATTTTCATTTAACCCGAAAAAAACGAAATGAAGACCGATAGCTTGCCGGTGTTTACATTAATGTCTAAATGACATTCTACATGGATGGACGAACTGCCGGTGTCATTATTTTCAAGATTAGAGTAAAAGGCTGAATAAACAATTTAGGTGGACTATTCTTAAATGGAAAAGACACACCTATCAGATGCAGTACGCTATAAGATTCAAGAAAAATTTTTCCAAAACGTGTAATGTAACTGGGGTTTGGGGCGCTAGAACCTCAGTGAGCTCTTTATAAACTTTTTAACTAGTATCAGATACCTACTTTTGACTATTTGAATAGTAAAATTTATCAAAAGCTATGACTACCTGAGCCAATCAGCTTGCTAATAAGGTTAAGATGCTTTACTTTAAAATTTGAAACACAAAGAAGTGATTAAGAAAGTTGGCCAATCTAAAATTCAAATAAGGTAAAAACCCCTCTTCTCAGTAATTTATACCGTGCTTCTATTCGAACTTCAATTTACCTCTACTTGAACGGATGTTTCGTTCTCAAAGTTTCGATACCTTCTCATGACTAAAAATTATTCCTTTCTCTATTATTGATAAAAATAATAATAGCATTGAGCACTAATGCACTAGAAATAAATGTAATAGCAATACGAAAATGATGATGAAACTTTTCCTTTCCATCGTTTATTGAATTCAATAATCTGTTTACATAAGCACATTTTATTTAGTCCTCATAAGAAAGTTTATTCCTTTGATGTCGTGCCACATCTTAGATATTTCCATTAAAATATCAAAATTTTATCAAGTCACCTAATAACTAACCATTTAGAGTTCACAATCGACTAAAACATTTAGTTTACGTAGGATTTAACATTTGAGCTTCCTTATGCAGTTAAACAACCAAATAAAACTTAACTTATTATGAGGGTTAAATTCTATCCATATGCGATAATTGTTTTCAACTATGATTTAAAGGTTTGGATTTAAGGATGAATAAATATATACGAAATGATATAATTTAAAATAATATTTTTAAAAATTTTTCTTTATGCATGACATTTATATATAATTATTATTAAGTTCTATTAAAGCAAATCCTCTTGAGCTGTGCAGTGGCGAAAATAGCTTAGAAAGTTTAAACTAGCTGCAGTTGTGAATCTGAAGAAACAAATACATCAAAAAAATACAACCGATCACTCAATTCGGTCATCCGGTGAAGGTACATTTAACACTGACAAATGAACCTCTGGGTCAGAAATTAAAGTTTAATCCGAAGTACTTAACTTATTATGAAAATTCACCTTGAGTGAATACAGCTTACGGAACTTCGCTAATCTAAAATTTTAGAAATACTTATCTATGCAATGTTAAATCTGTAAGCTGCTGAATATCAAGGGAATTGTTTTACCTTCTCAGACACAAGAAGAAAAAATACACTGAAGTAGCAAGACTAATCCTTCTTGATTAGAAACCGGTCATCAAACACTGAACAACCTAGACGAGCATTTACTGCAATTAAAAAGGAAAATTATAGAATTTGAATTATGAGTCGCGAACCACTCATTGAATTCAAAAATGAAACGAAGTAAGTCTCTGTGATACCCTGACGTTGCTCAAGACATCTTTTTTTAATCCCTTCCTCTTTATCATTTATTAAATTTCTGTCAACCGATTTAAGTTGCTTCCCACATGTAAAAGTTATAAAATGTTTTCCCGTTACTCTGATTATAATAATAATACTTATAAAATGTGCCCAGACAACACAATATCTTCTTTAACTCTCATTTGGACAACTCCGCCATTCATCATGTTCTCATACTTCCCATAATTAAAACTTGTAATTGGTTGCTTTCTCTAGAAGAATTATTATAATTAAACTTTCAGATCTGCCAATCTATGCATCATCTCAAAGTTGCCGGAGGCAGTCAGGGCTGTTTATTATAAAGGGAGAAGTTTCATTCACATCTTGAATTCCAATCTTATTGAACAAATACATTTGATGTGTATTATAGTTTTTAAATGAAATTAAGTAAATCGACTAATCATATTAAATTCTTTCGTTTTTAGTGGGTAATGAAGACGAAGATTTAGGCAACGTACTATTTTTACTCTGCAAAACCACAAAAAAACAAAACTAATCCAAAATTAAGGCATTAAGTTTACAAACTACTTCTGGCAAAATATTAGTAAACAACTGGAATGAAGGTATATCATTAAATTAACTGACTTTACATCCATTAGTTTCGCATTTTACTTCATTCAAATGACCTACTTTTAATGAATGGTATAATTACAAAAACAAAATTATGATTAAATAATAAAAGTCAAAGTAATCATTATTATCTTATCAATAGTACCGCATTATTAAACTAAATCAATAGTCAAATGAACTAATTACACTTTTTTCAAGATAAAATTTAAAAAGTCAGACAAAGTTATCTTTTTATAACCTTTTTCTTGATAAGTGTTTGCACCTTTTAATTTGAATTATATTCAAAGGGGCAATAAAACCACCTTGACTTAATTAATCATAAATTTTCTCTCCTTAACTGCAATGCTTCGTTAATTTAATTGCATGTAAATTCCACAAATTTGCAAAAGTAATTTTATTCTATTTAATTAGCCCCATGTGTTACCAGGTTATAAATACATTTTTGATGTTTCATATATTTTGAAATAACAACTGTAGCCATTAGATGAAACTGCGAGTTGAAGGCAATAATAGAGTTTATAATAAACGTATTTATAAACTGATATTATAATGTAGCGTTCTGGAAACGGTATGGACAAGATCATCATACGAGAGGAATAAGCGAACATGGTGAAAAAATAAAAAGACGGCTAGAATGTTACCTCATTCGTTTTGCTAAACATTATAGGGATATATTTAGTATACTTATTGAACTTCATTACTTGTTCAAATAGCCATATTCCTGAATATAAATCGACAACTGCAGAGTAGTTA
This sequence comes from Hymenolepis diminuta, assembly GCA_900708905.1. Classification (NCBI taxonomy): domain Eukaryota; kingdom Metazoa; phylum Platyhelminthes; class Cestoda; order Cyclophyllidea; family Hymenolepididae; genus Hymenolepis; species Hymenolepis diminuta. Next base: position 973,628 of record CAADRB010000038.1, on the reverse strand, counting down.
TTTGTGTTCGCAATTCAATAGCACACGGACTTAACTCTACGCCACCTTATAACGGTAATATAATAAATTTGCTAACGGAAGTTGCGCACTCTGAACGTTGGGGAACTTTTTATATATTATGTTAGTGGCACAAACTAAAGCACATAATGATTTAAAAATTTAAGAAAAATTTAGTAGTGATACTTATTTTAATTTGCGATTCTTTAAATTATACTACAACAGGTATCATATATTAATAAATGATAAATTGGTGGTCAATTTACCAACACTCCTAGTCAGTCTTCATTGGTCCGTAAATTTCGGCTTGCATCCAAGGAATTTCAAAGTCTGTTCAAATGGTTAAAAATTGGTCAAAATAAATATAAAAGAGTTTCTTCTCAGAGTGACCAAAAGTTACTATTTGTCTACCCCAAGATGAGCTAGTATTAAACCATGAAAAAGGTTCTAGCTATTTCACTACATATTTCAAATATTAAAATTCGGAATAAGTAATAGGAGAGGCTACTTTAATAATGGATTTCGGAATTGAAATCCGGTCAGCACAGAAATTAACATTTTTATGCCATTTTAAATTACATCCGGTGAAAAGACCAGTGAAAATTATCATTTTAACCGTTTTTAGCCGGTTAAAGATGCTTACTCCAAGCAGCATAACTTGACAAATTGAAAAATCTCTACTGCAAATTAAAGCGCACGATAATCCTTCTAAACCACCACCTCAATGGAGGTTTTAATAAACCTCCGGATAAAAGCAACGTATTTTTTGTAAATAATACTTTCAAAGCACTTTTGAGGTGCCGAAAGGTAAAAAAGTATCATTGTGATTTCCGTTTAGGTTTCTAAGTATCTCATGCGTTTGGCTGAGTCATTTTTTACCGTTTAACTTCCTTCTGAAGAGTTGCGCCTTATGAGTTAATTAATCATATTATTGCGTCCAAACAGTGTACAGCAAATTACGGAGCGTGATTTTAAAGGTAAATTATTTAAATGCCTATTGCATATTTAAGCGCAGTATATAATTGTTTCATTAGGTTTGAGGGAGTAGCTTTCAAAATAAACATCAACTTAAATTATAATTTGATTATTAATGGGTTATTTTTTCAAACGAAACACCATCATTCTTATTATTTCAAAATCACCCAACCCGCGTAGTAGAGAGAAGACAAGATATTATGGTAGCACTTTATATTAACGATTGCACACGCTATTCCGGCAAGACCAACGCCGAGAATCTGTCATTCAAACAAAATTTCAAGGTCAACAACTAAACAGGTGTCACGAATAATTTCTTTTTATAGATAATTTAAAGGTTGCAACAAAGCGCTATTAAGATGTAAATAAAGAGATCTTTCAATATTTTGTAGTCAAGCAAAACAGATTTGTGAAATTCTGTAGTTAAATTTGATATTTTTTACAAACACATTTTCTGCATCTTGTAATTACTGGTAATCCTCAGGCTAGGAGACCAAATTTTTGGCATCATGAGCGTATAATGTCATTTACAGTATATCTCGAAAACGAGTCCTGAATACTCCTGGGATCATATTGATATTAAAATTTTCAAGTACTGAAAATATTTGGCTTGATTAAGGGAGTTAGGTACCTCAGAGCCACTTCGATGAGAAAATAGCATTTTATTGCCCCTCTTGTCGGCTAGAATTAGTCTTCATTAGCATAAGTGGATGTATAACGACAAGCCTCGATTTGATGACTTTTGACTTGGTAGGTACACTCTAAACTGGATCGTCACAACCTCTCTTTTCCTTATTAAAGCTTTGCTGATTTATTTATCTTATAGGATCGGCACCACTAAGTATTTCTGTGTTAGTTTTTCGACATAAACTGTCTCTCAAATTCAGAGAACTATTCTTCTTTTGCACTGTTTTGGAAAAAATCTGCAGCAAATACGGAAAGCTCGTTATGATTTTCTGGGGACCGACTTTGTCAATATTCAGATTCTCATTTTAGGCCAATTTTAATCCATTTTCCGGAGGGACCAAATGATTAGAAATTTCATTCACAAAATAGTCTAGTAACCTCCACTGAAATGGGACTTTCCTACCCAGATAGACTCCAAGAGGAAATTTTCGTAATTTAAATTGAATGAGAATGATTTAAACAGCAAAACATTAACCGAAATTAAGTAAAAAAGTTTGAATAGAATGTCAACGTAAAAAATGGGTGAGATGAATTTACTGAAGCAAATCAGAAATGTTAATAAATAACCGGATAATACACTAAAATAATTAATAAACGGACAACTGTAAACATACATTTGTTTTTTTAAAATTAGACAAAATTAAAATTAAAAATAATCCGTTTATTTATAGATGCTGCTGAAATATTTTTTATCTTGTTTTTAGCCCTATTTGTCATTTGGTAGATCCAAGACAGAAAAACACAAGTAATGGTACATATGCACCGAATTGGCATTCGAAAATACAGCTAAAATAAAACAAACATTTCATTGAAAATCTAGATCCATATTCCAGACAAATATAGGCAAATAAAATTGTATTAAGGTTGAATTTAACTGTAAGTTAGTGGAACAATAATTAAGAAAGTTTACCTAATTTATCCAGTTCCCAGATGGAAAATTTCAAAATACGCTGAAGAAAAACTTGATTCAGGAGAAATGCGTCTGAGAAACTCAATCAATAGTTAATATTCCAATATTCTTTCTCTGGAGTAACTGAAGTGAGGATATGAGTTAACTAACTTGAAAAATTGGTTGAAAGTTTATTTGCTATATGAAATCACATAAATGAAGATTTGAAATTGCACATCGATAGCGAATTTAAGAAGCATTCAGTATGAAGTTATAATTCAGACTATTTTGGAAAAATATATTGTGCATGTGTTTACTTTTTTGCAGTTTACAGTTTTTATTTGATTCAGTTGACAGACAATCAATATACATCTTTCTAAAATACGAAATAAGTGAGAGGTTTAGTTACGTTTGCATATGTTTATACTGAAGTATTCGTTTACTTCATATCCCTACTTTGTTTTTAGCAATGAATTAATTCTTCTTTTGAATATGAACTTTATTTAACAGCCCCTCAGCTGATTATTCGAACACGTTGAAGAAATACATCCATCAGAGCTCCATTAAAACCAAGTGGTCATTTATATGACCAGTCTTGGAGTTATGATAGAATACTGATTTGCATCAGCTGAAAAAGGAGAAGAACGAATTCCGAGGCACAGAGCATCAGAGAAATCTTGATGGAATATAAAAAATCTTTCTTCATTTGGTTGGTCTTCTCAAGTTATATATATATAAATATATTCATTTGCATACTTTTGAAAATATTAGATGATGTAGAACGAAGTGTTTCAAAAGCGATAAAAAATTAGATTAAAATAATCAGATTGATTGCCAATATGTAATAAATTAAAACTACTGCCTAAAAACCTTCTGTTGAATAACTATCAAGATCACACGGTGTCATTTCAGACTAAAAATAAGTAAAAAGGGAACTAAATTGATTTGTTTCTTCAATGGAAGAACAAAATCACGAAGAGTAAATACTCGAATTCAGTTCCTTGATCAAAATAACTGCCAATCAGCTTAGTAAAATAAAATACTCCTGAAATAGACTAAGAAAGATTGAATTGCTTTTTTTCTTTTTGATGCATTTTAGTCTCTATATATTTCTGTTTGATATTTTGTATATGGTGGGTTTGTGTTGCCGTCACTGTCATAAACTATCGTGAAAAACGTAGGACCGCCGATTACGTGAAAATGTGGACAGATTCTTGCTTAGAAGTCGAATTTCAAATAAAGACGCATATATGTTACTTAATATTTTAATTTTCTTTATTAATTATTTAATTTGCATTAAGCTAACATCTATGTGCTGACGGCATTCAGTGCCATTATTCTTTTATTCTAATTTATTTATTTTTCCTCTTTACTGCATCTCTGATTATCTATTATTGCAGCTATTCTATTTTCATTCTTATCTTACTCTCCTATTTTTGTATGCGCTTCGAATTACTGTTCTTATTCATCTTACCTTCGCAGCGTCAAATACTTCTATTTAACTTCAGATAGTCAACCTTTAAGCTCCCACTGCAATTGATTTAAAATATTCATTATATTTGCTTAAAGGTCACATAAATTACATCGAATCCACCTTGATTAATGATACTTCGTTTTTGCATTATACCCTCTACTACTCTAGTCTACTTTAAATTGCATCCTCTTAGACTAAGATTAATTAATCTAATAATATAATAATGTTTAATTATACAAAATAGCATATCTAAAGAATTATTCTGGAAATTAATTAAGTATTATCGCTTATAATTAATTAGACATTGGGCATAAACAATTTTAGACTAAAAATTAAATAAAACCATTATTTTCTTCAAAATCAGGTTTTTTTAATTTTAAGTGATGTGGTAGATTTTAACTAAATGTTAAGATATTTAATACAGGGTTTTATTTACAAAAGCCGCTTCAAAAGAGCATTAGAGACTATAAAATCTATTTGTTGCAAATATAATATAGAGATAATTAAGCGGGGAGTCCGTTAATATGGCTGAACAATAGACCACTTATTCCAATGAGTGACGTTCCCAGTATCCTGTGAAGTTTCTGTATTCACCAGCTTCAAAAAGTTTGCCATTTAGACATTCGACGGAGAACACCAGACGGCAAAATCAAACGCTAAAGAGATTGTTTATGAATACTTTAAAGCACACAGAATAATTATGCTGTTAGTAATTGCCTGCTCATAATTAAAGTACGCATCCAAGCATTCAATTACATAGACTTTACTTACCAACCTAAAAATCCCCAAAAACAGGGAAAATCTCAATGGTTCAACTATAAATCTAGATGAGAAACCAATATTAATTAAGTAAAACAAAATGGAATCGATTATAAAATATATAAACTTTATTTAACTGTCCTCTAGCAATTCGATTTATTCAAGAAAAAGTTAAGGATATTAACGCACATTTTGTAATCATCAACCCATGATTAATTCTCTAGGTTGTAATATTTCCATCTGGAGATTATTAAATCTCTCAGTGATAGGAGCTAGCGTAATATCAGCATTGCGTATTTGAAATACTGGTCATCAGATATGCGACGATTTTTCGTTTTGAAAACATTTTCCCCTTTTAGCCTTTTGTACCCTAAATAAAAGACTCAGTCCCAGATATTTCTTTTCTGGTGTATTAAAACAGCGGTAAACATACCCCAAAAACTGTCAATTAATTTCATTCCTAAACTGATGTATTTAACCTCCTTTCGACTTTGGTATTTAGTTAAATATCGGGACTAATCGTAGAGTGATTGTGGGATTGCCCTAGCAACTCCGGACTACCGTTTAGCAGCTGACTCCTGCGGACATTCAAGTTATTTTTAGTAAGCAAAAACCGTGAGAAGGAATAAATCAATTCATTCACATCAGTTTACTGCATTTATTTTCTCCTTCTATTCACGTAAAGTCCTTCGTGTTTTCAAGGAATGAAATACTGCTATCTATGTTGTCATCTCCAGAGAATGACTCAAGATTTTCAATGACCCATGATTAAAAATCATTCATTGAGTGACTTTATGACTAACTATAAAAGTGATCATGTGCAATTATTTGAGCCTGTCAGTCTATGAGAAATAATTTACTACGACATCATTTCTGGAAAATATAATTCCAGGTGTAGACGAAAATTTACGACGAATTGACAAGATTTATGATTGGATTTACCTGTGATTATTTTCCTTTACTGTGAAATTAACAGCCAATACATATAATTATTGATATATGAGTGTGTGTTCTTGTAAAAATTGTTTTGCTCCGTTTGACATCCTTGATTAGTCAGCATGGTTTTAATAAATATGTTGGCTATATTGAACGGATACGTCAAGTCATTTGCATCAGAAAAGGTGGAGAAGCCGCCCCAGTTTATTAATCAGAATGTTAATTCAATTCTTCATACAAGAATCGCCGATAAATTCGCATTGTGACTGGTTGATGTTGGTTACAATGCGCATAAATCGTCCGCCGATTGGGAGACCCGATGTCTTTTAGCCTGATTTTGACTGAAATTTGTTTCGCCTGGCAGATGGATGAATGAAACTTAATAAACATTTATTATCCGTCTTTCTTCTTAATACCTCAATAGAGAAGTTTTATACAGTCAATTTGATCAGACGATCTTATCGAGCGAATTATCTAGAAGGATGTATATCTTACAATGCAATGCCTGTTGCTTGAATAGGAAAGCAAGGCTTGGATGTTTCAATGTTGAAACAAAGATGTGTTACAATTGATTCTTCTTTATCCCAAAGACCCCCACGATTTGAGTTTGGGCTGCGTTTGCTATTGGGATTTGAGGGCGATTAGACTAAAAGCGTACAAGATTTCGGATTTCTAAGATGAAATTTACCTTACATTTCGCAAATATGTTCAACTTAAATTGAACAGAAGAAAGCGTAAACCTGGAATCAGTAAAGTATAAGATGGTGGATCTGTAAAACTGTTTACCAAGCTAAAAGTTTCTTCTAGTAAAAATGATCTCAAGGTTTAAAAAGAAGCCTTTTGATTTTCTAGCATGCTCGACAACCAAAATTAGATCGTGGAAGTTGTCAATAACATTTACCATTAACAGTACACTAAACCATAATTCATATAAAGGGAGTTTTAAACGGGAAAAGTATATATGGAATCAATAATCTGAAAGTTACTGTTTTCACAAATAAAATTTTATTTTCTTGATGAACAGCAATGAAATATCTTTTCGTCTTGGACGGCTGAAAATGAATTATTACAACTAAAATTTACGGGTTATTTTACAACTATATCTGGACATTTTTAACTTAGTTACCCTACATTTTACTATTAACATAACTTATAGTGAATATTTACGGTATGTTATAACATCTATGATGCATTCATTTAACTTTATATTACTTATATAGTAGAAATCATAGTCAAAATCAGTCGACGTTATGGTTTGTGAATTCATTCTGCAAAGTACATATTAAACAAACGGTGTATTCACTTCAACTAACTAATCAGACTTACCAGGAGTCACAGTCAAAATTGCTCAATGCCACTTGTGGTTAGAGTTTGTACCAGTCGGAAGGAAAAAGATAATGTAAAATGAGAGGAAAGAAGAGAGAGTAGCAATGCTTCTCTCTTTCTAACTGTAAATTCTTAAAGCGGACATTTCGACTCTCTTGACAAGCAGAGGAGAGGCAATACCCATTTCGCCATCAGCGTCATTTGACTACAACCTTGGTTGCTGTCCTTTTTTTGTTGTTTAAAATGTCTCTTGGGAAAAAGTTGGGAGAGTCGTGGGTGTTCATGGCATAAGTTAGAACCTAGACGCTCTCACATGCACTGTAGTAAAGGAAACTAAATGGCAATATATCTTTGCATTCTTCACCTTCCCCCCTCCAAGCATTACTCAAGGCCAGTAATGAGGTATTTCTTTAGCAGAGAAATAAAACGAGAAGATAGAAAATCTGCAATTGAGGTTTAAACGTAAGTTTTATACGCCTTCTTCTTACATAAAATAAATTTGAAAGCATCTGGTGAATTCGCGTTATACTCACTCTTTCATTATTAATTTTTTATCAATTTACCTCGCATTAAAGATTCTGCTCCCTTCCACCTATGAATCATCCTTCTTCATGCAAGTAACTTGAAAAGTGTTTCAGTTATCAAACTTCGTCCTTACACACGTTCAACAATTTCAGTTTACTACTAAACTCTCTGCATCCTTCCCACCTCTTTGAAGTGATGAAAGCGGAAGATCGGAGAGGCAATAGCATAATAAATTTCTCTTAATTGCGTTAGGAGCATCTAAGTTGCAAACTCGCCAGAATTAGCATATCATAAGAACAATAATTGAAATCACTATAGATATGCTCATTGAGAAATTCAGTTTTAATAAAATGAAAGTGAATCAAAATTGTTTATCAAAAATATTCACTTATATTAGTCTACGCATTTGAAAGAGATTTTTTTAGTAAAGAATATGAATGTTTCTGTACAGTACTCGCTGGCTTCAACTATTTTTAAAAGGTTGCTGCAAGATAGATGTAATATCTTGACATTCGATTGATGTAAGGCGTTTCGGGAGATGAAAGGATTTTGGTAGAAAGCTAAGATTAAGTAATCGGATGACTTAAGATGACGATTTAGTAGATAAAAAAGACATTGTAACATTTTTAATAAAAGAAAATTGCTGAATTCAAATAATTTCAGAAAAACCCATTGTTGCATATCGAAACATAGATTAACAATAACCAAAATATTCACTTTGGTCTGCTACTAATGTTCTTATAATCGACTTTTTCTTCCAATGACACTATTGTGGAATGAGTTCAGTTGAGGCAAATGTTGCAATGTTTGGAGAAGGCAAAATCAAGGCTTCGGCTTGGTGTTTAACCTTAGTAGTAGACTTATCTGTTTCCTGACTCTCGGAGGACATCAACTTCTACTATTAAATCAACAAATCAAGAAATGACTTTTCCTTAAAAAAGAATCATAGTTAATATTCTGTTAATAAACAAAGTGATTAGTCGAATCTAAACATTTTCTCAATCCCATATACCAAACTGCATAGAAAGGGCAGTTAAAGAAGATTTATATTTAAAACTTGTTTAGTGACTGATAGACTCTGAGAATTGGAGAAGGCTGATGTTTTGATGAATGAATAATATTAATTCATCGAGAACTGTTTTTTTAATACTACACCTATGCACTATGGGACATTTGAACTTTTAGGTTTTATTCCGCTTAATATGATTGAATGAGGTTGTTTGGACTTTATTTAACGAAATGAAAACTACTACATTGTATCTCCGCTTTCAAGGATGTTTAATCTGCTCTCTTAGAACCACGAAATCTTTCCCTCCTCCAGCCATAATAAAGGGGAGGAGATATGTGACAAAACTGCACATGTTCAAATTACCTCGCGAATTTATCGATAGCTCATTAATGCGTAATTCGTAATTGCCTGGACGCTAATGCAATATTTTGTTAGAAAGCCTACAAGAAAGTTTCTCTATCTAGTTATATTAACAATATGGATGATTCTTGATAGATTTCACTTTTCATTTGCGAAATAAATGTAATATTCAACATTACGCAAATTAATAATTGTTCAAAATTTGGAAAATGAGTTTTCTTTAAAATCCGAAGTTAACTTAGGCATCCGTCAACGGTGTCCCGTACCACTCGGGACTCTCTCATAAAAAACCTGTGGCATCGATTTTGGCATAATAGATCATTATGGTTTTTGCATGGAACTGAACATAGTCTTCTATAACTATACTTAATCATCTTTGCATTCGAACCACAATTTTCTAAAATTTGTAGTGAGCTGACAACTTACCACATTCTTGGAAAATATCTATATTCACAAAAAATTTAACCACCAACTTACAGAGCGCTAATACTTTTGACTCTCTATGTTAAAGAAGATTTCAAATTATAGAATAAAAGGGAATTAAACTGCGACTGTGGGGATGATATTGAGAACAAAATACTTTTCGGTCGTGGGAATCCCACTGCATACTACACAGCTGGGGAGAAATTAAGGACGCTGAGGGTATACAATAGTGAGAGAGAGACAGGTGATTCTCCCAATGTCATTTCCCATCTTTTCTATCTTAAACACCAAAAATGCGCTCCCAGGCTCGGCCATTTTTTAAAAAACAGCTCAAAATTTCAAGTTTTTTTCGTTACCATATTAAATTATTGACAAAAAATTACAGTAAGTCTATACATAATTTCCAAATCAAATGTGTTTTTTTGCAATCCTTTTTTTCTTTAATTCCCTTTGAAATTAAAATGATTTCTAAGATATGTATCATCAATCAAATATTTAATGTCTTCTTCGTTACTTGGCCTCTAACTGGAACGGCCAAGCCTCGCAACACACACAACTACATGAGAACGTGACTTGTCCGCATAGTTATACTTTTTACATATATATAACATATACAAACACTTCTCACGCCTTCTTCACAGGACAAGGTGAAGACAATGAAATGAGGCACAATGCTTACGACTCATCCCCTTGCTGAAATATGAAACAATTTTCTGAGTATATAAATTTTAGAAACGCCAATAATTAGTAAATTTCCTAGTTTTGTGGTGGTAACTAATGGCTATTTTGGGAAAAATACCTTTGAATGGTTTAAAAATCGATCGATTTCGTCAAATAGAACACATCTTTAGATTAACTTCACTTTGAATCAGTGTGGACTTTAGGACTGATCCGACCTTGTCTCCAATATCATTTAAATTACTTTTCTATTCTAGCAATCCTAAACCCATGGAGAAGTTAGGTGCTTTATTTTACTCGAAATTTGATTTGAAAAGTTGAATGAATTTATAAGAAAGCATGATTTGCAACTGACGCATTTAGTCTGCTTCCTTATTAAAGAAATTTTGGATCAAGGTCAATATACCCCCCGTAATATGCATCAAGGTCAATATACCCCCCCCCGGTCTAAAAAATTAGAAATAAAGTAAGTTATAATAAATTAAAATCTTTTTATTAATTCAATA
>CAADRB010000038.1:948201-962210 GCA_900708905.1 Hymenolepis diminuta | reverse complement strand
TTTACCATAAGGGTACGTAAATAATCAATTTGTATCAAGGTCAATATACCCCCCGCCGGGGGGGGGGGTATATTGACCTTGATCCGAAATTTTGATTAGTAATTCATACTCAGTTCTAATTATCCGCAGATTTCGAGGCAGTCGGAAATATTGCTTTTCAGTGTTTCTTTCTAGACTGCAGTTTCTAACAAGAGGTAAGTGTTCATGTAGTGTTCAAAAAAGGACCAATTAAATATTGCTTTGTTTCCATCAAACACCTGTCAATACTCTACAAAGTGCGTTTACTTGCCTGTCATTTTGTAGAGTATAATTATCAGTTATCTAAGTTTGACAATTTTGCTTCAAATGCTTCTTTTATTTTGGACTGTCTGATTAGTTTCATTTATTAATGATAATCCGTACTGACAAGGACCTTCAAACGGACTCATTTTCATGGTTAAGAGTTTACAAATCTCCTCGATACTGACTTTGACTTGACGAAATCTTCATTTTTTGAAATCCAATTAATGGAAATAATGAATGTTTTTCATCCTGCCGAACCATATACTCAGTCTTCTACTTACTTCGACTTCCTCATCCGTCCCAAAAATTCGAACTCATCTTATGAGCCCATTCTTTATCGTTGGGATTTAATCCACCAAGAATATCCATAATGTTCCGAAGAATGTAACTACATCAATACTTAAATCATTTGTTTCATTCCTTGTTTCATTTCATTTCCATCCTGGATTTCTGTTCCTCACTTGACCTAGATATTCTTAACTTAATTCACTTTGTTTGATATTTCAGTCCAGTAATTTCCGTTATTCCGATCATCCATATTTCACCGACTATGCACCCACCCAAAAAGTACTTAGACAATAATAATGCCCTCCAGTAAATATTCGATTCATGATAAATCTATCCTCAAATTTCATTCTGCTATCAAGTCAGGCGTCTTTCAAGACGACTGCCCCAAATTCCGGACCACCAGCAGTTTGTTTTTCCCACCACATCACTCATGTCAATCAAAATCATAGATCGGAAGCCCACTAATCAGACTATATGAATTCCTTTCAATTTCTCAACTAGGCGAAATATTTCCAGACGTTTTCCCATAGCTAAGAAATATGTATATATAAGACGTAGCATTCAGAATATCAATTTACGGTAGTACTGGCCAACATTGAATTTAACCCTTCGACTTAATTCTTTCGAGCCACTTCAATGGCAAAGGAATAGCCTTTATGGATTATCTCCGTGATATAATATTCTCTTAGATAAATGCGCGATTATGGTATACACTTAAAAACAATTAAGTATTAAGTGTGTTAAATCTTGTAAAATGCATTACAGTTAGAAAATTTAATTGAGAAATTAAAATACTTCTAGTCTTCAAAATAATGAGAGGAGACTTGAATAAATTTGTCACCACTTTAGGTACAGAAAAAATATCCTACAAAATCCTTTTTAATTTACCTTAAAAGCTTTCTTTGATCACGGGATATAAGCAAAGGCGGGGAGAGAGAAACAAGATTATCTGTCTTCCAAATTTGCAGCATTACTTAAGCATCTTCTTCCAGTGTTCAAAAAGTAATTTGTGATCGATCTTAACATTCTGACGTTAAAACTGCATCGACTAGCCCGAAACAATTTCAAACATGTACTTTTGAAGATAATGCAATTATTACAAAGCATGATAATAATTTGATTTTAAATTGATTTAATATTTTAATGTAATTTAATAGTTTAACATTACCTTATAAGTCAACAAGGCTGTAACCCGAGGCCATTTTAGTCTGATTCCTGCTGATTGATTTTGTCTAATGTAAGTGAAATCTCTCCCTTTGTCTACATTGAAAGGTTTAAAATTCCTCAGCTTGACATTACAGACTTTATTATCAAATATTTAACGATTCCCATCTAGATAGACACTTGAATTTTACCCTGTAATAATCACTCCAACAATAATTATAATGCTCAGCATATATTCAGCAGCAATCCAAATTTAAAAACCTGACAAGTCTTGAAAGGAACTCTGAAGATATTGAAAGCCAAAGGCAATTCGGACTTTCCAAATTAACAGTTCCCGATAGAATTATGGTAAGAAGGAGGCTTATTCAAAGGCAACTGTTGTCCCTGCTTATCACTTTTACCCCTTTAATATCGAGTCCTATTCATTCGAAAAGTTTCCACTGTTCTCTCATAAAATAAATTTCTCCCACTGATTCTGCCTGATTTCTAACTTGTGGTAACTTAGTTCGTAATAGAGGAAAGGGAAGTAACTTAGGAAATTTTTGCTCACCAAAATTGATGGTCCATTTCCCAACAATCACACTCAAATTCGGTGAATTTAGTAGAAAGATATCTAATAATCAAACCTCAAATGATTTTAAAGTGATTGTGTTCAGCTTTATTAATACCAACTTTATTAAAATGTAGATAAATTTTTCTATAATTCTTTTCAGCTGCAATTTTTCAGACCTGATTTTATTAAACTGGAATAAAATAATAAACAGATTAAGTTTCATTTTATTTTGATTAATATTATTTAGAGAAAAATAAATAACTGAAATCTGGGCCAAAATTCTCATTTCAATGTTTTTTTCCTTTTGAATGAAACCATCTATTCAATCATCTAAAAAATGATGTCTCCAAGTAAAAAAATGCGGAGGGATTTAAGGAAAATCCTCTTTTATCACGCATTTCTGCTTTCGTTCTTTCTCTGTCACTCTCTCAATATATAGCATTAAAAGAATGAAGTAGAGACCATAAACTGAGGTATTTTATTAGTCATTTTCTCTCCCCCTCTAAAGATGAAAGTATCTCTATTACAAAGAACGAGATGGATTGCGTCATTTTGAATTAATAAAACGCTATTAACTTTATTGCTATTTTATTTAAGTTTTGGGTAATGATGGTGCTCGGTAACGCCTTGGTATAACATCATTATCGTGGTCAGACTCGTCTCCCGCTCTAGCTTTGAAGCCTTGCACAAAAATCTCTCACGCTTTAAGCCACTAGACTCTAGTTTTTGTGTGGTTTTTAGTTTTGATTGAGCTTAGAGTATTAAAATAAGTGCAATAATAGAGACGATGGATTATGTGTGATTTTTTGATTGTGATTCACGTATCTACATCTATATTGAAATTATTGGCACCTATTGTGTGCGTCGAATGAAGTCAAGAACGAACGTGAATGGCACCAAAATTACTCATTTAATTACTCCTAATTCAATAAATTCTAATTAGGTAGGTTAAGTAAATTATTTAAAGCTCCCATTGAATCGCCAAATCGATTTCGACTGGACGTAAATTTCAAATAAAGTTGAAGTTAGGGGTATTAAAAGTCAATTAAGCCATTAACGTTGATTTCAGATTCTTTCATTGTCGAAAATAACCAGTGGGAAAGGAAATAATGTTTCTAATTTTTAATCGTGAGAAAGTGTCTGAACAATGGAGTCAAATAATTGGAGTTGTAACGGATGAGATGGAACCATGTAGAAGATGAAAACAACGTTAGGGCATTAAAATAACCCATATTTGATTTCATAAGGTCCTTTACTATTTGCTTAATGGTTATGATCCAATACCCCATGCCATAATTTTCCAAAGATCAAATTTATGAATTTTTCTTCTGAGTTCCTAAATAAGTTTATTTTGCAGATGTTCAGAGCTTATTGGCCTTCTGGTTGAATTGAGTAGATGGGGATGCAAATTCGATAACTCTTCTTTCCTTATGTTCAAGAGCAAACAGATTATGCTACTATATTATGTATTATAATATAATAGTGCTCATTCAATTGCAGCTCTAATAACTATACATCAAAGTCTAGTTTGATACTTGTTCAAATTTTACATTAAAGTAAATATTTAACCGCTGACCTGGATTCATGCCTGGACTGTAAATTTTTCCTAATTCCTTGAGTAAACATTCACTAGCAGTCTTTATTTACATATAACTTTAGCATACAGTTGGGCAGTTGGTTAAGGAAATGTGCGACCTTGACAATATCACATTGAGGAGATGACCTTATTTTTGGATTAAATGTAATGTAGGGCTCAATCCCCAGAACGTAAATAACGTTGTGTGAGTTTGTTTATTGGAAAATTCAAAATAAATAGCCACCTGTTACCAAAATGAATGTACGTTGCGCCTGATTTTAAACTTTCAAGGACAGGAATGATAGACAGTTGGACAAAATTTCAACTGCTCATTATCTTAATAAACATCCACAATTAGGGGATTTGGCATTCTTCGAGATTCATTGTGCTCGTATTGCAACGTTCTTCTATTCAATCTTGTAGCCTTCCTTCGTTCAGCTAATAATTTTATACGTTTAAAGTTATTTCACTTCATTACTCGTGCCACATATTCCTGTTTTCTTGTTTTCAATTTTCTTTAAGTTTCCTTCTACTAGTTTTACTTGAAAAAAATTCATATAAATATCAGCAGAGATAGTTAGATGCACAGTAGATACAAATTAACACTTGGCGAAGCTGCTATACCATACGGTATCAGTTATTCAGAGCTCTCTTAGTCATCCGTTCCCATCATATGCTACCAGGAAAGGTGCTATCCTATAACACCATGAAGGAGTGAAAAATAGATTAGTGGCGTTACTGAATTCTCCCACCCATCCAGGCCCACGCTGCCTTCTAGCTCAAATTAGGTTACAAATTTCGTTAGTAGTGTTGTATTAACAGAGTGGTTATTCAGACAGCGATACAGCCCTCACTTGGAAGCAACAAAACGTAAAACGGCGTTAGTCTTAGCCTTAGACGACCAGTTTTACTATATCTTCACGGAGATCTATCAAATTAAATAAATACTGGGCATAAATATAAATGAAATGATTGAATTAGCCTCAACTTGATAATAATAACTCCAAATCTTATTCCAGTTCAACTAAATGCTCTGCAACAATGAAGATGTTATTGACAATACCACTCAATGATTCAAATTAATTTCAGATGATCGTTTTCCTCAGTTTTCTAAGCAAATCGAATCACCTCATAAACGCATAATTACAAAAATACAATTGAATGGGAACGATCGCCCATAAAACTGCAATTTGCCACCAAATGCCTTCAAAGTTAAGTTTCAGTGGGACTAAATGCTTTTATTTAAACAAATGAAAAATGACTATTCTTAGAACAAAGAGCCACCAACTATAATCCTTTCTTTTTAAAACCGAAGTCTCCATATTTCTCTCTTTTCTCCCTTCATATACAACACTAATGAAAGCTATGCATCTTTGAGTCCAAAACATATTTTAAAATAAAAACAAACAAATTATTTTCTATTAACTTTATAGATTTATTATATAATATGTATATGAGATTGGTGATAAAACGCCTTGTGCGTAAGCCTTTCTGAAACATCCCAAGAAGATTTTTCATTCATTTTTAATGGTCTCGAGGTATGAAGGGTCCAAGAAAACATTTCACTTTATCTGAAAAACAGTATGTTTATGTAAATATCCCATTCTCATATTGAAACTATTAATTATAAGTTAGGTCAAATAAAAAACTAAAGTTTACATTTTGGCTGAGAAAAGGGACGAAAACATTCTTAAATGCATATATTTAGGGGAGTTAAAATGAATTTAAAATGTGGATTGTTTCTTTCCATTGCATACGAATTTCATTAAAACTTTGTTCTTGACATATTTTATAAATATTCAGTCATAATTTTCATCTCTCTTCTCATTTCCCTCTTCTCAATGTTGTGATTACTCTTAGTGTTTTTTCAGAACTTAAAAGGAACGGCCACATGAACTGCCTACTGATATTCATCTTTATTAAATGCAATTAGCGACACATTCTTTGAAATCTGCTGGAGACTTCCTTTAGGACAGGAGCATCATTTCTTCCCTGAAAATTATTGAGTTTAATATGGTAGGAAATATCCTCACTTGTACAGGATGGTAAGTGAATCATTTCCTCATTTCCATACCTTTCTTTAATGGTTGAGAGGCGTTGACAATATGGTCTCTAAATGACTAGTATTTTCCTATTTACGTACGAGCGGTTCATCAATTATGCATTCTTGTGTTACTGAAACGGTCATGGTCTAATAATATGCACTTAAAGCCAAACAGGATGCCACGAGATAAAAATTTTCCTTCTGAATTATAAAAGATCTACGCTTCAGAATCTACTTAGAATTATTTTAAGACTTGTACATATAACTATTAAAAATAAAATTAACGGGAAGTGGTGGATACTAAATTTCACTTAATAGACCCACTTTTTTGATTCTATAATACATAATCTTCCAAAAGTACGTACATCTAAGCAAAATCCTGTAATGATCATTCAGATTTTTCACATCTTTAACTTTGGGTTGCAATTTATTATGCCTAATCTAAAGATTGAATAGAATGTTCTAGAAAGGAACATTCGTACGCGCGTACTCTTCAAGGTTTCTCAAGCTCTTTATCGGTTTATCATATTTTTCCACCGGCCGCAAAGTAAGATGCTACCTTGAATTATTCGTAGTCAGTTAAGTGGCTTATCGATCTATCTCAGTTGTCGAAATATTGTATTTCGCCCTTACATTCCTAATGATTTTTTAGAAGTACTTATGGACATTACCTTAGAAAGCATCAATTTTCTTCAGTATTAAGCCGTAGTCTATTTTCAAATGCATTAAAAGTTATCTAGTAGGATTCATTAAGAAATACACTATTGTCACCCAGTTCCTTTAACATACATGTTTGCATTTGGGATTTCTTCCTTTCCATTAGTTCATGCCATTTTATTCCTTCCAAAACAGAATAGAATTGTATTGAATTATGAAATGTCATTTCAAAAGAATTTATTTTAATAATAAAGGACATCCTATCGGTGGAAAATTCATCTCAGATACAATAATGCACTAATAATTTTGAATCAACCGATTTAAACTGTCTTATTATTACTATGGAATGTTTATTCTTGGTTTACAGCTCAACAAGCACAAAGAGAACTTTTTCGATGCCAACTTGAAATTGGTGAAACTCTAATTTATTCATCCTCATCTTGCGATATGTGATGATTGAAAGAGGACATTTTGAAATGCGGGAGCCTGAAAATGTAAACGAATACAATCCTTTGCCAGTGAACACTGAAATCATCATACAGATACCTCCAAATATGAATCCCTACTGGAAGGAATGCTCTAAACCACTTAAGCCATGAGGGCCCTAAGGACAAAAAACTCAAATCTTATTTTTACGTTCATATAATTCTAATTTTATCTTTTTCTTCTCAAGAGTAGATATTTTATTAAAACCACTATATTTCCAGCCCATATTTTATCATTTGCACTAAATTAATAGGCGATTCGTTAAAAGTCTCTGTGAAAAGTATCTTTAAATTGGATATAGTGGCTCTGCAATTCGTTTCAATTCTGAGAAATAGATCAAATATATAGTGATTTATTTGTCTGTTCGGTCTCTTAAAATTATTATTATAATTAATCGATCCCCTCAAAAGATAACTTTTATACAACCGGTTGATTTATAGAATCTGTGTTTATACAAGAGTGAAAGTTTCAGTTCTACCTTTAAGAATTAATAATTAACGGTAGACGATTTCCTTCTTATTTAATTACTTAAATTAAATCTTACTCCATATTAATAAACATATTTAAAATGTTGGATTTTTCTTGTCTTTATCTCAAAATAACTATTTTTAAAGTTAATTACTTAAATTTGTCGTCTTCTGTCATTTTATTTTTCTAGATTTTATCAATTTTCTGTCAGAAATTAATCAAGCCTATATCTTTTAATCCCAGTTTTCAATATTTAAATATAATTCCATTGGAGAGGATGAAAATTTGTTTGAATTTTAATTAATACGGGCTGATTTAATTATCATGTTAGAATTATGAGTGAATAAGCTGATAAAATTTGCTTGAATACGTTAAGTTTCTCAGTTTGTGAAATCTTTTGAGTGCGTTTACATTTCAGGTAAAGTGTAAATGTGTAACTTTTGAATGTAACGACGAAAAATTTTGATTTCTTCGAGTGTGAAAATTCGAACATGGGAACGTCCTGAATTGAAACCCTGCATAAACAATGGAAAATTGTTGACGTTGGGAAGAAGAATTGTCCAAGTGATTTCACGATTTTTTGTTTAATAATAAAAGTCATTTTCAATTTGCTCTTGATTTCAACTCTTGCACTTGACCAATTTTATAGAAAATTGAAAATCGCAGTTCCTTT
Organism: Hymenolepis diminuta; assembly: GCA_900708905.1. Lineage (NCBI taxonomy): Eukaryota > Metazoa > Platyhelminthes > Cestoda > Cyclophyllidea > Hymenolepididae > Hymenolepis > Hymenolepis diminuta. The sequence goes on along the minus strand of CAADRB010000038.1, from coordinate 954,019 downwards.
GCTCCTCCTGCAAATCATACTCATATGCATGTATTCATTTTCACCCACTCTTCATACACAAATATCTGAGGATTAAAGATCGCAGTTATATTGTTGCAACATCTAATTTCTTTAAAAGTAGTTTATTCTAGAGCATTATTGCAATTAAATTAAGCAAACTGACTGAAAAACGAAATTAATAGTTAGTTTCCGAGGGCAGAATACAGTGATTATGCTTCTTACTTACTCTTAATTGCTCATCCACCACTACCCTGTCTTCTATTTTCTTCAAGCGATTTGTTGTAAAACTAATTTCTGGGTCTTTAGGATATCGGCTGATTTCATCTAACGTCATCTAATACCTTCTTCTTGAGCTTTACTCTGGTATCAAGTCAGAAATTTGGCTTTCTCGTTACATGACTACTACTATCTCTCTTCTCCTCCACTAAAAATGTTCTGTCATCTCCTCTGTCTAGAGTTCGTAAGTTTAGGTAGGAAAAAGGCTTAAATACCTTTTTCGGTCAGAACCACTGTTTCAATAGGAGGTTTAAAAGGTTGAAGGTGATAATTTTAATGATTAGATACGGAGATAGTTAAATTGAAATTTCAATTAATGATTTGCCTAAATTATAGCACTAACAGCAATATTAATAACGATGCACCAATACTCAAATATTAGTGGTTAGTTTAAACCGATCGCACAATTTTACTCTAGTAAATTGACTTCGGGTTAAGCTATCAACGGCATTATTCAAAGAACTGCAATGACTTTTTATTAATTCATATTTCTTGCTGTGAATTCGACATTTCGGATTTCGCATACATCATGTAAACATTGTTTCTTTTATGATGCGATATGGCAGACATTGACTAAGATTATTGTGTATAAGGAATTTGGATTTATTAGCCATTTCTTTTGAACTAAACATATAGAATGGGACTTAGTTAGTGAACGCGGAGTTTTCTAATATTGTGGGAGTCAACCATCAAAACTTTATGGTTGAAACGAACACTCTATCAAAAATCTATGTACAGCTGAACAGCGCATTAAAAGGAGGAAACAGAGCTGGTCCATTTAAGGAATATCTGTTGATAGTTCCCACTGTGAATTTGCTTTGGACCTGTGTCTGCTCTGGACATACAAACGAAATGAAAATAAATAATTTTGTAATTCCAAAATCTTTCTTTTCATTTTATAGTCACTAATGGAAATATAGCGTAATTGTGAATTGTCCGTTTTTTCCATTTAACTCTAAACAGAAGAATAGACGTGATTAAAAGAGGTAAAGAAAAAGATATAAACTTAACAGTCTCGATTTTCGAAGTAGGGAAATAATTCAATGAAGGGGTAGTCTTTGTGAATGGATTAAATTTCATCCAATCATATCAATATAAGGGGAAGATAATTTTTGCATTGATAAACTGGCATTCAATTATGCTTCTGGTGTTGGGTGCTTGTTATAATCGGAAACTTTTTCATTCACTATATCTTTGTGCTTTTCGACCATGTAAGTTTAAACATCACTGTACCACCAAATTATGTAATTTATTTAGTTATTACACATGGCAGAACTATTTGCAATTTTAATAATAGGAAGACTTCAAAATAGTGGAAATCCTAAAATAAATCATTAAAAATGAAAGAGGGAGGAAATTCGAATCTAAGTGAGGGATCTAGTCAAGGTGCCAATAGATAAAGTCTGGGTTCATCATATAGTCCAATTTTTGCTGTTTCACTTCTTAAAGCTCAAATGTCCAAATCCTTCTTTTAAGTGTCTAAGAAGTGTTCGTCGATTGAGAGCATTGAGTAGTTGAGCCGACCATCCCAAGGAATATTTCATTTATATAAGTCAAAAGCACTATATGGTGTTAGCTATGATGCTTTTAGATGGCGGGCTTACTACAGCTCATCCATAGTAAGTAAATAGTCAGCAAGAAAGATTTGCTGCAAGTTTCTACAGCTTTGATTTTTAAATAATTCTTCTATTTGTTTATATCAGCAGGGATTAAAATCGAAGGCTTATTAGAAGCATTATCGCCAAAACATGACAAAAAAATGCTGTCCACGTTGTTAATTAAAATTCCAGTCCCAGAATTATTTATCATTTATTTGCCAAATAGTTTGGATGCAAATGGAATGCCAATCAGTCTAATTTGCCGATTTATAAAAAATGCTCATTTATTCTTTTAAATATATCCCAAAATATTGCAACCAAATTTGCTTGTTCGTCTGTTTTAAGTGATCAAAATAGCAGAAAAATCATGAATTTAAAATATTTTGTTACTCTATGCATATATTAAAAACTAAATTAATGCAGAAAAAATTCTTCACAATTGCTCATTGTATGAAAGTAACTGAGATCGGGTTAGTAAAATTCAATAAGGAATAAGTGGAGGAGATCAAAAAGGCAGTGCCAAAAGAGTTATTTCATTTGATTGTCGGATTCTTATAGCAAAATATTCATTTAATGGACAATTCGCTACTTCTGAAATTCATTTATAATCATTCTCAACTCTAAGAATTAACAATTTTTGAGCACCGCGGAGATGAATTACTAGCCCGAAACCCATTGATAAAATTCTGAAGTTTAAACTTTGGAACATTAGGTCATACTGCGACGACATATGCCCATAAATTAACAAGCGAATAATATGACAAATCTTCTCCCAATCCCCTCCTCTTCGGTTTAATTCTTTGTTTCAACCCGATCCCTTCACTTTACTCTTATTTTTCAACCCGTTTAAATACTTTCCAGGACTGGAACTTGTAAATCTAAGAGCAATCTTTTATAGTTACGTTGTCTTAAAATCTTCTATCATACTTATGCGAATGACTTTAGGCTCTGATCTTCCACTTATTTCAAGTCCCATTCATTGTTGGCCAAATCGAGGATTTCCCGCCTAACCTTGACAACAATTCAAGCACTTAGAGTACTGTTAAATTTATCCAAATCCAATATTGTCCTACGCAGTTAAAAATAAATCACTTTAAACTTTGCGTTATCCCTGAAATTTCCGATTACATAATGTATACCAGTAGTGCAATCTCATTTCACTATACTGATGAGGACAAGGCGCTTAAAGAGAACCAACATTTCCTTTAATTTTATGATAAGTTTCACCCTTTTAGACATACTTAGATCTTGAACTACCTATATCGCTACCAAATCCTTTTAGTGCCCCAAAAAAATCAAGGAAACAAGATTTTCATAATTTTTATGCGTATATATATAAACAAAAGAGCGAGTCATATGTATCCAATATCGAAGCAAAAGGTTGTCTTTTAGGAATACCTCTCTTTCCTGCATTCACGCAGACAAGTAAGCATATATACGAGGTAATGGTTTAGGTAAGATCGTGAAGTGAGGAATTCTATGTACACAGTGCCAAATATTGTCAATGAGGACTGAGGAAGGGACCTATGCATCGAGAAAGTGCTGCATAGTTATTTCAAAATTGTGATTACAATGTTCTCTAGTTTGGCTAACACACTTACAATGTGTTGGTATTATGTTACATGATTAAGCTGGGGAGCGGGGTTCGAAGGTACCGAAGTATGAACAGCCGTTGAAACACTCGGGGCGTGATAATGCTCCCCCATGTGCATTGTAGAGGAGTAGACATGTTGTAAGGGGCCTGCCTGGGATTGAATGGATCGAGGTAGGGAGGGTTGTTGGACATTGGGTGGGGGAGGGATGTAAGTCGGACCCGAAGGACTAGAGACACCTAAAGCGTAAGCTGTCGCAGTGCTTTGTTGTGAAGGAAGTGTACTACCAAACATGATGGGATATCCTGCCTGAGTGAAGGGAAAGATGAAGGATTGCTGGTTCTGATGGCAGGCTGCAGCTACAGCACTCGCCAGATTATCGCTTGGCGTTTCATACATCATCTGATTTGTAGAACTTTCATTGTACACGGTCTCGTAAGCTCCACCCTGGCCATTTGCGTTTTGAGAAGACGATGTAGACTGTGAAGTGAAGGTACCAGAATCTCGTTGTTTTGATGAGACTAGAAGACCGCCACCCAAAGGTGGATTTTGATAGCCAGTCTGAGCATAATCAGGCGGATATCTGGGAGCGACATGAAGCTGTGAAAACTTGAGTAGAGATGAGGAGGCGGCTGAGGATGAAGTACCATCGGGATTGTGCTTGTTATGATCTCGATGCCTCAACATAGAATCTGATTGAGATCGTAGCTTTGCCCTGCGGTAGACATACAGCTTAGACGTCCTGTATGCGATGATGAACATCAGCATGGTGACAAGGAAGGTACCAAGTACAGCACCAATCAAATCCATCAAACTGAATCGTTTTGCCAGTATGCTGTACTCTGTAGGACGTATATGATGATGAAGGTCATTCGACACGTCCTCTGACATGGATTTTCCACTCACAATCTCATCTTTAGAAACAATTTCAGTAGTTACAGTCTTCTTCGGTGGCCAAAGGATTTTCACAGTTATTGAGACGTTACCCAGGATATTCTGACCCATACAAGAATATCTGTCAGTTTCAGACACTTGTCTGATAGACAATCTACTGGTAAGCTGCTTTGGTTGAGGGACAGTAAAAGGATAAGACATTGAATTAACTTCTTCTTCTTGTTTGGCCATCTCAGTTACATTACGAATGTCTCCGTTTCCGTCATGATAAATCCAACTTACAGCTAGATCTGGAGCACCTTTCATTTGACATACAATTTTAGCTATGTTCTCCAACTCTTTTTCCCCCTCGGGTTGTCGCAAATCAACTTCAATATGTTCAATTTGAGGCAAGACACAAGAGAGAATAGGCCGCTTTGGCATAGGTGAATGAAGATACGATCCAGGCGAGCTTTCACCTTCTTGCAAAATAATCTCATCGAATGTATAATCAGCAAACTCAACTGGACTGACACATGTAGGCTGACGGATATCATTTCGTGAGTCATCATTATTTCCATTAACTTTCGGCAGACGATTCCACTTCTGCATCTGGATAAGCCATCGAAGATTACAATCACAGAGCCAGGGGTTATCGCTCAGCTCGAAGGATTGGAGCAATCCAAAGGCAGGTTCAAAGGCGGGAGATAGATGAGCAATCTGATTGCCTTTAATAGATAAACTCTTGAGCCCACGGTGATTAACTAGCTCAAGCATAGGACGAAGTGGTAGTGAGGTAAGATGTGAGTTTTGAAGGCTTAGAGTATGCACCTCAATAATGCTAGAAAATGCTTGGTCATTGATCACAGGATTATTGAGATTATTCAGAAACAGAGACTTTAATCGAAGACCGGTGAAAGCATGAGCTGCGATGGTGTGAAGCGGATTTCCACTGAGGTCAAGCTCTTCAAGCTGAGGGCCGAGATTGGCAAATGCATTCGAAGCAATGCTGACGATGTTACAGTTTCGGATTTTCAGGAGACGCAACCGAACCTGTCCACCATGTTCTGGACTCCGATATGGCCATAAAGCTTCCCGATCTAGAGTAGCTCTTCTGATAGTCTGATTAGCAATTACAACCATCTCAAGTTTATTTGAAGGTGCTGGAGGTAGGGCTTCTAGACCAGGTTGTTGACAATCCATCATAGTAGAAACACACTGGCACAAATTTGGACAGTTCAGACACTGACCCAATTTCGATACGGAAAGTAGGAGGAGAAAAATTGATGTTGGTACTATTGATATCTGCATCTTCGTATCACATCAGTTGGTATTCTATAAGAGAGAAAACTTTCATTCACTCTTAGGATAGTTGAAAGGTAGAAAATATCAAATGACCATTTATCAAGTGAAGCTGTAAGCAACTGACCAATAGATTAACCTTTTTTAATAATAATAGGTTTTAGAACTTCAATTCTA
>CAADRB010000038.1:841911-945079 GCA_900708905.1 Hymenolepis diminuta | reverse complement strand
TAGGGAACATATTTTGACTAATCAAGCGGTTGGCATGCCAAAATGTAGACAGGTAACATTTCCTAAATAGTCCACGAAAATAGAGCTTTAGATCTTGATTAAAAGATCCTAATTTCTAAGAGTTCTACCTGTATTCAACTTTGGAGTGATGATGGGCTAATCTTTAATAAAAAACAGTTATTTGAGATTCCCTTGGCTGTACCTACCACATTTTTACTTTGATAAATGACCATTTCGAAAATCTTGACAGTCTGTAATCCACATAATAAAATGGCTCTTTTAAGCTTTAATATGAACTTCAAAGGACTACCCCATATATCACAATAACATACATACAGGTTCTTCTTTGTATGAGAACTATAATCTTCAACAGCAAAATATGTATTGGAGTTGGCCTTAATACGGGATAAGGAGAACATCAGAAAAAACATAAATTATAGCATAGTAAGACACACAAAGGGTATCTGTCTTGATTTGTTTTAACAGACGATTTTCAAAGCTGTCAAACGACCTTTCAAGCACAAAGAGGGAGGGACTTTGAGGGTATGAGTCAGTAGAGAGTTTCCAGTTTTCATAGCCTGTATAAACTACACGGGCTGGTAGAAAAAAAACTTTCGAGGTACAATTTTCCTTCTCCCTCTCCCTAACTTCGTGAAAATACGTCACCTAGTTTTGTCCAGGGTTGGTCTGGCTCAATATCACTTTCAATACATTAGACGTGTTATCCAAAACGTCTAAACGGTGTCTACGAGTATCTTCATTACAAACATTAGTCACCGTTTCACACACCCGAAAATTACTGCTAATGGAACTTCACAGACGTTTATAGTATTTAAAACTGCACCGAGGCTTAAAGATGTACCTCCAAATCAACCGGTACCAGCTAAAATCTCCACTGAAATACGAGAAGACCCAGCGTGACCTAGCTTTCAGATATACACCTGGCTAATTTGTCTTCCTAAAAGTCCGAACAAAACAAATTCCTCTGTTCCGGTGTCCGTCTAGACTACCATAAAATTATTTGACTGTCTCTCGCTTTCTCTAATCATAGAGATGAAAGCAGAAACACTTCAAATTACTACTTGCAGAGCATGAGAGAGATGGAAGATTATTTGAGATGTTGGTAACAGAGAGATGATTCTAGAAGAGAAAGAAATAAAATGAGAGATTTGGTGTTAAAATTGGAACACTCACTCTACCCCTAAAGTGGCCCTCATAATTACCATTTTTACTCACGGAGATAAAGATTTATATGGGAACAGAGCACCTGAGAGAAAGATAACTCAATCCTATCTAATAGATACCGAAGCCGCCAATTATTCATCATCTATTTAAAGGGTGAGAACCAGGGATCATAAAAGATGACGGTGCTGCTCCGAAAATTTTAACAGAATGGGTCTACTAGGATGTTTTGGCCGATAGGTCACTTCAAAGGACCTAGTTAGTCATACAATATCATGCAAATTAGACACCCATAACAAAACTCGCCTGAACTGTTAATGTGAGAGCCAGATAAGGTTAGTAAACAAAGCAGGATATGCAGTAGATATCGTGCACTTTGATCTGTGTGAAACTCTCAGATATGAAAGTGTCCATCAGTAAACTGAAAGATGAATCAGTGTTTGCCTTGAAGTCGTGGGAATTTTAAACAACGCCACTTAAAATGTGATACTTATGCAGTCTGATAGGTAATGTAGATGCATGCTATTTGAAATGGGACGTATGCACACAACAATCGCGTTTAGGCGACTTAGCCGTTACCACATCCATTCAAGGACTTTGGCCGAGACTGGCGACATAAATAATCTGCATTTCAGACGGGACACACCACACAATAGAGAGCAATGCAAGTTTTATTATCATTACTCTGGTAAGTCATTGTACATATACGCAGTTTGCGGTTATGAAAGGCGTATGACACATTGAGTAGATGTGCTGCTAATAGCTTTCCAAAGCCTGCGAAGCAACTTAAATCGTGCACTTTGAATATAAATGCGCTTAGAGAGCCATGAATTATATCTGTAAAAAAGTAACTGGCCGTGATGATAAGATCTCTATGTACTGAGGCAGGAACAAAAAGTACCATTGGTTAAAAACGAAGGTGATAGTCGGAAGGTCATTATCAAAATTGGGCGCCAAAAAGTCTGGCGGAAGTGATTAAATCATTCCTCTGATTAATCCAAGATATGGCCTTAGGTGTGCGTACAAATGATGTTTACTTTACGCCAGACAGCAGGAAACCCAGCAGGGAGCCAAATTCGGGCCGACAAATGGCCCCCAGAATTTCTCCCCTTGACCTGAATTTAGAGCTTAATTAGAGGGAAAGATTGACAGGAGAAACCACACAGAGAGGGAGAGAAAATTTTCTCACACGGACGTTAGAGGTATCCATTGTGCGTCCAGCCACTCTGGAAAGTTATAAACGCACACAAGTAGAAAATTTCTCAAGTGAAAATTTGTGTTTTTCAGAATCCTGCCTATCCGAACTAACACACTCTGGAGTGTTAGTCACATCTTACACTAAAATTATTAACACGTATCTCTCTTTTTACTCGAGAATGACAGCTATGAAAGTGCACTATGATTCACGTCATCATTCTACCGGCTGTTTTAACCACAAATCCTGACAGGGAAAGTTCCTAACAAAATCGAATGAATTCAAGATAAATAAGTCCTAAAACGTAAAATTTTTCGTCAAAATTAAGCGTTTCTAGACCAGGGCTGGTTCAGAAAATGGGCCGATTAAATGGTATTTAAGTGAAGGTAGATACACCCATGGGTAAAACCCCTAGAAGTGGCTTTTAATTAGGTCTGATTTAATTTAGACACTCATCCTTAGAATAGTAGTAGCAGATATTTTACTTCTAGAATGGGTGATATAGTCTCCTCTAGGGTCCGCTCAAAAAACAAACACTTATTAAAAGTTGGCAAATGGTAACTGTGACTAATATCGACACATGGACCAACTATAACAGTACGGTGAAAGGAGACATGATGTGATAGGACTGAACTAATATATTTTGTCATGATATCTCAGGCACTATCTGCCAGAGAATTTTAGCAACTCAATTGATGACTGAGGGAGTGAGCTCAAAGAGGGAAATTTTATGATACCACCGTCGACCTAAACGTTGGTGACTCATGGCAATGGCAGAGACAACAAACTCCACCTTCTGCCTTACAGAGGTCAACTAACTGCCTATTTCCCCACCATCACTACCAACGCCACTTTTTTGCTGTCCATTAAACTTTGGCCGTTGTCGTAAATTGAATTCACCGCAGTCAGTCATGTTCGTATTTTAGAGGGGAACAATTTTAACCAATCTTTGTGACGAGCAGTCCAAAACACCCTCAAGATACCAGCCCTTCCCTAATTTTTATAAGCGTTTCTTTGAACTTGACCCACCGCTCGGTATCAACAAAACGTGTTCAAGTGTGCGTAAACGTCACATCCATCTGTAGAAAGGGCGTCGTAACACCTGAATCCCGATATAATCCTAACACTACTTTCCCCTCGATTGGGCAATAAAAAAGGAATCGGATTTACATTTCGAATCGCTTAAGGACATGAGATTGAGAAAGAGAAATGTGCACATTTTTGTGTGGCGAGCTTTTTATTGACCTTAGAACTGCGCGAGCAATTTCCAGATTTAATTGACCTCAAATCGGCCTAATTTAAAAGAGCTACCGCTCTGAGCAAATACCACTACAAGACGCCATTGGACTTTGGACATGTGTATATTGAAATGAAAGAAAGGAATATTTAACTATAAGAAAGAGAAGGTGTAGGAGATTGGTATTAAAATCCCTATTTAAAAAAATAAACTTGACTGATAGATGCTGTTAACTAGTCAATCGGTGCAAAGCCAATTAAACTAGAGGGACGACATTAACTTTGAAAGCAAATCGTGTCAACTTTCTCTATTTGCTGAATAAATAAATAAAACTTGTTTTTAAAAACTAGTAGCAGACTGAGAAAATTTGACCATATATTTGCGGTAAATAACTTAAAAGCAGATATTTTTATTATGCTTGATACTGTGAGTATTTTAACATACTCTACTAAAGCATGGGAAATTCGGGGACTTTTGAGTTCAAAGAACTAAAATTTGACAGCTAAAGCTGACAGAAGACCGCTCAAAATGAATTGCTTATGAAGCATAAAATGTATGCATTACCTCATAATGCAACAGTCTACAATTTTCAAAATTTATCACAAGATTTCTTAGAACATTCTTGATGGGGATTCTCAACTTTGCTTCCCTGCGATAGAATATAATTATTGTCTAATGAAATAATATCGAACGTGTTACTAAGAAAAAATAGGAAATTATCTTATAAAAAAAGAAAGAGAAATTCTATCAAACGCTGGTCAGAATGACATTAAATACGCTTTCTGACCATAATCAAACCTATAGAATTTAACCTATAACTGAGAATAAACTATCGGCTATGAAGGTGTGATTTTAATATTTGTTTAATCAGACCTCATCTAATTTAATAACTAAGTACCGACAGAATTCAGTTATCTCAACTACATTATGCCATGAGAAGATATAGCGTGGAAGATTAAGGAAGAGATGAAGAAACATGCAGATTTTATTACAGATCGGGATCCCCGATTATATTGCTCCCGTTCTATAAAAATCTATAGACCCTTGACGCTATATATCCTATTTAAGTAATTTCGCTCCTTTGTAGAGGGGAATGATTGATAGTGTCTAATAAATTAGATTTCTGGTTATCGTTTTTTGCCTTTATGATCTGATTACCAGTTAACATTAGTTAAAACTCAACCGATATAATCTAATATACTGAGAGTTCATTGCCGATTTATAACATTTAAGAGTGAGATACCAATTCGACAACCATTCTATTAAATAGCCAGTGAATTCAAGGTAAAGGTTCATAGTTATTATTTAATAAAATTAAGTTCAGATCTCAAACAAAAATGGAAAGGAAAAAGAGCATTGAAAAGCATTTAGACTATGCAATAAGTAAAACGAAGGAACTCACCAATAGGAACTTGATCTCTCCGCCTGGAATTGTTGGAGTGATTAATGTGTTCAGAGGACCCTAATATCCACAAGCTGACCGGTCCAGTGAGCCGGAGTATCAGATTAATGTTTAACTGCGGCACGCTTGCCCCTAAGTGTCATGAAACAAGCGCTGCTTCACTCTCATTGGTTGCCTACCAACTCGCTTACACTGATTAGTTAACGCATGAGCCAATAAAAGAGCGACAATGTTACTGATGTCCAGCTAATAGGGTCATGGTGACTGTGTTGATTGAATTTAAAATTTATACGAGGGTTTTGTTTATTTAATGATAAATGAAGTAGGAATTTTGCTTAATGAGGCATTTATATATTAATGGTAAAATTCATATTATAATACTACACCAAATGACAAGCACATGGTCGCATTTTATAATAGGGTTAAATAACGGATGCATATACGAGTGGAGCAAAATCAGTAAAATAAGCTAAGTACATAACTTAAATTTTTCACATACCAATTTGCAATATATATGATATTGCGATTGCATTCAAAGCACTTAACAACCTACAAACTTCTTTTCGTTTGTGAATAATTATCTTCATTCTTTCGATATGATCTGCTGTTGTTCCTCATTCTGGCAAACCTTTGTGGTTTTCGAAGTCTACCGAATTCAACAGTACACTTAAATTAGGTTTGAAAATAAGAATACAGATTTTCAGGTACATACCTTGTTGACTATCCCTGTTATTGGTACCTTTTCAAGACATGTTGTAATGGTTGATAGCAAGTATATGAGATTAGCTTTCTGAGTAGTCGTAAAGCCATATGGGCTGTTATTATTAAAATAATCGGTTTTGATTAAGCATGTCGTAACAAACCGTTAAAGTTCTCTACATTTTGTCCTTTTGCCTAAATAAATTTTACTCTGCATATTAGTTAGAATCTTAATTTGATTAGGTGAAATCTTTGCTGGAAAAACTATGCAGGTGCCCTAGGGAAAATATTTACAAAAATAGGAAAGACTCCCGGTTAAGTTATTATGGTGAATTGATTTCCACTTTTTTAACCTTTCTTTGATCAGTTTAGCAATGTTTTTAATTCCTCTTTCTTGTCGATGCGAGGAAGCATTCAATTGCTACGCTGTTAAATCAGTATTGTTCTTAAATTATGGCAACTATTCTCAGTTTAATTATAAGTAAATCATTACTTCAGGGGAGATTCTTAAAATTTGGGACACATTAATTGTACTGCTTTCTACGAGAAGTGAAAATACAAGAAGGAGGTATTAATAAGTGCAACTAAATTAAAAGAATTCAGGAAGGTTCATTGCAAGCATCTCAGATATCGGTCTATATTTAGTGACCAGAATAAAGCCAGTTAACATAGAGAAAATCGGCTAAGACTTTATTATCGAGAGATTTTAGGAAAAAATATTATAATATTTCGGAAAAAGCCCAAAAATTTAAATATGAATGGAGAACCCATGCCATGAATGTTTTGTTCAGCTTCTTAAGATTATTAGTATTTATCGTATGATGCCTCCCAGGAAAAAAAAATAAAACGGGTCTGAAGATCGATTTTCAGAAATCATGGCTTTGCTGCAGTTTCTAGCGTAAATCTCCCTTTCTGTATAAATTCCCAATCCACATAAAAGCAAAATATTTCCCCAATTATTGCATTTGCATTCAGTAGTTTGGTTCCCTTTCTGCAATCTTTTTACGGAAAGTGCTTTAACATTTGACCTTGAAGTAATGATAAGTAGAATTGAGCGACGAAATCATAGATGCAATTAGAGCATTCCAGAAAATTGAAATTTCAAAAACATAGATAAAAGGCGTATTGGACATTCTCCTTATCCTTGCATAAATGCAAGACTTTACAAAATTTGTGAATTCACGAATGTATTAAAATCGATAAATTCATTTTAAAAACTCGACGTCAATAATTTACTGATCAGAAATAGCCAGTATGATTGACAAATATGAAAATGGAGTAGTTGTCGTGAAATTTTTACATGTTTATGTATATTTAGAACATAATGAACCAAAGATCTTGGCGGCTAAACCCACTAAAAGTACGATCGGAGGGCTCAGATCCATGCAAACTGATGAGTTTGTCATGTAAGGATTAATTGCATCGGCGATTTTTAGGTCTTCCTCGAGATCCATACAATGCGTTCATTTATTGTCAAAGGTGTCCTATGGCAGTGAGGAACGGATTCCTATAAAACAGTGTCTGATCGTTTATATTATGATGTTTCCATATTTCTAACTCCCTTTTATCTCATAAAATTGCTTTAACTGACCCTAGGATTTCAATTTCCTCAAACCAAAAATTTTTTCCCAGTGGTAAATTTCTCCATTTGTTAAATTTGCCTTTTGTTATCTACGGTGAGAGAATACTCCTTCAGATCTGAGGTCAGATGCCATGGGGACGAATAAAATTGGCCAGACACGAATCTATGAATTCTGAAATCAAAATGACTAGGTTAAGTCGCAACAATTTCCCTAAATAATATGCAACCTATAAAGTGAGTTGATAAATATTATATAATCCATTCAATTATAAATGGGGAAGCCTTAATATATGTGTATGCCATGGGTGATATTATTTCACAATTGACTTTGGACGAAGTTACTTTTAAATGTGAACTATCACCACCTCAGTTGTGTACACAACTAAGGTAACATTATTTTAATAAATTTCTAATTTATCACAGAAAAATCGTCTCGTTGCTACCTTAGTCGTAGAAAGGCTTTCACTGATATATTGATTTTCTACTTTTTTAACAATAATCTAATTATCTAGAGAAAAAATCTCCTATATTCATTGTTCTATGTTCTCTTTCCTTTCATTATTTAAAGAAAAAAAGGGTAATAAAATTAGGTTTTGAAGTGGTAATTACTACTGTAATCATTTAACCATAAGCAAAGGTGTAAGTGAGAAGAATTTTACAAGTACAGAGAACTTTAAGCCCGCATGTAGAGAAGTATTTTCAAACATGCTTCTTAGCAGGAAATGAAAGTCTCTGGTCCCCTCATTACATATACTTTATTTCTAAAATAGATGTCATTTCATTTTTAAATCAAATTATACTGAGTCCTAAATTTTGGAGTACTTCAAGACACGTGTAGATTTGGTTATTAATCCCATTAAAATACACGAGAGGGACTTGAACCCTTGATAGCTATCATGTAAGATTTCACTTAGTCTTTAATTTGCACATCTATCCACAAGTCCACACTAAAGCGTTCCTTTACAGTTATTCGATAATAATTCGATATGACTTTCTATAAAATAGCACTTTTTCATTCGAATAATGGATTTCTAACATAAATGGAACATTTTTATATTTCCAACTAGCGAATTAAAAGACCTTACAAATCGAATTATTTCAGTCAAATAACGTTTGTTCTCTAGAGGTGAGATTTAGATATATTAAATTTTCCATTTATTAATTACAGTGTGAGATTATTCCTATTGACCTCATTCACCATAAATAAGTTGTTACTTTCACTTAAGCATTAATGATAGGTGAATGTGACCACTCAATTGCGACCGGAGAAAGGTTCATTTCTTTGTTTGAGTTGGCTGGCGTCATTTCATAAGAGACTACTAATAATGCTTCTTTTAGCTACTGCCTACCTGACAAATACTTTGTACATATTACTGGGATAGGAGTTCATGAGATGCCGTAAATAATTAATATGCTAAATAAAACAGAGTAATATGTGTAGGTATGGCGTACTAGTATAACTATACCAAAAAACAGACATAATACTTAGTAAACATACTTGTTCTAGTTCATTAAAAGAAACATCTCAAGTACATCAAGGGAAGTGTTGATGAAGATTGACTTGCTTAGGGGGAAATTTTTCAGAGTCCGCACTCATAAGATCACCCACTTAACGGCCTCTCTTTTTTACAAATGCAAAGCTAGGTGTTGGCCATTTGCATCACTGCCTATGCATCTATGGGCATAAACTCATGACCTCAATCTTGAATTAATCGTTCATTGAAAAGTTTGTTCAATGGCCTTTATAAATAAAGACGTATTATGTAATGCATTGAAAGCACCGTATTTCAATTCATTTTGGGAACAAGTCTGCAAACATCAGTTGATAAATGTAAGGTTATATAAATGTGTCACGAGTTAGAAGGTGGAGAATATTATCAGAACAGCTTTATAATTTTAATCTTCTGGATACATTGGTTTAACCCGTAGCCTTGTCTCGAGGATTTTCATTTTTTCAGTTTTCTTTGAAGATTTAGCTTAAAACACAAACAGATTGTTTTTTTTATATTGTAACAGCCTAGATAAATATTAAATAGAGATGCATATTTCGAAGAACTTGGTTCATAAAAATAGGAAATCCTGTATCCTATGGAAAATTTTTACTGATTCCACCATTGTTCAGCGTTTCTTCAACCTTGAAGATTAAAAATTTATTTCAAGTTTGTCACGAAAGTTCCGGTCTGTATTACTTGAACGATAAAAACAAGAACGTATTGAATGGGCCGATTAACAGTGAAACCGCGCAAACAGTTTTGAGCCTTTTAAATAATTGTAACTTTCCTTGGAAATCTGTAAACATTCGCTTATACATCTAAAATATATTCTTGACCATGAGGAGATATCTCTTAATCTGGAAGAACACTAAAAGCCCTATTATCCTGAAAGAGAATAGCTTATCAGTTAAAGATAGTACAGAAATCGAGGATATTTCTACTTATTGACCCCGAAGAAATCTCACGTAACTTATAAAAAGAGATTTGGCAATGTTTCTAAGTTGCCGTTAGGACATATAGAGCAGTAGAATTCAACTTTCCTATTTATATGAACATTATTAAGTAAGCCATACGAATTTGGCCTAACGGAAGAAATGGAGGTAGATGGATGGGATTTAATTCTTCGTTTTATGCTTATTTTTCAAGTTTTAAATGGATGGAAAGCTATAACAAGGGCAGTGAAATAGTGACATCACAATGCGTCTGGTATTTGAGAATGGAGTAAATTCAGTAGGTAACGTTAATATCGGCAATAGTTGTTTGTTAATGGTGATACTGAGAGTTCATGGATTAAAATAAATAACACGCTTGTAACAAAAACGGATGACAATGAAAATGTCTTTCAGCATCTATTCCGGGAAATGGGTTTAAATCGATCCATATTAGTTATTTTGGTTCTATTCCAGCTGAAAATGTTACGTTTTTATTGGTCCTCTAAATGTAATCTATAAATAAATAGCTATGAAATGGCTACAGTGTGTTCCACTAAGAACGACGCCCCACATTGATAAATATATTTGATCCGGCTTTTAAATCCTTCACTCAGACAGAAGTCATCAATTTTTTGCAAGGTAATTCTGATCAAACTCGGACATTATTTATAGTATCTGGCGCACCGTTTCATGCCTGCTCAATCTCACCGCGTGTTAGCCGTCCATAGACTTATGCATCCGCTCTAACAAGGAACACGAAACTGGTCAATCGCCTTATTGTAGCTCATTTCGCCTGTTTCTCACTGTCCATATTGTCCCTGCTCAATACTGGCACCTCCCACTTTCCTGCAAGTTTTCTTTTTACTTCTCTCTCCTTTTCTCCCTTATTTAGTTTCACTTGACCCACACACATTTGTCCAGCCTTGGTCTTCTCATTCATTAAAGACTGTTATTTTCTGTTAGCTTTAAGGTGATAAATTCAATGAGGAAATATCTAGTCTATTTTAGTCTTACTCTTATAATAGCGGTACTGACGGGATAAGAGATGCTTTAAGTCCCTCTGAGATGACTACTAAATACAGGTATATACCCTGCCTCGTTTGTCTTTCATTTGGATACTTAGAAATCTCAATCTCGCTACCCTAAAGTGAATCTTATCTACTTCAGCCTTTCAGGTGGTGACTTAAAACAGTGAGCATTCCATTTCAATAGTAATTAGCCACCCTCAAACACCACCTTAAATATATTTATCTGGTGTCACGCTATTTTTTCTGCAAGCTAGGCAGTAAAAAACATCTTTTTCAAATGAACGTCATTTATATACCATAAAACCCTTATTTAAACGAAATCCTGATACAAATCCTATTATTATTTTAAAAACAACAAATATCTCAAAGCACTGTTGAAAAAGGCGAAATATATTAATATAAATATTGTTATGAAATAAAGGTTGATATTCCTGAACATTTAATAATTGGTTTATTATCCACAATCACTGCTTTTAATTAATTCAAAGTGAAAAAAAGAAGAATATTTTGACATAACAGTGTCAACCTAATGTTAAATTGCGCTTGCATTACCAGATTGCATTAGCAGCAAATTAATGCAGCTAACAATATAAAATTCTATTTTTTGTTGTTCAATTAAAAGCTTTTATTACACATAAGTTTTGTACTGAAAACATGAGGAAGGAGAGAAAGAAAACTGAGTAATATTTTTTCCAAAAAATATAAAGGTGCACATTTCTGTTGGATTGGGAAAGCATTGATTTAATCAAAGAATCAAATTAAGTAGAGATAATCCTTAAGAAGTTTAACACTTCTTAACAAAGTAATTACTAATAATAGGAAGATAAGTCCGTAGGTTCTCAAATATTGCACTTGAGACAAAAAATATGCAAACTCACAAGCTCTTACTACTTAAGGAAATATAGCTAAACTCAATGTTTCAATTCATAGCCAAAGATTTTAGAAGTAAGGATAGTATTATGACTTTTGAAGGCTGCAAAATTCAGTTTTTGAGGAATTTGAGTTAGAACAATGAAATGCGATATCGCAAAGCACACATGGATAATTAGTACAAATTTATTATTTTGGAATTTTGATTTTCCGGCTACATCGATTTAATCCATGGTTCTGTCTCAAGAATTTTCATTTTCTTTCAGTTTACTCTTAAGATTTAGCCTAAAAAATGTTCAAAATAAATGCAACGAACACAGATGATCTTTATTGCTTCAAATTAACAAGATAAATTATCATCTGTTAAAAGACTTTTATATTGAAGTAGCAAGCCTTTCTAATAAGAAAGTGTAGATCTATTAAAGTGAATAAAAATTCTTTTAAATGGTGTTTATAACACGAATAGGTATCATTTTTGACCATGTCTGAACCAATAAATTTTAATCAGCGAGCAAATGAATCGAAGATATATGTACAATGATAGTGTTATATCCACCGGTAGTGGTCAAAGACTTATTTTGGATTGATATCAAAGAGGAAAGATTAAGAGAACTGCAATCTGAAACAAACTTGTTTATATTTTATTTCGTAATAAATCAAAACTATTACCTAGACAAGTGTGGCTGTAAGGCTTTCAGTCTAATTGCAGAATCATGAGGGCTTTAGACTTTAACTACGTTCACTCTGTAGTAGGCGCTTTGCCGTTACAGCTAGTTTACATGTTATTAGCCGGACAAGGGAATATGTAATTTTAAAGTGGTAATTGTGGGGAGGGGAGGAGGGTTGAGGGTTTGATGAATTGCGAATGTGTTGGTATTTTTCGCTAATTTCGGGTATTTGTGAAATTTGTACGTCTAAAACTTACAAAATAATTCCCCAAATATGGAATCGGAATTGAAATTAGAATATATGACGGCTCAATCAACCACGAAGGTGTGTTGTTTCATATACCTCATTTTTTAAAAATAACTTTCTGTTATAGAAGTAAAACTTTGTATGGAATTTTATATAAAGTATGAATTAATCTTATCATGAACAAAATCTTTAGTTTCATCTTTACGATCCTGAGATATATTAAAACGATATATCGGTAAGTTATGCATTCAGCACGTTTATATTTTTGTATACATATCTTGATTTTGAAAAGGCTTTACTCTAAATAATGTATCAAACTCGACAGTGTCCCTAAATTTTCAATCTGAGCTAAGATACTGATATCGGACTTAAGCATATTAATATGGTTTACTTCGATTATATGTGGTAAATCCACCGAATTATTCATTTTTTTTTGACTGTCAGTTACTGAATAGATATTGTTGCGATCATCACGTCAGGGTCACCAGTTTGTAGCGGGCCACCAGATTGTTGAGGGTCACCAGTTTGTAGGTGAAATTGCCAACAGTAAATGAAAGAAAAGGAACGCCGAGGAATGCGTGGGTCAGGTTATATTGAATAAAACTCAGTACAGAGTCTCAAAGAAAAATAGGGAACTGGAGGATTGAGCAACGAGAGATGCGCCTGGCGAGCTGGGGTCCAGCTGGGAAAACACGATGTTTGTTTAGGGAGTGCTCGGGTCACAGGAATGGTTAAAGGGTTACAGAGATAACTTATGAGGACAGATAATCAAATTGGGTGATGATTCGGGATGGTGAAAGATAAAATATTTCGGAGAAAAGAGATTCATCCTTCAATATATTGACTTACGCAACTAGATTTACGATAGCATCAAATATAATATAAGGTTGTCAGCTGACATTTATATGGGAAAGAGGAAAAATATTTTTGTTATTTAACAATAATTATATATAATCAGGTCTTTTATAACAGAAAATGGAAATAGAACGCCTTCCTTGCAGTAAATTATCCGTTAATTCGGTCGAGTTCTGTCAGCGATTCAAGGCAAATTCATACTCTTATTCTGTTCATAAAATGAATTCAAATGGGTTGCAGAATTTGGAATTATGAGAATGCTTAATAATTTACAAATTAGCTCTTGAAACCTTACATCTGGAGCAATTTTCACACAATTACGTTCAAAGTTAAGTTTTAACCGAAAGAAACTATTTCAAATATATAAAGCTGTGAATGCCTGTCAAAGAGAGGCAAATGGAGCCACGTAGAGTAATCGGTTTTACTTTCGCCTTACCTCTGCGAAGATTATATTAGGGAACTTTTCATCCCTCAACCTTTAATTCTATCCTTAACAAAACCTTTTAAGTGCATGAGCCAAAGAGAAATATTTTTATTCATTCGGGATAGAAAAAAGGTAAAAGAAAGTTAATTTTCAGAAAGTGAAGTTAAATACGGATTTATTAATGCCATTTTGACAAATTGCCATAAATTGAAACTAAGAAAGGGGTTTTACCATTCATTTTAGACTAGAATCACTGACATTTAGTTAACTGAATTTCATTTATTTTCACTTCAGTCCCACCTTAAGGCAAAAGCAGGGTTTCGTATTACCGGAAGTCTGTTTAACCAGGTAAATTCCAAACAAAGAAGACAAATCGGATTATGGGACTAGCTTTATTATAATTTCAATCTATAAACTTCTGTCAAAATTGATCAAAGTATACGGGCTGGCGACATTTTGGCAAATGAATATCTGATATACGTAACTGGATCGGGAGACACCATTTTAAACGGAAGATATGATCTTACTGATCGCCTGCACAGAAATCGGCCAGGCTTTTAGACTGTTATAAGAGACTAAAGGAATAATGAATTTAATAATTTAATTTTAATAATCATTTTTTATTGAAGGTGAGAATTGTTTGATAAATATAAACCTTAAATCTAAAATTATACATTTGTAACAGTTGAATAAATTTGCTTCTGTTGAATGAAACAAAAGAAAAGATTATCTGAAAAAACTAAGAGTCAATTTTGACATAGTCGTCTATTTGGTAGAAGGTACATTATTGTTTTCATTTCACTAGTCAAAAAATGCCGCCTGTTTTTTAAAAAAACGCCTATCAAAATTGGTATTCTCTTTATACTTTAATATTGATCATCTGTATTTAATAAACACAATATTGCAGTCTTCTTTTTATTATCGTTATGAATTTACTTTTCCTTTTGATTAATGTTGCTTAACTTCTTGAAATTTCTTTCCATTTATCTCCCCATTATTTCAAAATATTTCCAATTAGCCAACTATCCAAATTAATGGACTTGTTAATAATCTGCAGATAGTGTAAGCGCGAATCCATTCTAGAAAAAGGGGATAAACTCTAGAATGGATATATTAGAACTTTAATTTCTACTTCTCGACCGCACTTCTCTACACATTCAGTAGGCTGCTTTATTATTTGTTATGTTCAGATAATGCTGCAGGTGAAAATTGTACATTTATTTGGCCTGATTAGGGTTTCAAATAAATTTAAAATCAATTCCAAACGTTCCGTGCTTTTGCATCAAATCAAAATAGGAGTATTGCATTAATATTGGCGAAATAAACATTTCTTCAAGGGGAGCTCTTATCGGTACTTGTTGTAAAAATACATGTTGGTATCTTAACTATGCATTTTGTACTTCAGCATGCTTTAGCTTTTTAAGTCAAGATCCCACCTCTCTAGTAAGCTGTTCCCGCAACTTCGTGTTTTCAAATGCCAAGAGATTAGTACTTTTTAAATTCTCAATACCAAAACGATAATTAACGATTCCTGCAAAATCTAACCCGCATAGAATCAAATTAATTATATCTGGTTGGTAAACATTGAAAAGTACTTAAATTCCCTGAAAATATGCACACACCCTTGAGTAAAATATTTTGACATGTTTCTAATAAAATGCAAGGCTTATCTAACCTTCTTATATTAAAGCCCCACTCTAATTGTTCGCCCTTTAACAAAGGAACAGGGAAGTTGCCGATCATTACTAATTTAACACGGTGGAAAATTCTGAAATAACCGACTGTAACAATCAACTAAGTTTGACATAAGTTCTTTAATACCTTTATTTAATGAAATAGAAATAAGCCAAGGAATAATTAATGCTTATTAAAGGAAAATGGTATCCCAATACCGAGAAACTTTTAAAATTTCCAGCAGATAGGATGACCTAATTCCGAATAGCGTCATTGTATCATTACTTGTACCTTCAAATCGTACTAGTATTAATAGCGTCCGTTAATTTAGTCCTTTCGAACAAAAAATCATATCAACGATACCATTTAGACAGGGATTCTTAGCATGCAATGCAATGTTTGCTGCAAGAAGTGGAAAGATAAACGAGGGATATCTACGCATCCTAAACTCCACGAGGTCTTTAAGAGATAGGTTTTTGTGGTAAGTGGCAAAAATAGTACGTGTCGGTTTTCGAGAACAAGGAGTTACATTTGTCTCCTTTTTTCGTAGCATAAAATTCGCATTTGTCTGATTTCGGATGATGGGGTATCCGATTTGACCAAGTATAAAAGATTGGTTGGCGATTCAACTACCATATTTAGGGTTATTGATGAGAACTTTTCCTCTCTAATAGCCAAGATAGAGGGATGATTCTAAATAACATGATGCTACATAACTCACCGAATATTGAAATTTTCAGTAAAGTTTTGAAAAATTCCATTTCAGTTTGGAAAAAATCTCAAACAATAACTGCTAATTTAGGGCACAAATTATTATCTTCACAACCGATCTTAGTCAACATTTATGAGGCTGAAAAAATTGTAATTAAAATCAGGTTGTTTCTCTAGATTCCACTAGTCCTTCGGCTATAATGCACACATTAGCAAATTCAAAAATTGAAAAGTTTTCTCTATTTATATTTAAACAGTTTCTCATATATTCAACCAAATCCCTTGATTTGAATACGAATTCACTTTAAAAATGACAAAGTCACCTACAGCAGATTATTTTTCTCAAACATAATTTAATTTGTTCTAGTATTTTTTTACTATTCCAGTTCACCACTTATGATGAATGATTATTTAAATCAATGTTTGTGAGTAAATAAAATTTACAAACGGCGATTAATACATAAAAGATAATACCCACAAAAAATTTAACTCAAGAAATATGAACTAAAAGTTGACCCATTTTAAACTCTGACAGACATTAAAAAACGAAAAAAGACGAAAATAAATTTTCTGCAAATTTGCAGGAAGCTCACTACTTTTATTTAAAGAGTTCACTGCCATAAGTGATATCGGAGTATTTGAAGATAACAAGTGGTCAAACCTAAGAAAATGATGAGTTTACTTTAATTAAATTTAATTCTTATGGGAGTAATATGTGTCAAGAAAATTGAACAGTTGAATAAATGTGTGTTCCATACAAGAAGATTTCCTGTTTTCTAGGAAACACTAAATAGTGTTGAATTTAGAAATAGTAAATCAAATGAATTCACGAATTTTCCAGTGATTATGAATAATCCGATTTGAATAGCAACCCCACTGCTAAAAATGTTAAAAGTTATTGTAAACGAGGTATTTTTCGCAAAGAAAAGAAATTTAAAGCAACACTCCATAGTGACTGAAAAAAATATTTCATTATGTTTCCATCTACTATCATATATTGATGTTGAAACTCTATTTTAAATGGTGAGAATAAGCAATTCTTACACTATGGGCTAGTCAAGAAATCACACTTAAATCAAGTGGGAAAATGCTTTAACTGAAAAGAGCTATCATTCTGTCATCATGGCCATTAGAGGAGAAAAATGGTGCCATATATCATCCAAATCAATCAATCTGCCAGAAGGTCCTGAACCTCAGGGACATGATTTTATTCAGAGATCCAGAGAACATATCACGAAATTTATATGCTATTACATGATGCAGTGCATAACCCAACCTTACAAGTAAAAATGAATTAAGGTTCTTATCAATTCCTTCTCCTTTGTTCATTATCCGACTTTACCGTTATCCAATTTCATTTGCTTTCCCACTGTGGAAAAATTGGAAAAATTTTGCTTAGCCATGGTTTTTAGTGATATCTTGACTTCATTTCAGTATTTATTTGTTTATTTACGAATTTATTTAACCACTGCTTGAGTTTCTTTTCACAGCAAAAAGAATTTTGTGTCTGGCATGAGCTAAAATATGGTAATTATTATTCCTCATGAAAATGCAAAAAAAACCTTTACAATTTTTAATCTTGGGATAGAATCTGAAAACAAAAAATAGTAAAGTAGACTAGTTGTTTGTGAAACATGGGCTGAGTGTCGTAAAGAGGTCAGGATGTCAAGATTTTTGCTTTACTTTAATTTCTGAAATCTTTGAGTTACCTATTTCCTCAGAAGGACTACAGTTCAGTTTGCAATATCCGAATGTTTAAAATCTCAATTTTCATGATAAATGTCCTGATTTTCTGGATGAGTTTACGTCCAGATTATGCTGACAATTAAATTTAACTGAATGATTGGTTTATGAAAGCAAGTTATGCAGAACTCGATGAAGCATTAACTATTTTTTAACTTTCTCAATGAATGCCTACAAAAACCAAATTTCCTTAAAATAGATTTTCCCCTGGGTAAATATATTACCAAAATATAAATGGCATATGTGCAACACTTGCATGTAGCACACAACATGGACAATATATTTATATATAAGATGCATGATGTGAGCATAAGAAAATTTGGGATCAGCAAAACCCGAGCAGAAAACCTGGATGAGTATTTTAGTAAGACCAATGTGAAGATTGCGTCAAAGTAGAAAATAATAATGCTATACTAAGTAATACACATGAAGTAATATAGGATTATTAATACCACATTTCACGGGAATTTCAGTTACCCGAAAATAATAATGCAAATAATAATAATCATAATCCATTAATTCTAAAATATATAAATGGTTCAATGGAAATACTTGTAAATATTTTAAAGAATCAACATCAGTTACTGAGATTCATTTGTTATCCTAGCACCATGATCCGATCTCTAGCTCTGACGAATCCAGAATTCTTACACTTGACCGTAATTTTCTCATCCATAGAAATGTAGATGTTAGTCAACACACAACTGCAAAAAGTCCCCAATACTGAAAGATGACGTCACTTGTTAATTTTGTGTTCACCTTTTATTGCTGTCACTTCCCTATCACATGCCTTCTAAAGCCACCAATTTTAAATAAACACAGCCTGCTGCGCATCTAAGAAGACATTATTTATATACAATGCAGTTAGATAATAATCCAATATCGGTTATTTTTGTCCACTTTGGAAATCCGACCAAGCACTAAGTTGTTAGTAGAATACCGAATCCCATTTTTTATTTTTCAATAAGCTCTTACACTAAACCTCCTCTGAATCAATATGTGCGCTAAATCTCATCTTACATACCTTCTTAATTAAATGAAAGAAGAGAGGTAAGAAAATGTAACTGTTCCTGTAAACGAAAAATGCAAAACGTCTCACGAAAAGCGAAAGGAGGTTATATTCTTAATGAAGGTGTCTGAGTAAGCTCTAATAAATTCATTAATCATGCAGTGAAAAATACGCAATTAGGAGGTTGTAACTGTGCACAGTTCCCCACTCGATTTTCTTATTTTCAGTAACCAAGATTGTTCAAAGTCATGAATCATGTTAATAGGGTTGAATAAAAGCACACTTTTTAACATTTTTGAAGTAGTTGGCTAAAAGAAAGAATTTATAATTTATAGTTAATTATTAAAATGGAAAACGATTGGAGCACGCAAGATCTTGGGGTTTGCACTCTAAGAAATCATCGGAAATGCAGGAAATACGGAATAATTTACAATTATTAAATAGATAAATTTTTTAAATCAAAATTGAAGAATTTTTTTAATATTATTGTTTATTAAATTATTCAAATTGATTATCTGTTTGAAGTGCTTCAGAATTAATATATATTGCACAATCCTAAAATATGCATTCTTAATGTATAGGGAGATCAAATAGATGAAATGATTCGTTTTTAAATGAAAAAATCAATATTCAAACTTATGATGCCAATCAATGTTGCATAATGAGAAAAATCGTTGTATGATCAGCATAAATATTCTGTTAAAAATATACGATTTAATATATATAGGAGTTAAATCGGACAAGTTTATCAGGTAACTAAATTTCGTTTCAAGGAAAAGTAAACCGGATTTTTAAATCTAAAAAAGGATAAATTTATTTTAACTCCGAACATTAATTTACACTCATTTGTCACATTTGCCTTCGGTTTGCGATCTCTGAGCATGTGGATAATTTTTTGACATCATTTTTAGAAAAATTACCATAGATATGGTTTAGATGGAAGAAAGTTTTAATATAATGAATTTCGTTTGATACAAGTGAAAGGAGTATATAACAAGATGAAACGACCTTAACGACCTGAACATTTTCCGGTCTGTGTTTCGTTAAACATGTTTATGGTAATTTGTTTTGCAGGTACCAAAAGTAAATTTAACATTTTATAGCTTAAGCTTGCCTAGATATGGTAGTTAAACGTCTTAGACTCATTTTTGAATGAGAAAAAAGGCTTTTGAACCCTTCCTGCAATATTAACTGACTTTAAGGATTTGAAACCAATGCATTCGTCGACTGCTACACTACTGCTCTAACATGATATTAAGTTGAAAAAACTATACGGACATAGTGGATTTAAAAGGAATTCTAAATCATAAAAAAACAATAAACATTGAGAAAAAAAGCTGTAAATCATATAAGAACGCGAAAGAAAAAGGAATAAATCTCAATGTTGAGAGAGAATAAAGTTAGCAATTTTATGACTGAAATATAAATTTCGTTGCATTTACAGGCTTTGGTCCGTTTCCGTTGTGCGGCAACACGCATTTACGCAAACTTTTCTTGCCTTTTATTACTTTAAAATATAGTTTACAATGCACTACTCAAAGTAAGTGAATGTTTCGTAAAGCTTGCAGTAAAACATATCTGACGACGCAATTTTCATTCTAAACTAGAGTCAATCGCTATCATCAATTTCTTTTTGATATTCCTAACTTTCTATTTTCTAAAAAAACAAACTTCATTCTGTTCTGTCTAGGATTTATCTCTCATTCTTTAAGCTGTTCATTGATTTTTTCCCTGGTATCTGAGCTCAGAAAATTAAATATTACTGCCATATATTTTTATTTTACCGGTTCCGAGGTTGGCGGCTTTACCTCTGTTCTCCGAATAATTCATTCTATTTGCAGATTGAGCCTAGAATAAAATTTAGCCTTAGATTCTGAATTCTAGCGCATTGTAATTGAGATGGCAGCATATATCTTGGCGTTTAAATTTTCTTAAATATACCTTAATAGCCTGTTCAAGCGCTGTGTATGTAAGGGATTTTTTCAGTAACGGACATTTAACTTCATTTTGCACTTTACAGAGTAGTTTTGAAGTTCGCAAGATCATCCGAAAGCCTTCATCTAAGGTGTTCGAGTGTTTACTTTAACTCTATACATTCCAACTTGAAGTCTCACTAGGCCAACCGAGTTCATCAGCCTTCGAGCAGTAGGTAGTTCTGTTCGGTTTCATTGTATTATACAATAATTACGACTTTCAAGCTCACTTAGAAAAGCATATTCCAACGCTCATCTTGGGTAGACAGTGGCATCATGGAGCTTCCTTGCCGCCCTCTATATTAGCCAATCTTAACCTGTGTGGTTGGCCATTCTGCTGACTAGGAATCACACTCAAGACCTCTGACATGGCAGACGATATGGTGATCAATACATCATCGACACACGGCAATTACTACTTGTATTAAAATATATTCTCCCACCACCTCCTTCCCCTCCCCATTTGTGATACTGCAGCTGGCAAAGTCTTCTTCCTATTTGTTCAGTCATAGAGAAAGATAAATTTTAAATTATTAACTAATTATTTATTTATTTTTAAGAACAAGGAACAATAAAGTGGTCCGTTTAAGGAGGATAAAGTACGGACATCTAATAAGCTTTATTCCAGTATTTTTATATTTGCTTATTTCGAATGTCCACTTTTCCCTTATTGACCATAGTACGCTTTGTTGAGTAATAAGGTTCACAATTTTAATACAAAATTTAGAGCTAGCTTAAAGTTCATAAATTTTTTCAATAAGCAAAGTAGATGGAGTGATGAATCAAATTAAACATCTCGTTTGGTTTATAGATTCCGTTTACGGTCCATAATTTTGATTTATATCCTACATTTATCGAACTTGAATGTCAGTATTTTTAAAATAAACAGTTGACACCGAGGGGGCCCGTTTAGTAAAACGCCCCCCCCCCCCCNNCAACGCGTTTTTTTCAAGGTCTCATATGTGTCAATTGAATCACTCCCACTTTGCTGGTCTCTAATGTCTTGTCAGCGGGAAACAATGAAGAGAAAATGCACTCACATTAATAGCTGTGAGAAAAAACTATGTAAAAAACTCGACGACACACTGGTATAAATAACTTCTACTTATTGTGTCTCGAACTAAATCTTGAAATGCAAACCCACTAAGGGAATCAAATGTCTTTGTTGCAGGCGCCATCATAAGTTTTAACTAACAGACTTTAAATACAGCTTGACAGACGTTTAAACACGCATAGACGGCTCTGTCAATACAGAGTGCGATAACTAATCAGTAGTATTTACGAAAACTGAAGGAAGATAATAAATAAAGTTCTCTTTTTCTGGACGGAGTTAACAAAGCTGTGAAGTGGTATGTGTTGTTGGTGACTGAAGTTGGTTGACGGCCAAAAATTCTGAGAAAGTCTTGCAGTCATTTGACTCATTTCGCTTCAGCAATTATGAACATCCACGTTCTAAAATGTATTGGAGATCAATGATAAGAAAAGACTTATCAGAGCGATAAAAATTAAAGCATTTTGAAATGCTCTAAGAGACAAACTCAATATTCCCACATCTCAGAAATGTGTCAGTAAAATGAGTTAAAAAACTTCCTTTCCGTACTGTCAACTGAAATAT
Source organism: Hymenolepis diminuta (assembly GCA_900708905.1). Classification (NCBI taxonomy): domain Eukaryota; kingdom Metazoa; phylum Platyhelminthes; class Cestoda; order Cyclophyllidea; family Hymenolepididae; genus Hymenolepis; species Hymenolepis diminuta. The sequence continues at coordinate 922,540 of CAADRB010000038.1, read as the reverse complement.
CAACAGTTTTAAATCGGTAAGAAAAGACTTGGAACTGCTAATATCGAAAGTTTCTGAAGTTAATAGTTCAATTAAATGCTTATTCAGGATTTACGTTTTCGTGGGCCTATCTACCATAGTTTTAGCACACAATCCATAATGACACTTAAATAGAATGAGAATATCTAGGATATAATCTGAATCTCCATTAAAAACAGGCTATAAAATGTAAACCAATAGGAGTTAATGCTAATCGAATGGAGAGACATCCATAAATGTGACGAGTGGCATTTTCCACAATGCCAACATTGAAATAACGCAAGTATTTAGATTCTTATATTCTCCCTTATTCAATTCAGTTTCGACTGTGTAAAAAAGGTAAAAAGATACCGGTTACACTCATCAAGACTACTTGACTATTTACTTCCAATTTATGCATTCAATTTTCGTGATAGAGAAAATAAAATTCCAATTCTTGGATGAGAGTGTAAACTTTTTGTTTAGTGTTAAGTGGAAACCTAAATCCAGGGCTGAGGTCTATTCTAAAATTTAAATATTAAATTTCACATTTTCAGGTTTGTCATTGTGTTGTCCAATTGCCGTGCTTGGACATTGTTCGCAGCGCCCCACCCTCCCGCGTTATGTATTACTTAACTTCACATTTGAATACGTCATCTCGTCATAAATAGCCAAATGGCCTGTTTTGTAAACCTGTTCATAATTACCTCTTGCCACGAGTTCTCCCCTTTTGACAAACATATCCCTTTCACCTCCCCCTCCCCTTTTTACTACTTGTCATTTTGGTGGCTATATGACGAATTCTTTTGTTTACAACAGAAAGAGGCATCAGCCCCTCAAAATTGGCTCCTGTTCACGTTCTGGTGACAGCTCGCCGAAAATTTTGAAGTGACGTCCCGGAAGTGATCCCTCAATTGCATTCGAATAAACAAGCGCCATTTAATCGCAAAAAAGGAATTGATCGAAAAATAAAATGCACAGATGTTCTCTTCTAAAACAGACATTGAAAACTGATAGTCATGGTTGTCATTCTTTTTCGTAAGTGCGACAATAGAGACGCCTGGTTTATTAAAAAACAACTTTGTGACTTGAAAACATACGCTATTTAATTGACTTTTAGAGCTACGGTGAAATGATTTAGCAGAAAAGCATGCACAAACTTGGATCTGCTGATGTGACTGTAGGCCATGTGGAGATGAGGTTTTCTGGACGTCTGGTCGACAAAATACGCGATTATTTATCATAATAGAGTCAGAATAATGAATCAGAAGTGAGGATGGCAGGCATTCATTGAAAAATGTAAACACTAGCACTGCGCAACCACCGTTCTCACATGTCAATGGCAAATTAATAGGACATCAGCTTTAAGATGTCCAAATTTTCCCATGATAAGCACAAATTGAAGCTTTCATTCAAGAACGGAATGAATTTGTGTCAATTTTAAATTTCACAAGGAATTTACTAAGCTGGGTAATCAAAACGACACAAAATAACTTACGAATAAACTGATAAAACTTACCATTAAATGGAGCATTTTGGAAAGGAAATATTTAAAAAAGCTTTAAGTCTGAACTTCTACGAGTCACTTATTCTGCACTTGCAGTCTTCTTAGTCTCTGAAAACAGACATTTTAGAAGCATGTTTTAAGGATAATATAGAAGAATGTATGTTCACGGACGTAAAGTCTGTTCAATTTAATTTTTATCCGTCTTTAAGTCCAAGATCTAATTACATGTAAGAGATTGAGATATGTCGAGTGAAGTAGATCCAAAAGACAAAGAGTAAGGACGCTAGCTGACTACAATAAATTTCTTCAATTCTTGGAATCTGATAGTAAAAATTACAGCAATAACCACAAAATCCCCTAATTTGACTTCTAAAATATTTTTAGTTTGATCAATATATTAAAACATTAGTCGCCTTCTTGTTATTTGATCAAAATACTAAAAATCAGACTCTACTTCTCCACACACCGCACGGTTAATATATGATTATCTTAATAAACATTAATTCTATTCAAAAATATTCAAAAAAACCGAAAAAACCAAAAATACAAATCAATTTTCCTATAATTCAGTGGGCTATCGGATAAGTTATTCGATATCATGCTGTAATTGATTTTCAAATTTAGAGATCTTAAATTTAGAATTAAAAAAACTGGCTAAACAATTCTCTTCCGGGCTTTACGAACTCCACTACTACAAGATAAGTAGGAGATAGAGATAATGAAAAAATGTTTATACCATGAAAGAAGACTTCAGCCTCCTAAAATGAAAACGGAAAGTGTGGCTAAATAGCGGCATTAAATTCAATAAACACAAATGATATAATGGAAAAAAGTTGAGAAGCAGCCTAAAGGGAAAGAACGAGTCATGCATATAATGCGAAAAGATTGGAGAAGCAAAGGGTTAAATCGATATGCAACTATTGATAAGGCCTGCAACTACTACCAGTACTTTAATTGTTTTGCATTACTCAATCAATTTATACAATCGAGGACAAACTTCTACGATCTGTGAGTATGTAAATTATGAAATCAACGACTGCAAACAAAAATGCAGTTCGGAAAGCAGATAATATCTGTCTAGAAACAATCACTATCTACTATTCCTCAAACAGCATACAAATGCATAAACTGGTAGTTCATTTACTCCAAACTACTGCATCAGGGGCGGCAGTGGACGCCACAGCAGCAACAATAATAATAGCTTTCATGATTTACAAAGTTAATGTGACTACCTGCTCATAAAACCGCAGAAATAAAGATTTACAGTTGGTCAACTGGTTGGTTGCCCGATTTCGCATCGCCAATGCCACCTCCTGGCACCGTGGCAAAATGCACGCCTGGCGGCCCGTTTAAACAAATGTAGAGGAAGAGAAAAGGAGAGCAAGATAGAGAGAGAACAAAAAGTGGCGGGTTCATTAGACTGGACATAATGAATTCGTAGTGGAAGTTTACGGTTCCGTCAACTGCACACTCTGGCGGTTAAATGCACTTATTTTATGGCCCAACGAGCACATAATAAACGTCAGCCTATGGAGGCTCCTCCTCGTTTTGTTCGTATTTTATTCCTCCGTAAAGGTACATGTCTAGCATTCAGAAATTTTTAGCTATTAGTTTCTTTTATTTATGCTCTATGCTAGGAGTAAAAAGATGGTGCTTATGAGTTATTTCTCTCTGGGACTGTACATCTAGGGATGGGACGGGTCAGACATTAAGATGAACACCGCTGTATTTGTACAACAAAAGTAAGTTATGGTTCCAGTTATATAAAATCCATTACAAGAGCCAGCCATACGTGAGAAAAATGGCGCTCAAGATATTCGCCTAAAAAAGCCAACTAGATTTCTATCTCAATCCTATTAAATATTAGATTCAGAGTTCATCTTAGTGAGGAACATGTTGAATAACAGTTAATTAATTATCTCATATAAAATAAGATTTCCCGACGTTTTGATGTATGGTTGGGTAATATTAGTTAAATCCCAAGGGTGATAAGATAGAAACTTTTAGATTATGCTATTTAACCCTAAAACTAAAGGCAAAACTACCGTCATTTCAGAGTATTCAAGCGGAACCTGATACTTTAATAACAACAGAAAAATGGCTAATCAAGGGAAATTATTTCGAGCACAATGGACAACGTTACGTAAGCTTTGCGTGATTGCTCAAAAAATTGTACGCATATTGAAATTATTATGTGGATATGAAAAATGTTTAAGTATCAGTTTTCTTAATTGTAATTTCCGAAGTATTTATCGTGAGACCATATCGAGAGTTATTTTAAGAATGCAAGAGGATTGTTTCATAAAATTTTGACAGTTTACTTTTTCTCAGCTATTTTTCCTTCCTTTTAGAATTAAAATATTTCACTTTGATCTTTTCGGCTGAAAAATACAACATCCCCCTTTTTGTATAAGAATATTTTCACCCTTTATAATTCAGGTTATAAGTGCTTTTAGATTCATTTATTTTACACAAATGAATGCGTCGATAACAGGTTTCTCCACATTATTTTAATTGGCAAAATAAAACGCATTATTTTGCTCATAATTTTGAAAAAATTTACATGGAGTTAAATAGTATCCATCTTTGCTAAAACGCTTTAAAGCACATTCAAAACTTGTCGTTCATTTCAATTTCAATATTTTAAAAAGTTATTTTTTACTCTAGTGCAAATAACTAAGCTTGAAGGCACTTGAAATACAGTAAAGTTCGTTATTATCCCCACTTGAGTCTACTAATTATTTTAAGTAAAAATCTGATACCTGATGACGCTTTCAATCGAATTTCACTGAAAAAATCGAGTAATTATTTATAATCATTATAAGTAAATCTGTATAATGAAATATTTCCAGACGGATGTTAATCATCGATAATAAAAACTACCATACATTTCAAGTTCATATTACTCGAATCCGTTCAATATAAGACAGAGTTTTGTTGTGAGTAAACTTTAGCCTTTCCAAGTTTTCCCTTTAATTCCTATAGGAATAGAAAATTAATAATTCATTTTTATTAACCGCGAGTCCACTCATGTTGTATTTGAACGTGAAGATACGTCATAATCCTTTGAAATCTCAATACGAATTACTTTCTTTTTGGAGCATATAATCAAAGAGCATTATTGATGCCTCAAAAAAGAGAATGTTTTGAACAGTGGAAATAAGAACAGATTAAGCTCTGTCTCATTTAAAATTAAGGCAATTCAGTCGAGCGGCTTTAAATGTGACCAGCGTTTTCTTTTATTCCCGACGGGATTTCAATCTCAAAGGGCAACTGAATTTTCATGGTTTCAGGAATCGTCTGAAAAATAATTAGTCTGTTCATTCCGTCAGTGCAGTCGTTTATAGACTTTGAGCAAAGATTAGTTTCCCTGTTGTTATTCAGGAAATGTTTTAATCATGAAAAAGCAGCTGAACACCAGGTACGGCAAAGCAGTAAAGTAAGAGGTGAGGGCAATTGCCAATTAAAAAATTAATGGATCCAAAGCGTCAAGAATCTTACTTGATTTGAATTTTGATTTTATTGAGTTGTCCGTTATCTAATAAGAGCCATAATTCAATATAATATTTCATTATTTCTAGGTTTAAATATCTTCGTTTGACTTGTTTCTTTGTCAATATTAAGTGCGCTACATTTAAAGCTCATTGATTATATTATTTAACCGAATTATAAGTCATGGCACTTCTATTTATTCGCATAATATTACAGTTATAAGTAGGAAGAAAAGATAGACAATGGAATTTTAAACTTAGAAGAGCTCACTACGGCTCCCTGAAAGCGATTGCCTTGTAGTATTTCTGAAGAGTTCATTAGTCATATATAGAACTTCCCCATCACATGGAGTTCACTGATTCCAAATCTATAAACTTGTCTGAAGAAAAACTGCAGGGTGGCTTCTTATAGAGGACTTCAGATATTTAGTTGTACAAGATAGAACAATATGAATTTTGGAAATTGGTAGAGTAAATGAAGAAACTTTGATGAATTAATACACAAGTGCATGTTAATATTTATCTAAAGACTCGCTAGCTGTCTTACAAAATTCAAACCTGTTAGAAAGTCTGATAGTATAGTTTCATTGCACTCGAGTAAAACTCGCAATCTTCATCTCTCATGTACTGAATTATTAATTATTGGATCTCCACGATCAAACCTGGATATGTAAGACCGCCAATGGCGAAGCTGTCTCTGCAATTATTAGCTAACCGGCAGCCAATCATCATTACATATTCAAGCCTGTACGAGTAAATTTATTATGCTTATAAACATGCCGTCTTCTGAGTTATAAGCATACTCCTTTCTGTTCCTTGAGTCTGAGTAGCTGTAGATATGATTTCAAATCATACTGAATAACAATTCTTTTCTGGCACTTCATGACTAACAACTATATCGAAATGAATCTCTGAACTGCTTTCGGTTTGTCTTGGCAACGACTTTTACATGTCTTTGTCTCACCATTATACAAACTGTATTAGACTTGTTATTTATCATGATAGTACGCTTTTAATTTGTCAAAGGAAAAGAGGTAATAATTTTACTTTTAGAAACTTCAAGTGACTTTTTCCATCAACTGAAATTCTTTTCCAGTACCCAGTTTAGATTTTGACTATGTGAAAGCGAGCAAAAGACCGAATTTTTCGAAAAGGCATGTAAAGAAAAATGCAAGTATTCTCAGTCAAAAATTCTTGAATTCTCACGCAGAATCTCTAGGGTTTACTCGTTTTGCAAAAACGACTTGGTTGGCTTTTTGTGAAAACTTAGTGTCACATTCGAACGTTTTAAAACGTGCTGATAAGATGGTTGGTTTAAAGTAAGATTTCTTATCCTTTTGAAAACAGGTCACGAAAAACCAAAATGTTTACTGTTTCATATAAAATAATACTCTTAAGCATAAGAAGTATAGTACATTACGGAAGAAAATATTATCATATTGGTAAGATAATACAGCCTTTAATAATCAATGCCACCGAAAAATATTCAATATTTTTAAAAGGAACCAGTGAGACACAAGGAACAACAGTGTAGTGACTATGGGACATACCTTAGTCTTATTTATTGATTGGATCCAATTTTATACTGCTTTACATTGATCTTTGTTTGATCTATACCACTACTATTTGCTGTCTATCGACTTTTCCTTCTACCTAGCTCCCGGACATTGAACTTTTCTTCTCTTCTTAGCCACCTCTTTAACTCTTCACCTATCTCTCTACTCCCTTTCAAAAACACAAACAACCACGACCTCTGTATCTTTCTTATTGTGTTGTAAACAACAACAGTTTGATAACTTTTCTTTATTCTAAATTATTAACTTTAAAGCCTAAGTATCTGTTTATTGAAATGGCCCTAATGTAAAGTGAAAGAAGGACGATATGAGACTAAACCTTCCTCTTCGTAGTTAACAGGTGACTCATAGCTCTATAATCTAACGTTTAAAAGTTCAAAGGTCAGGATTTGGCACCTAAGGGTCTGATTGAATAGTTCATACCCTCAAGAGGGTATTGATTAACAGAATAGGAAGAGGCTGATTTCGACAGTTCGATACATTTGTCTTTTCCCATAACCAAGGAGCAAAAAAATTAACCAAAAATTGTTATGCTGAAGTGGAAACTGAATATATTTCATAAATAATTTGAACATATTCTAAGAAATATAATGCTTTGAATTATATAATAATTTGATAGTCTTAAAAATCATCTGCTTTATGCATCAAATTGTACTTTTTACTAATAAAATAGAAAAGCACCTGCCAATCAACCTATCTGATGACATTCTGCAAATTTGACACTAATTTCTTGATTGCGCAGTATTCGAAAAATTTATGGGTGGTCGTTCGAAAGAGTACAGGTCATGGAATGCATTCGCAACATTAGAAAAAGGACACAGGAGCGTTTATAAGTGCAAATCCCCTGCAACCTTTTGACTGCAATTTCTTTCAAAACGACATCTTCTACGTACATTATTGGTAAATATTGTTTATTTTAAATAATTAAACTAATCTTACTTGCTCGCATTCATTTTCAAAGCATTATATTTAAGCGTTTACATTCAAATGAAGGAAATATTTTGAGAAGTGCAACGAATATTTAAAATCAATCTAAGTTACTTTAATTAATGTGAAACAAAATAATAATCCTTTTCTAGATCCATTGGTCAACAGTTCTAACACCTATTGAGAACTCTTATTTTCTCCTCTTTGCAAACTTTAAGCGAGTGATAAGAATGATCGACTGAAGTAAATATTTTGATCTTAGCTTGTTGCATCATCATCTTTGACCAACAAACAGAATGTAGGAATTGAATTAAAAATCGATTACCTATAAGCATATTCTATCCGTCCGTAGTCTGCGAAATTAGGAACGTTAATTTGTTGTGCATATTAATTTATAATTGAAATAAATTTTTTATTCAGAGACACTTCAAGTAAAGTATTTTTATGGTATTTCAGTCCCCATGCTTTTGTTTGTTGAGATCTGAACAAAGATAACTGAATAATTCATCATATTTTTCGAAATACTTCCGACTTTAGATATCAGGATTGGTTAATTTTATTTCTTTATCTGAATTTATTGGAATATGACTGGATGGTATTGAAAAATATCTCAATAACTGCCTTAGAAAGGTACTTTTATTCTGCGCTCTAGAGAGTTTAGATGAATGAAGTTACAATAAAATTAATCTAGTCACTAATTAAGACTACATTTGGGTGAATTGATAAACCGCAGAAATATATATTCATATATATATATGCGTAAAATGAAAATCAAGAGTTTGAATTTGCGGTAAATTTCAGTCAAGTTGACATATTGAATTTAAACATTTTATTAGACCTCCCTATTTGTGTAAAGCAAATTTACTGAAATTGGGAAAAAATTTAATGACCTCAAATATTGACACGAACGGTAGCCACCTACGATGAATACCAATGAATAATTCGTTTTGCTTATGGTGTTCCAAATTTTTAACCAATCAAACTTTTTTGGGAGTAAAAAACGGATCAGAAATATTTTGCATCATGCAGTGTTTAGAATTTAATCTCTCAATTCAATAAAACTGAACTAATTATGTTATTATTTACATGAGCATTCCAAAAATGGATAAGTAAAGCTTCATTATTATTAAATTTCACTGAAAATAACACGGGTATCCACGTGAATGTTCCTTTTTTACTATCCATATGACCATCTCAGTCATCATTAAGAGAGAATTTTGGAAAGAGTAGCAAAATGATATATGTCTATTTATGGTGATATAATTGAAAATGTTCAAGAATGCAAAAATATAATAATCTGCTTTAAGATTGATAATAGAAAAGTGGGTTAAATTGTGCTGTAGTTATTGCTCAGACGATTTATAAATGAATAGGGAAGATACAGCTGATGAGTCAACAATTTTGAGCTATTTACAGGCAAAAATTTAGCTTCCCTGGTTATGCATTATTTAAGGTCTCCTTTTGATTTAATTATCAAATAAAGTTTTATTATTAGAAAATAAATTTAAGAATTAATATTTTTACCTCTTAATATATTATTAATAATGTAGCAAACGGGAAACCCATATAGTGCACATGCTGTTTAGATAATACCTAATACTAACAATACTAAGTCTAGCACTCAATTTAACTAACTTTTGTAAAATATTATTCTCTTGAGTGATAATATTACTCAGCAGTATACGCTGATTATTAAATTTTCCTTTTTTCCTTTTTGGTGCATAATGATAAGAAGGGTGGCTGAATACCAAACAAAATATAGTCCGATTTCTTACCGCCTTAGTCAGCAGATCCCATGAACACTTATTTATTCATACATTTCCTTCTGTACTTTCGTCTTTAACCTAGCATTACTAGGAAAGGTTTCGTTTTATATTTTGAAAAGTAAAGATAACGGAAATATTAAATGATTGCAATCAAAGCTTGCCTCTAAAACTATTTCTGATATGTTTATCCTTTGATTTTTAACTTTTTCTGCTTGACGATTTGACTGATGAACATTAGTTTGCTATTATGGTAATAATACTTTCCAAGTCCATCTTGGAAATCATTTTCCAACGCCCATCTTGGGTAGAGAGTGGCATCATGGAGTCTAAACGCAGAGAGACACGAATTCTGCCTCCGTCTATATTAGGCAGACGGGAATCAAACTCATGACGTCCGGCATGGTAGGCACATTTCCTATTAATAGATTTGAATAAAAATGGTAATTATGGGATTAAGCTGAAAGCTAAGAGTTATTGTAAATGATTTGATTTAATTATTTTATCCTTATTTTTGATTGCTTGATATTCTATTCCTATTTCCTCTTGAGGGCGTCCACACAATCCTAACATAATTGCGATTTAATTACAAGCAGTAAATGCGAACTAAAACGAGTCAGAATTTCATTGATGGTGCATACAAATGATCAGTGAATCATTCAACCATTAAATAAAAATTTAGAAATTTACCACATGCTCCTCCTTGTAGTACACGTATATGTATGCCACTATTCCCTCAAGTTAAAATAACAAAAAATTCTCAATGAATAAGAACTTAAATTTTAAACCTGAAGAATAAGTTATTGAGGGTCGAGTCGGGTTGGAAGCCTGGGAGGGGGAGGTGGGTATATTATTTCCGGAATTCAGCATGTCCGAAAATGCGAGTCATTATATTCCCATTCGCACTAATATATCAGCATATTTAACATATGTTAAGCGGTAAAACGGGCGGTGTACAAGTTGGAGTAGTAATTGTGATTGAAACTCCGGGCTACAGGACTACACAAAAAGGGGAAAAAGTATTTGCCATCATATTTGAAGAAACAGCTGATAGCAGAATTGAACTCTACTATCTTTGCAAAAAGTATCAGAGCTTAATATACTGGCAGCTTAAAGCTTTGGGTAAAATTGCTTCCATTTCTTTTTAAAAAACGAAATGCAATTTGGACTGTCTGAAAAATCTTTAATCGAAATTCGAACATAAATCTCAATTTTTCATCAAACAAATCTTGCTTGATTTAATCTCGAAACTCCCGAAGATTAGCTAAATGCTCTACATAAAAATTAAATTTAATCTATTATTCGAAATTGATATTTCTCATGAAAGATTTCCAATTTGAATCTCAAAAATAATCATTTTGCACAATCAATATAAAGTGAAAAATAGTACCACAATTAATGTTCATTTTTAATTCAATCTACGATGGTTTAAAGACTCGACATACCTTTGTACGACTATTAAGACAGAATCGACAGCATCATTTAATCTTAAAACGCAACTTCAGGAATAGTTTTTTTTAATAATCGATCGAAATAGAACTATTCGCAAAACACTAGACAAACAATACTTTTGAATATAGACCGTCAATTATAAGATTCCAGTCCTAAGAGCACTATTTCGCTCAAACTAAAGACCTCACATATCTTCAAAAGAGACCTTGACAAAACAGCTACTGCTACAGTTACTTCAGGAATAATTTCTTGGAATTTTGCTATCCTTTTTGATAACTGCATCTTTAACAGTATTTTTCAAACTTGCATCTTTGTTTCTTGCATTTTACTTAATTACCAGTTTGTTCGAGGATCCATTTAAATTATTTACCAGAAATATAAAATATTATATTATTCAAACAGTTATCTGAGAACTCAATGATTAGTTTAAAACTTTCGCCTCTGTTGGAAAACTGAATCGTAGATTTTTGTTCACCTTACTCATGCTCCGTTCGGGTAGCGATATATTTACTCGTATTACTTAGTAGTTTTTACCTCTCTCCTCAGCGAATGAAATTTAGATTGACTGAGGGAAAATATTAGTCTTTACTAGGCGGCTAGCTAGACTTCCATGAGCATTCGTATTTATTAAAAATGATATCAATTCAGTGTACATTTTATTGTGTTTTGTCCCATTGTTCCGTGAATTAGTCGACGAATCTTTAATCAGTAATCAGTCATCTGTACCGTTATACGAGCCTTTATACCAACAGTAGGGTAATTTTTCTTCACTTTTAATTAAATAAGGGATATGTATTATTAGATATCAAACGTGTTAGAGTTACGTAGCAAATAATTTACGTGGGAGCATTTAGTAAAGAATTAGAAATATTAAAAATTATTTTTATAGAATAAGTTCAGTTAATGTTTGCGGATATGAAGTTGCCAAAAATTCTTTTTTCCAAAACATAATACATTCAGGTACTATCTTTAATTACAAACTTTTTTTCAATGATCGCTCTATAGACATCGCAAAATCATTCAGAGAAATGATAAGAGCACTCGGCCTGGGTTTGGGAAAGACATCCGTCAAGGTGAAAATAGAGATGTGAAAGATTATAAAATATTTTCCTTGATCAATGCAATAATTATTTATATTCCTCTTCAGTATTATCAAAATGACGATAAATTAATTTTCTTTATATAAACTAATATGAATTTTTATATACTGTGCATATTCCGAATTGAACTCTAATAAGTTATCACTTTAACAATGAAAACTTACGTTTTTCTGCTTTGGACTGGGATATCGGCGTGTTGATCGTAAAAGTATCCCGGAGCATTTTTTATTATAAATTTAAATTCTAGCGTACCCTTTGATATTCAGAATTAATCAGTGCATTTGACCATCCACGTTACTAGATTTTTATCATTGAGCATTTACATTGTATCCTCTCATTTAGTAAAAGTACATGTTAGCTATTGCTTCATTTCACAAATCGCATACAATTTCTTCAATAATTAATGAAAATTCATTTACGGAAATTCCAAAGGGGTAAAGTTCAACTTACTTTCTTGGTAATTACGCTTGCACAAATTATTTATGGAATATCCGACCATTATAGCAAATGGTGACTTTTCAGTTGACTTCGAATTGACTTAGTTTCTGCTTTATCCATTTACCAGTTTCATTATAATATATCTAGCGCAGTTATGTTTAAAACCCTTTAAATTCCCAGACCTGTTCCAAGCCTTAGTTTGAACAGTTGGTTTCCCATTAAAACCACTTCGAAATTCATCCTTTTCCAAGATTAAGCCTATTTGTGAAAATAAAATGCTTTCTACAGGCGCATTAAAGGTAAATAATGAAGTAACAAAGTATGATTTTAAAGGCGGTGACCTAATTTATTACTCATGAAAGGAGATTAGAAAAAGAGCCGCTGTTGAGTTCTTAAATCATATGTACCAATACATGAGAGAGCACAGGTCTGAGCTTGTCCAAAGACTGTGACTTAAATCTTTGACCATCACTTGGCTTTGTGTTTTACAAATAATACCTTAGTAATTTTCAAACAAACTATTTCTTTTTCACTGTAATCTTTCATCTAAAAGTACTTCTTTGTCATTATAAGTCATTATTTTCATTGACTGAAAGTTGAAATTATTTAAATAATTTATGTAAACTGCATCATTAACTGTAAGTAATTATTCGGAATATTAAGAAAAAATAAGAAGCCTTCGTACATGAACACTAAATAGTTATGAATAAATTTCATCGAATCGCTGATACCTGTCGTCGAAAAAGTTGAAAGTTGAATCAACAACGAATTCAATAGAGACTGAAACGGAAAAGAGGCTTAAGAAGTCGATAATAAAGTCCGAGCTTCAAAAACTCAGCTTGTTTTTACTGCTGAAGCTATGAGATATCCATATTTAGAAAATAATTATAAACCACTTTGTAGTGTTTTAATTTTTAATTGATATAAAATTATTTCTAGATTCATGGATGAGACTGCGTATCCAATATTCGGAGCTTATTTAGCGGTTAAAATGAATCCTTAGTCAATCATGCAACTTCAGTTTATTCGCAACTGAAACATTCACAAATAAATTTCAATGAATTAATGATCAAAGATGTACGGCTTTGTTAAATCATAATAAGTTCTTAGGCTTAAGTAACTGGACTTCTTTCTTTTCTTGAGGCAGTTTTAATATTTCTAACTTTCTTCGCCACATTTGTATTAGTGATATAAACAAAGGCATTTTATTGTTTTCGATTACTTTAATATTGGTCACCCCAGAGTGATTACTTAAATAGCTGAGACTACTTTTAACCGAATTACTGACAAAAAAGATAAAATTTAGAAACGAATTTTATGGAAATTTTATTACTTGCGTGAATTTCAAATCAGACGACAAACGCTAAAATTTCACTTACTTTAAGTAAACATAATAAAACTTCAATTGATAAATATCTGTTTAATTATGAGTCAGCAAAAAGAGGTTTTGAGCAATTGGGGCACTAGAATTTATTTGTCTGTGTCACACTATGTTTTATCAAAAGAAAATGAAACTTCAGCTCTTTGAAGGTATTTTGATCCTCAACTTAGTCAAAATTTGATTAAAAAGATGATAAAGTCTGCAGATTGTGGACGATAAATCGGTCAACAATCCAGATGGCGAATTTCAAACTTCGAATTTCGGATTATGAAGCAGAGAATTAGTGAATACTTCAAAACTGAGTCAGGAAATCAAATGAAGTAGCTTTTTGGAGGCCATCTTTTTGATTCTCTCTCCTTATTTCTTACCGAAATTTTTCTACCTGATTTCAGTTGTTTTCTCAGAGCGAAAAGTTGTAAATTTGTATTGAAAACTCAATATGTAAATGAATGATTCCTAATTCTAATTACTTTGAATAAAGATACTTTTAAACCTTCTTGTGTCTGAAATTTCATGGAATTCTAATTCTAATGTACTAACTGTAAATAAACCGGTGGGCGTGAACTCCAAAGAGCTCAAGTTGGACTAATTGATTAAATCAGGTTTAATAGTAATCACCGCTTTTATAGCGGTTCATTAACTATTATTATCAACATCATTAAGTGAACCAATTGACCGCAAACAATGCCAGCTACTTGCAAGTTTATTATAAAGCGAAACAGTAAGTTAATTTTAGATAAAACAGCACGGGTTTAATTTCAACTTCCTGGTCTTGAAAAGATGTTTTGGGTATCGAATTTGCCTTCCGACTTAAACTTATTAATTTACCGTTTGTTCCACTTTTCTAATTTCTTAATTTTGAGCTTCATTTATTTCTGTCTATGACCAATCCCTTGGCCTCCAAACCGTTTATCCATACCCCTAGATATTTAAATCCTTCGGATTTGACTTTACTCTGCTACCAAACTAGAGCTTATTTACTGTACATCTATGAGCTCAATTATAAAATAAGTAGTCTGCTACAGTCTTCGTCTATTTCAGTTACTTAAGTTCGAAAATATTTGGCGAATTATTATCTTAGTATCAATTCTGTGTATGAAAGTGAAGTCTTTCTTGAGAAAACTTCATAACAAAACCGAAACCGGGCATGAGATTTCTGCTAACATTAAAAAAATTAATATTATCTTCATAAGCCTAGTATATCTTAAGATGCATTTATTAATTCACCTGTAAGTCAGGTCTGTTGTAAGAATAGTAACTGAATGCTTATCTTTCGCTAAAACGAATTTGATTTAGATATCTTCGATCAGGCTAATATTTACTTTGCTCTCTGATTAATTGAAAAGCATGTTTCTGCTACGCCACCGACATCCTTAATGTCGCTTTATTAATCCACGGTTTCAGTACGTTCTGCGAATTAATCTGCTGACTCTTTATACGGCAAATTCAAATTTGTCTAAAAAGGAGAAGACATGGTAGCATTTTCATTTCCCCCTATCATGAAGATTGTGAGTGTTAGACGTAATTGTTTATTCTTTCTCCAATCAAGTTGTTTTTCGACATATATCTGGCGTGTATAATATCAGTCAACACTTAAAGCACAGCTACTTATAATTTTATGGGGAAATTATTACCATGAATGAATGAAAGCTCTAGTGCCATTATATGTGTTTCCTGATTATAAAATTTGGACTATTTATAGGAAACAGGTGATGTTATTAGCCCCTTCCAAATACGTCTGTATCGGTAGTATGTCCCAAAAATGGACTATATCTTGCGAAGTGAGCTAATAAAAACGGTGGATTTGCTAATCTCATCTGCCTGCTACGTGATGTATAAAGATAAAATCATTTTTTCATGAGCGTGGACAATTATTTAATTAAATCAACCTTCCAATAAGATCGGAATATTCTGGACATGAAGACCCTCAAGGATCAGAATCGAGCCTAAGAACATTTGAATACAGTGAATTCTGTCCCCTTTAAGAACGTGAACAGCGAAATGTTTCTAAAATTCAATGTATGACTACTGACAGATGGACTTCACTGTCTACCCCATTCGACCCTGAGTCACTCATCGCTTGCTAGATTTTTTTACAATTTCTCGCGTTTAAATATTATCCCAAATTTTTTCATTGTCGCGGATAATAATTACATAAAAGAGAATAGTTGATCTTCGCAGTACGTCAGAATGAGGTAAGAAATCCCAGAATTTACTTCATTGTATATTTTATTTGATTAACTATACTGGTTTTCATATAACTTTAGTGTAGGTTGTTTATTGTCTGTCAAGATGAGCGACTCATTGGAAAATACTAAACAGAGATGTTTCGTAACGAAGTGGTATAAAAACGCAAGTAATTTTATTATAATTACTCTATCCATGCATGTATGATAATGCTTTTAAGCTCCCACCTCTTCCAACTGAACTATCAATGGGGATAATAGGTTGGTTTTATGGGCGGCTTGTGCTGACTGGCTTTGATGTGCTTCCGCAAATGTAACGGTGACCTTTCTGTCATGTAGTTTAGAGGATGGTGAAGCAACCACCTTATAAATTTCCTTTGAACCTGGCATGCTTACCCAATTTATGTGGATCTCTTATTAACTATTTCAATATGTATAAGAACTGTGACTTTATTCGGAATTTGGGAAGTAGATGCTTAGCTTATGATTTTTTGGCTTATCACATGCTGTTCCAAAAATTTCACCTTCTTATGCCCACATAATATTTCTCATCATGGCTATGACAATGAAATATAAAATAAAGTAGTAAGTGGGCTGCAATTTCAACTTCACACAGTTTAACTATCTAACGCGCATTTAAAGAAAAATTATTTCATAAATAACTTAGTGGATGTTAGTTTTAATTATAATTATGACTGAATATTACTTATTTTTTGACGACAGAAGTATTTTGAGATCTAGTCGTGCTCTAACCGTTCTAAATTAATATGATGTTTTGCAATCATAATTAGTTGGAAATGAGTCAGGGTTGCATCGAGCAAGGTCTATTGTAAAATTAGAAGTAAATAAGTAAAGTGGAGGCAAAATATGGTCGGAAATTGGGATTTGGAAGTCTCTTAGTGTAAGGCGTATTTGTATAATTCTGTGAATAAGGTAAAAACTCAGAGAACTGTAAGGACCTAACGTACATAGAATACCGGCTTTTACAAATGCTAACACACTTTCATTCACGGATTTCAGAGCTAGTCAGTGTCATTTCAGATGCAAAATTAGGGGTTACACTGAGCACAGCGTAAAATATTTGGTCACCAACATGGACATTTCAAAAGTCGTTCACATTAATAAAATATCATGTGATATCGTATTTTAACCACTAAAATGTATATTACATCAGATAAAATTCTTCTTTTTCAAAGTTCAGTAATGTATACAATGTAGATTACTTAATTCACTTTTGGCAATATTTATAAAAGCAGTAATAGTTTCGACTGATTAATTGTTATTCCCTCCGTACTCTTACAATTTGTTGAATGATTCCGGAAATGGATAACAGTATTTATTTATTAATTTTCAATGTCCATTTGACCAAATTAGATCATTAAAGAATCATGTCAAAGATTTATGTTAATCAAGCATGATGTGATTAATAAGTATCTACTTTAGTGGAGAAATGGGGAATGAAATTTCAGGATATATCTTGAGCCCTAAATGTGATTAATCCCTCTTTGTTACTAAAACTCTCTGGATTTGGCACATCGCGAGTGGTAATTTAATTCGAATTGCTTTCTGAACTCACCAAACCTTTGGTAACAATTTTACTAAACTAAATTTTGCGTCCACGCATATTTTCGCAATCGACTATTTCAAAAGTCCTACCTTGATTGGTAGAGGAACAAAGTATATCAGAAATTGAACAAATTCTCTTCAGAGTGGTTATGTTAGTCTTATTTTCAGGATTAAAATTTTCTGTCCATAAAATTATACTCGAATTCTCTATTTTTAACTTCATCACTTACATATAATCTGAATGTTATTTTCTTTATCTACAGTAGAGGGTAGATTATAAAATAGCTTTGATCCATTGTAATTAATGAAGAGAAATGTCTGACAAAATACTTCTATTAATTCCTCAAAATTAACGTCTTTGAAACGTAATAAAATAATTTCATGAAAATTACTTATGTATTTTGAAAATGTATGCATTACAAGATATCATAATTGCAACCATAAATCTCGTAAAAACTGCTTCATCGGGTAACTTTTCGTTTCTGCCTGAAATAGAATAAAATAAATTAATGAAACTGCAAAATTTACAATTTTTTAGAACAACATTACTGAGTTTGAATTCGCTCGCCAAAATACTTTTAGAAGCATTTAAACAAATTTGATTTTTGCCCGTTTAAGTTTTCAAATGCAAAGTTAATGCAGGAAAACATCATAAATTGGCCATTTGTTAAAAAATGTCAAATTCGAGGCGGATCTTTAAATAAATAGGAAAAAATGATTGAATCTTAAATTTTTTGTTGCATTGGGAAGGGGCACAGCGGACCACACCTAGGCAGGCATTTTCGGCCATACCCGATGACTCATATCCCTCTCTCAATTGCAATGTAAAAAACGCTCCATTTAGAGCCTCTTTTAAACATTTAAACGTAAACAATTAAAGTTGTTTTTAATAGCATGTCCACCTTTTTTAGAAATGCGGCCCGACAAAATTGTTTCTGAATGGCGTCTCAGTTGTCAAAATAAAACTATGGGAACGTTTACATAAGCTCTTTGACATGCAATGACAAACTACACTTTCTCCATTTTTTTGAAAAGAAAAGCTTGAGGACTTTACTTCAAAGGAAGCACAAATGTAATATACCCAGGAATTGCTATGCGACGATCAGCCACCCAGTTACAATAGTCTGAACAAACTAAGAACAAGACTTACGTAACACACAGTTTAAAGCAAAGCAAAGTATTACAACTTTTAATTATAAGGGGCATCTGAATGCGAAACACAGCAGAATTATACGAATTAGTTTCGGCCCGAAAAGAAATTGAATTTAATTCAGTACATCAAAGGCATCTGAATATAATTCTTCGTCCAAATTTATAAATTGTTTGCTTCGCTTTTTATAAAAAAGACAAACAATAACATAGCATAATGTTTCGAATTTAAGACATTTTTAACCCAGCTAGTTATTTTAGATCTTTGATGTTTGGGGCTGATTGAGTGGCTTAGCTCTGAAAATTTATCTCTTCAGACAGCTGAAGGCCGACGGCTAAGCTGACAATCACCGTTTCTATAATGCTGCAGGGCTCAAGAGTTTACTTAAGCGTCTCTACTGCTTTATATACAATAAAAGAGTAAAAATAATCTCATCATTCTTGGCGCATCATTGGCGCAGCAGTAAACTCACAAATCTGCTAAGTCGATGCACAATCACTAATGTAGATGGCCGATATCTCTGATTATTTCCAGAATACCTTCCTTCCGCCCAAGTTAAATGCAACTATTAATTCAACTAATGAGTACTGGTAATTCATTTTGAACTAATGTGATTATTAGGCGAATTAAAATGTCATTATAAATCCATGTTAAGGTGAATTTTGCAAAATACAGATTACGAATTAGTATCTTTGGAAACTTTTGCCTGTCTTAAGAAATAAATGAAACTGATGATGATAAAATTCGAATAATTCAAAATCAATCTGATGGAAGCAGCATAATTTTAGTCCCAAATACGGATTTTTATAGGTGGGTTTCATGAAAAATAATGGCAACAACATTAAAACATTCAGAAATCTAACTGAAAATACATGTATTTAGCCTTATTAGGTGATAATGTCAGTAAAAGCAAAAAAATTTATAATTAAGTGTGGACTTACAAACTCACTACTCTCATCACGCCATGGCCTAATGGTCATATGAAAAACGTAGTTCGTATTTTTCACCACCTGTCTATTTGTCATGCGGTTCGGACGCTTTAACTACCCCCTTCTTCTCAGACAGTCTTTTTTCCTATCCGAAAAACTTGTAATGCTGTAAACAAACTCCCAGACAAAGTATCTGTATCCTAGACATCCTATTAGGACATTGATGGAAATTGATAACCCTTCAGTTTAACACATAAGGGTTGTTTGCCAGTTTGAAACTAGAGATGGTTAGATATCTTATTCAACTCTGTCCAGTCCTACGTTTAAGATGGTAAATTCTTTTGGTAAAAGTTTGGCCAAAACGGTTGAGTTGCACTTTAAGTAGGCAAATATGCAGATTCATATTGACGAGCACAAAGTTCGCCCATAAAGATGCATGAATAAGTAATGTGTCAAAATCCCAGACACCTCGATGGAGAAATGAGTCATATCCTCCTCATCGAACTCGTTCTCACCACAGCTCTCACGGTAATTTGTCTCCATTTTACTCAACCAAATTGACCATACGAGAAAAATCTTACGGTATCAAGGAAGTCATAGAACTCAGATGGACGCACGAGTGAATCAGCAGTTCCAAATCAAGGAATTAATTTAGATTTATTGGCGCTTAGTCATCATTATCGTTCCGATTACTGTGCACTTAGTCATACCATGTTAGAGAGCTGAGATTGTATGAGTATTATTGATTTATTGCATCGAAATCTCATAAAATTTCCTTATTTTACTTAAAACCTTTTGAAAATTTTGATCAAAAATCAGTTGAAATCTGAGATAAAAAGGACAACATGACTGACGACCGTGCGATATGCAGACAGAAAATGTGCTTCTGCACAATCGTCTAGGATATTGCAGTTTCAGGTAGAATTTATCTTTGACCTTCAAGCAAAACTAATAACTGAGGTTTGAAATGGAAAATTAGCAAAATACAATTGAATGCATATCATTGTTCATGGGTACTAATATTCAGAAGAATTTTTACACAATGAACTTCAAAGCCAAGCTCCAACCGACTTTAAGACCGTTAAATGCTAATGGCCAGGAAAATCCTGAGTTCATATAAGCTACAAATAGCAAATGAAGTTCTTGCTTTTCAATGTCTATTCTTTTATGTTTCAGTTTGATCTCCACTAATAAAAAATTATACTGAGGGCGCTGCGTCTCCTTATTCAGCTCGTTTTTAAATAAAATGGACTAAACTGCTGAGAAAAATTGACTAGACTATCTATGATGGCTCGTAAAATATTACAGAACAGGGAAGCAAATTTTAACATCAAGTCCCAGTAGCTAGCATTTGTATATTTATTGGACAAATTCTGCAACGCTTTTAGTCCAGGATTTCACAAACAAAGGATACGAAAAAACGAAGTTTAAAGTTTAAGCTATGTGTATGTAAATGCATATTCACAAATCTAAGAACTGTTGCTAACCTCAAACGTAATAAAGATGCAAATGAATCGAAGTGCCATGACCAAACAATCGGAGTTAAATTAACTGATCAACGGGCCCTGAATACCAAGAACATACTTACTTCAGTATCTATTTCGTCTTGAGTCCCTTCTCGGTTTTATACCATATTAGATTTGTTTCATGTTCCCCTTTTCAATGTTGTCTGCAATCAAATCAGGTAAGTTTTCCAAAATTTTATCGTCAATACTTATATACATATACTAGTAGAAAAGATGAGTTATTTTTTAATTATATTGTGAATTACCAGAGAGAATAAATGAGCTTGATAGTGGAAATTTGTCACAATAAAATAAAATTTTTAATAAACAGATATATTACAAACCCACGCTTTTTCAATTACAAAAATTGCCTCTCAAGACACTAAGTGTTTTGATAGCAGAATCAAATAATTTTAATTTCCTGTTTTGAATACCTTACCTTGCTTAGATCACAAATTTAATTTAATTTTTAATCAAATAGTTCAAGAGATTTCTAACGTCAAAATTAATTAGATTTACTATTTTAAATAGTCTTGGTCTCAACTCTTACCTTATTTAGTACACATTAACTATTTCATAAACTGAGAATTCTTCCCTTAAAATGTGTTTCATTTATTAAATACATTTAGCTTTAAAATGAATAAATGAATACAGTGAAGTGAAAAAGTCTCTGTACAAGAAGTAAAAGGAGAGAAGTTCCGAGGACTGGCGATTTTAACATTTATTACTTTTTACCTTCAAATCTGAAAGGGGATACACGAGAGAGAATTTGGAGAAAAAGTTGGATCTCTAGCTTGAAGGAGTAAAAGTTCAGTCTTCCTCGGCATATGTTTCCAGAAATCATGGTTGTGTTTGTTTAGAAATTGAGGGAATTTACAACGAACTAACATTTGAATTTAAAATTTGAAACTAACACAAATAATTGTTTCATTAAACTATATAATCCATAACTATCCTCTCCTTTGATCATCCCTTTAAAATCTAAATGGTTATACAACTTATTAATCTGATAGAATAGGAGCCTAAGAAACTCGGAAGTCCATAAAGCCTTTGTTTTTGTTTTGTATTATTAATTTTAATCCTAAAAATTGACCCTACTCAAGTATTTAAGTTTTGCTTTCTAAAACTATGATTTTTATCCTAAATTTAAATTAGTCCTTCAATTTTTATGGACAAAATACTTTCATGAAGACCTTGTGAAACGAAAACCGTAATGGTTAGCAATTAGATGGGCAAAACTTTATGGTGTCTCTTTAGGACTATTGTTCTCCTTAGCACCCTGACAACCTCTTAGGTGTTTAATTCAGGAATATCTATCCTTTAGTCAAGGCCAACTCGAGTATCAAATTAATTCACAACGAATTTTTTCAATCATTGTTAATACAACGTGAGCTCTATATTAAACCTGTGTTCTAACTTTCTTATTGAATATTCTTATAGAATATATCGTAGTAAGCTGAATCGATCCAATAAGGCAACTTATAAAGAATAGATCTAGTTATGTTAATAACTTCATTTGGGCCAAGCAAGCATAATTTATGTAAATAAATTTTCATGAAACCAATAAATGAAATAGTATTGTATTTGATTTATTGTATTATAATAAAATAAGAGAATAGTAAAATATTATAATTCTCATCTGCTCACAGTAAAATTATATAAAACTTTGTTCACTTTACAACTGAAAATTGTTTCAAACCAAGTTCCATACAAATATAATTAGTATCTTTATTGGCTTCATTTACTCCAAAGCTCAAACTCCAATTGACTTGGTTAAGGACAGAGCATGCTACCTCTCTTGTAAAGAAAATTATTCAGTATGGTTGATTATTTACATCATTGGGCATGTGCAGATGGACATACAAGTAAGCAAGCTGAGCACTGCGCCACCACTACGGCATCCATTATTATGATGTTACTATTACTTTCTGAATGCGATAGTATTTAAAATCCGAATTAGACCGAAAAATATATTTAATCATAATAAATTTTGATATTTCCATAAATTGCGGTCTGAATATTTAATTTGATCATTTAAATCCAGCAGTAAGTTTTAGGAATGGCGTAAAGCCCCAATCCAATCTTTTAGCACAAAAATTAAGGCTAAATACAATCCACTTAAGTCATTCAACGCTTAAACTCGTTTAAGAAAATACAATCGAAGGCAAACCTTTGCTTAGGAAAGCTAAAGCCTAATACGACTGCTGCCTTGTTTCCAATCAATTAGAATGTTTTCAAATGGTCGAATTTTTTAGGCCTTGAACCTAGCCTATTATACAAAAGGTTTATTCAAATATTCAACTACCCTTTCACAATAAGTACTGCTGAGTAAAAGAAAACAAATTTATATTCGACACAAATACAAATGTTCCGGTTGACTAGCTTGAACATATCTTGCAGAAATTTGGCAGGCGGCGAAGAAGGACCCTGTCCAGACTAAACAGAGGCTTGATCTTTTATTAGCTCAATGTGTATACATAAAATATACCGTGTGAATGTGAGTAGTGAGGCGTTCCACTTATTACTCATTAGTCATAGTGTCTGAGGGAAAATATATTGCGTTTCTTTCCGAATGGAGTTTGAAAGTCTTTAACGGTGAAAGATGCGCACTCAAGTGCAACTGAATTGTTATTGCTTTATTACCTGCCGAAGATAAAATATGTCTTCTGACCAGGAAGTGGTGTCGATTAAATTTTAATAGAAGTTGCAAACTATGAGTCACCTGCTGAACATATTTAGTTAAAAGTAAAATATTGTTAAATTAAAAATTGCCGTGCGTAAAAATGGTAAAAGCAATAAATTTAAAGTATTTCCGATTAAAATGCTTTCGTTTAATAAAAAACACATTCTCTCAAACAATTATTATGCTTGTTTATCGGTTGTCAAAAGAATTGGTTGACCATGGTATGTTTCATTTGATAGTCAGGATCCGTTAGCTCACTTTTAAATGATTCAATTCACTTTCTTTACTTATATTTAAACGTTCATTTGAGTGTCTTATTAGAAATATTAAGGAATAATGAAAATGAAAGCATATATTTTTAAGTAATTCCATTAGTTTTCATGTGAGATCGAGTTAAGAATATGCAGAGAAAATTATGCCGATATAAATTTGGCTGATCTAATAGCGTAAACAGGCCGAAAACAAATGTGTTGTTGCCTGCAGAAACACTCCACATCCATCGTTTCTATGGTTCACACACATGGTATTAGCTTAATGAAAATAATTTATGTTTTATTATTTGGCTTTGCTGTATCAGGTGGGATATTATTGTTTTGGTTTAATATATAAGTAATAGAATCCGATGCATTTAAATTAATATTATAAATTTCATTAAACATGTCTTTATTAGAAATCAAATCAAGTAAAATCTATTCCAAAGTTCTAAATTTGACTCCATAAAGACAAAGGTGTACTTTGAGTTGCAACCACTCAATTTAGATGCAAATATAACTGCGCCTTTCGGCTTAAATAAACTGGCAAAATAATAGTGATCTGCTTGTGAGCTATACTGAGTTTGTGGGGCTCTTGGTTTAGAGGCGAATATTCTAATTTAATTACATATATTTTTATAGAAATAATTAATATTATTCGATAAGTACATCTAAAATAGAGGTAAAATTTTCAGAATTTGTTTTATGATAATGTGTTATGGTAATAACTTCTGAAATTTTGTAACATTTTGATTTGGAACATATATTGCTCTTATTTTACTGCAGAGAAATTATACTTTTTCATTACATACAGTATCACATTTTTTTATTTGCCACAGCTGAAAATTTAAGAATAAATGTACTCCATTCATAAAAGGTATAATATGTTGAGGTATATGTATATTATTGGTACGTTAAACTCTCAGCAAACGCTTTGAATACTCAAAGGAATCACAACAACATCGACGTGTACACTGGCTATATTAGAGAAAGGGTAAAATTCCTATAACTCAAAGAGAATGTTCAATTCAAAATATGCAGGAGTTCACTATTGCTGGATTCATGGAGAAGAACTGGCCGTCTCTAGTGCAACTGTAGCGAAATTCCCTTTTTAGATAAACATAGTAGAAGGACGATAATTAATAAACAAAATACTTAAAAATCCATTTTGTATGATTTAAAATTCCCACAAATTTATATGCTTCAAACGATTAAGAACAATCCTCTTCGAAATTAGCATTGAAAAACAAAATAATTCTTCGATTGCCATTATCAAATATCTCAAACCATAAAAATTTTTAAAATAAGGACGCTTCTGAAGTATCCTCATTATTAAAGAAAATAATGCAATTTAATTTTTGCTACTCTTCGGCGAACTTTGTACTGAATATTGTCCATCTTCCCATCGAAATCGCGTTTTCAATAAAAATACTATATAACATTTGGATTTAATAAACACATAAAATATCTGAATTAAATCAAGCAAATCAAATGCCTTTCAATTTATGTTTGTTACTTAATAAAAATGAGGTGAGACACATGAACATACACGAACACAATTGATTGACCGAGTTTCAAATCTCGGTCAGAGTGAGAACGGGTAATTAGCATAATTGTGAGTTAGTAACTGAGATTCAGGAAGGGGAGCCCATGTTTACGAGAAGACCCCACAAATAGTCTCAGCTCCGCCTTCTTCGTTGGAGGTCCACTTTCGTCAGCTTTTCTAAATCTCTCTTTTGCACTCTCTCACTTCTATTTGCTTCGTTTATGTGTAAAGTAATATGTTTGCTGCCGAACTTTTAATTTTTTAGGAACTTCTGCTTTTTCATCTTTTGGCGGGACATCAGCGTTTAGATCGCAAGTTTTGGCGACGAAAGTTTGAAAAGAACTTACGATTTTAATATTTATCTAAAAAATGCTCCAGAACATTGATGTGTTTAAATTTATCCAAGAGAAAATTAGGAGCAAAAGGAATTTTTTTCTGACGAAAAATCAGGAACGCAAAGAATTCCTTCTAAAAAACATTGAAAATATTTTGAGGTGTTTGAGAAGATCTTTTAAAATTATAACCATGGAAACTAAAATATTGAATATTTCCTTACCCAAACCATCTTCACAATCTCTGGTTCTGCAAGATAATGGATTTTACTATGATCTAGAGGCAGATTTAATATTTTTAACTGGTTTTTAAAGTATGAGGATATTTTTAGAAACGATCTTGCTGTGAATAAAAAAGACTGTTGTTGCTGAGATTGGGTTTAAGGTATCTGTAAATCTTTGAAATATTAAGCCAAACTCATATTTTGTCTATTTTTTAATCAACCATCAAAAGTATCTTTTAAAAATTTATGAAATTTAGTTATGTTGGTTTTTAGCAATAAATTTTCTTTATATTTTATGAAGTTTTAAAGCGAATGGAGGAAGTTACCCACGGTTATTTGATTATTTCTTTTTCTATGTGATCACTGCATTTTGGCTTTTAACTTTTGGTAGTAAATGACTAAACTTAGTGAACTGAATGAATTGCTTTGTAGCAATTGACTTTTTGCCGAAATAAAATTCATTTTTATTAACATTACGATATTTAATCATACATAATGTGGACGATCCATTAACAATGGTGGGAAAGTTCTCAAAACAAATGAAAACCACTGCACTGCGCTATTGTCACAAATACGCTTTTGACATCATTCATCAAATAGGAAAGCAGAATAGAAGTGTTGAAAATTTAAAAGATGTTTTTTTCTATGTGCATGGTTAATCGATAATTTCGTTTACTAAATATTCGTGCTTTTTATCATTATTAGTGTCACAATTTTTTTGTATCGCGAAAGCACAAAATTTTGCCGTGATAAAAAACAAAACTCCGATTTCATTATGGTTTTACTTTCGGATTTTATAGTTAATTTTGTACAACATTCAAGCAGAAAATTAATTTTAAGCTCAAGTTATTGGACCATTTTTACTGCCTTATCAAAGAGGTAAATTATTTTCTCTAAAATTCTTGATTAGACAACAAGAGCACGTGCTTGCTGAAAAGCCATTTCCATTTTTCTTGCTATTTAGCGTTTTTATTTACAGAAAAACAGCTAATATCAGGATATTTTCCCGCTTTCCCAACTAAATCACTTTGCATAGTATTGATTACGTTTACTGGAATGGAAGCAAAATTTCTCCGGTTGTTATTATAGTGCATGAAATGAAAAGCCGTCCAAATTTCCTTACTCTAAGCTTCGTTTGGGTAATGAGATTCCAAGGGGAACGAAAAGTTTAAAAGTATTTTATACAAAATCATGGTTAAGAATAAATCGATCAGGACGCCAGGGCAGTCATCGGCTTGGTCAGGTTGTCATGGTTAAAATAGCCAACAATGTCCATTTTCACCACTAATTGTTTAAATTCCCACCTAAAAGAGAAACAGTAAAAAGCAAAACTGCTAATTGCATGCAGATTTTTGCGTTAAAGAAAACGGTACTCTTGCGCTGTCAATAAATCACTGTTCCTTGGACGTAATGATTATCAAGAACTCCCAATATCCAATTTCTTAAATCTTATAAAGACGGAGATAGCTGAAACGTCACTTATCATAATGTCATTAACAAACATATCTATATAATGCAAGCTGTAATTATATTTCGTAGAAAAGATAGTGCGTTAATGTTAGAAAAATTAATGTGGTTATACCTATGGCAGTGTAACAAACTTATACACCTAAAATTTGATAAAGTTTATGAAGAAAGGGTGCAGGAGACGAGTTCAATAAGGCAAATATTGGGAGAATCAAGAGGAATCAAGTAACGAAGTCAGAGCATCAGCTTATTACTTGAACCACTGAGTTGCCTTGTATGAAGCATAAGGCTATGATGATTAAACTTTGTAGTTGGACCACAATGTTTATTGACAGGTTGGTTTAATTTCGTGATTGAGCAAAGCAGGTACTTTATAGAAGCAAAGACATTTTACCATAACAAAGACTATCTGAGTTCACATTTAATAATTATATTGTTTGTCATCTATTTATTATATTATCAATATTACTGATAAACGGTGAATTGTTAAGTAAAAATGAAGTATCAAGTGAGAGTATCAAAAGTGTCTGATTCATTTTATTTCTTAATTCGCCAGGTTGTCAGCATTTGAATAAACGGACGTAACTAATTCCATTGTGTTCTATTGTTCGATGGCTCAAATTCGATGAGTTGACCACCTAATGTGTATCCGAAATGCCATAAAAATTTAACTGTACTCGATATATTAGGTTATGTTATATTGCAAAATAAAAAGATAATACTACAACATTAGTACTTATATGTTATTAACTAATACAACGTCCGTTTACGAATTAGAAAAATCACAGGAAACCTAATGAAACGCTTTTAAATTTGATTCTGCTTATATTCTTAAACGATAATTCATTCCGCGGTTGTAAAAAATACCTGATTATAGAGGGGAATAAATTGATTCTCGTTTTTTACTAGTTATAATGCTTGCGAATAAGCAATAGACTCGATCATTTGATTAGCTGCTGCCATGTACCAATTGAAATGGTCACTGAAAATCGTATCTGATTGATTTGCTATTACCAGCCATCAATACAGAAACTATTTTTGTGCAATTTTACCCTTAAAGTTGTTAATTTTAACTTCGTTATTTGCCTTAAAAGCTATTTAAAGATGTAATTTAAAAGCCTACTTTAGAATTCACCAATATAGGTATTCTGCAATCTCTAAGGTTGAAGCTGATCTTTTATAGGTTTCCATAACCATTTACCGCTACTTTTGATTGTTTAGATTTAAGATATTTCTACCAACTTTAGTGGCAGTTTCAGTCCTCTTGAAAGAGCTAAAGAATCTACAATATTTAATAATAAAAGTAGTTTAAACATCTCATTAAGATTAATACAAGTTGTGACTACTAATAAAGTTTAACATTCCTTTCCATTTTTAATTAGGGCTCGATTTAATTTGATGTATTTATGTTTTTTAATATTAATTTCACCTTAATTTAATTTATAAATTACAATTTAATCCCTCCCAATCCTGAGAATTTGACATTTAAACTCGGGGCGATAACATTTTCTAGCAACATGCCGAACTTCATAAATTACAGTGAAAAGATGATTAGATGTTATGCGCAAAATGCGTGAAGTAAACTAAGATTTCTAATGATATTGTGAAATCAGAAGTATTCACATGGAAAATGTATGATCTGATTAACCAGTACTCTAGTTGAATACAAAAAGGTGGAATATTTATCAGTAATAACAGCCGCGTACAATTAAAAAGAGTACAGTGCAAAAGAATAAGTTAAGCTATTACTTTAAAATATATTTAAGAGTAAATGGTGAATTCATAGAATAAAATATTTAGACTTCAATTAATAAGAATAAAAATTCATACTAAATAGCATAGGTTTTAATATTTAATAAAGTCTGTAGCTACTGCGTTTACATTTTGTCTCGAGATGGGCTATTCTCGCAGGTTGTCTCCAAATTATCCATTACCCCTATGAAGATGAGACGTATGTCGCTTCTGACAGCTTGAGATTTATTTAGGATTGAGAATGTTATCAGTCCACCTTCATTCTAATTTCCTAACAGCAACATCATAGAGACAACTTATCCTCGAATATTATAATAATCATCTTACGTTAATTACATCTCTCCCAACCCTTTCTTCCTTATCTGAGTCAACAGTATTCTAGTGATATCTGCCATTGCAGTCAAAACTGGACTTCATAGAATTACAGCAGCATTCTTTACAAAAAATTGTAAGTTGCTTTTCACTAAGATATTAAAATGGTTAAGTGTTTAATAGCATGTCGAATTATGAAGACACAATACAGTTTGGAAATCCTTTGTGTTGGATCAATCTCAGACCAATGGAGATATCTCAATCTGTCTTTGATAATTCAAGACGGCAGGTTATTTAATGGAATCTACTATGTCAAAATCGCACAAGCAAATTTTTTCTCTGTTTATCTTAGCCATTAGAAGAAATATCTCACCAACTTATTTTAACTAATGATTTTGTTATTCTAAAGATTGAAGTGACGCTATCAACAAATTCTTTAGAATGCGTCCTCAAGGTGTCTCTGTCGAATTTGCGTCTTGGATACAACCGTTAGCTTAACTACTTAACAGAAAAAATTCACAGCGTAAAAAATGTCAACATTTTTAAAAATGTTGTTTATTTTATCATCCAGAATAGACCTTTCATCTGCTATACATTTTAAGTTTTTAATCCAAGTGTAAAATAAACTCATTCTTGTTTCATTTTAAAACATTTCGATATGTTTTGACTTTGACAATGCAGAGCTTTTTAACTTTAACTAGCATATTAATTATTACCTCAAACAAGATTAGGAAACGAAGGTCAGAATTAACACGCAATGGACTCATGTCGGGGCTGTTGTTTAAATTAAACCGTCAAATTCACTTTCGTATTTCGAGTTTTATGAAAAGCATTATAATGTATGTTTGTTACCATTTCTGCT
The DNA here is from genome assembly GCA_900708905.1 of Hymenolepis diminuta. NCBI lineage: Eukaryota > Metazoa > Platyhelminthes > Cestoda > Cyclophyllidea > Hymenolepididae > Hymenolepis > Hymenolepis diminuta. Next base: position 892,145 of record CAADRB010000038.1, on the reverse strand, counting down.
GTCAAATGAACTCGCATGACACTTAAGCAGTCCTCCTTCAGCTTAATAAATCGCTGCAAAGATGGCATTAATTAAATCTGTCTGTCTAACCCACCTTTTGGTCATACTGTAACTGGTGACTGGAATCTGAACTGTCAAAACCCCATTTGCATATACGTTTCATACAGCAGCTACCAAAGGTGGGTGGACAATTAAAAATGGTATTTTGGAGTTAATTGTAACTGTATTAAGCGTCTTTATTTTATGTGCTAATTAATGTTTTGTAAATTCAATATGATTGGCCTTTTATGAATTATTAACCGAAACCATTTTTTATCAATCAGCATATTTGAAACCTCTCTGTAACCATGGTTTTCATCACTATCATATCAAGGGCTACTCATGCTGTTGCCAAACTGTAGCTTTATCCCTTTTAATGTCCGGATCACTCTGTCTTCAGACTAGTTCTATCATCTGGGTCGAGTTAACCATACGATTTAACAAGTTACTAATAGTATCCAATGCGAAGCAGAAAATTTCAGGTTTTAATTATGAGATGGCATCTGATCATGAGAAATAGAATGAGTGGTCCGATTAGGAAGGGAACAGAGGGTGGCATAGGGTTATGCTATTAAGTCAGGATATTGAGAATCTTTGTTTGGTTTCTAAAAGGATTGACTTGTCAAATTTTACATAAAAGATATAAATCCCTTTCTAATATTTTTAATTATTTCTTATGTCAATTTTCATTATTTATTTCCTGTGTTTCTGAATAATTCCATAAAATTCAAAGCCTATTGATTGGTTAATTCAAGTGCATAATTCGTCAGGCCACTTTAATGCAATTATATTTATACGGCCATGAGTAAATAGATGAAACTATCTCAGTCAATCTGACAATGCCAGAGCGTACGAAAGTTCACTCTATGTGAATTCTGAAAATTATCTTGTTGAATTTAACTTCTACTACCATGTAATTTCTACAGCCATGGCTCTCATCCCCAGCTGAGATGACCAATTCCAACAGCTATGTCATTCAGTAAATTCCACTGTCACAGCCACTTCTGCTCCTGACATCTTCTACCTGACTAATACATTTTCATCTCCTTTTGCATTTCTCTACGCCATTTTTATTTAAAATATTTTTTCTTCTTTTTTTATTTTTTGCACTTTTATATCCAGTGATCCTAATTTTAATTCTGCTATAACAGAAAAATTTTTATTCTTATCTTCAACAAAGAAAACCCCCAAATTTGTGAACAAAATTGAAATATTTCTTTAATTCTGCTGCTTTTTAAATATTTACATAATTCCACGGATTGAAAACAAATATACATAAATAAATACCATCAAACTTTATCAAACCCACTGCATAGAATGTTCACGTGGATTTCGGAAACTTGAAATCCAAAAAAAGATTTGTGAAACCTGATAAAACTGAATTAATATGAATTAGATGTAAATATAAAAATATGTATATGTTCTCAGGTAATTGAAACCCATTTGCCCATGCCAGATTTTGACCAGTGATACATGAATAGCAAAATTAACATTTCTTAAAAGCCGTTTGTCATATGACAACAATCATAAATCGATGTTGAGTAGGAGGAGCAAATATGGATGAAGGTCTAATACGATTATTAAACTGCTATCAAATTATTATTGGGCATCATATGTAAGTGTCAATTTCAAAATTAGGATCAATTTAATAATAGATTTTGATAGTATATCCATATATCGCAGTCTCTTGCATTTTAATTCCACAAATATATTTCACATACAGAAAACGTGTGTAAGATTTTTGTTAAGAATTAATCAAAGGGGCACTTAATGAGAAGGCCACGAGATGAAAAAATACTGAATGCGAACACCAAATTGTGTTGTTTTTATTAAACTGGGAATTAGGAGAACATTTTTTCAAGATTTGACAATTATAATAATAGTGCCTTGTTAAATTATTTTTTGAAACTGTAATTTGATAAAAAAGAAGTGTTCAACCAGAGATCTTGTGAATAATCATTTATGTTACTAGATCAAAACTAGAGAAATTTTTTATAATGATCAAATTCATTATAAACGTTTTTTTAACTGACTAGTGGTTTGGGGAGATGATTCTGCTAAAAGATACCTTTGAGAGCTGAGGATAGAGTACTGAAGCTAATATATTAACACCAAAAGATATTTCTATTATTTAATTGGTAAAATATTCGCTTATTATCATGTTCCCGAGGCCGAACAACGATATTGACTCATAGTATTCTTAGCCAACTTATCATAAAGGTAGAAGATTTACTGGGCAATAACTCTTCCATGCACAATCCAAAAGTCGTCCATCCAAATCACAACAGTCCAGATTTATTACTACCACTTCAAATTCCACGTGCGGAAAGGAGGATTATCACGCAGAAGATTGGCACCACTTCACCTCCTCTTCGGCCTATTCCCAGGGTCTTCTAGCGACAGATGTGCTGCATGCAAACGCTAACACACATTAAAATCAAAGAGTATAGTCGGAAGAAGGACATGAAATGTACCATTCTGCCCTGTGTGGCAGAAGTGTGAGAATAAGCCAGTGTGCTATGGCAGACTCGCTTTCGGACACATCGAATCCTCAAAGCTCGCACGCAAGGCTCCTCCATAAAATGACAACACTTGTTTGGATTTTGCATTGAAGACACTTATTTTGTTTAATAAATTGTATTAAAAGGAAAGATATCGGACGTTCTACCTTTGGATGCTAGAAGAGAAAACTTAGGTTTCTAACTCCTAGTATAAGCGTAGAATAAAATAGTTTATTATTTGTGCTTCATTTCACATCAAAAATGCTTAAGATAATGTGGCATGGGAAATGAGTTGAAAACCGGCCATAATTATCCTTGTAGATCAATCATTTCTGAAAGTTAAAGCTATCTAATTAATACCCTCTTGAATATTAACAATAACAACGCATACGTGCTTACATATCCATTTCCATCCCCTTGAATGTTGTAGGAAAACCTTTAACCAAATCATATTCACGCAAAGTATTAAACTGGTGCGAACGTTAATATAATGCAATTTTTCTTTTGCAGTAAAATGCTCCGTAATAGCAGCCTAAAAAGATTTGAAGAGCAGGATAATGCAGTAAATAAAGACAAGTAAATTCTTAAGACCATAAAAGCTTGTGCTTTATCAATATTTATAAGTCCATTGTTTCTAATTCCTTATTTCATGGTTCCGAAAGACGTCAAATTCTAGTATTCATACTTGCCAAAATTACCTCAAGTGCAAATAAAATCATACCCACTCAAAAGCATATCTTTTTTAAAGAGATCGCACAGCTAGATATTTTGTTCATAATAACAATAGAAAAGGGTATCACGAATTCCAACGTGCTTGGATGGGATGTCCAACTTGAAGAAGGAGTTCGAGAACTGGTTGTTGAGCTCCGTGTAGTTAAAAGATCAAAGGGACTGCCGACGCTGGGAGTAACTGGCATCATTAAATGAAGCCTAGTTCCAAGAGTAAGATAAAAGGGCAAACAGAATGGCGATTGATCCCTGTATAATTAATAATTTTATTTATACAAACGAAAGTTCCTTTAAATTTGACAAGATACAAGCCCTTTAACGACTTTAATTACTTGGAGTGACAGTGCCACCTTTCTATTATTCAAATTAAAAGAAGATAATAACTTTGCGCTATATTTAAATGCATCTTTTTGTTTTCATAGAGGGTGCGGTTTAAAAGTCAACCTGAGAGAGGATAACTGAAATTAAATTTGCTGTATAAGATTTGTGGACAGTTGCGATTTGACAAAACTTATATAACTATAAACAGCACAAAAATCTAAATGGATGAAGTGATTGGGAATTAAGTCATTTACAGAATGGACTAATCTAACAAAAAATTAGGTCAATTTTTAAAGTATGAGAAAATGCGGCCATAGTATGCGATTCTATTTAAAGTTCCAACTTCATATAAGTATTACCAGCAGTTTTTAAACTGCTTGGACTCAAGTGTAGAAATTTTGGCCTTAATATTTGCGTGAGAGTCTTTATTCAGATTGAATGGGCTCTTCTGCAACGATTCGTCATCATCTTTACACTTGTACAGCACACTTCCGAAGTTCATACTTTGCCGCTACCTTTATAGGTTCTTGAATAATTAAATGCTTGGGGATTTTTATTGGAGATACAATTCAGGCAACATTATACTGCTTATTTCCATCCAACGAAAGTGCCTAATTAATTTGTTGTCAGGATTAAAGAGTGAATACCATACAATAAAAATACACGCTATCGAAACAGCTGATCTATTAAAAGTTCACTAGTTGCCCAGATCGTCAAGTAGCAAATAGTAAAACCTCCATGATAAAATTTTAATTACTTTTTCTTAGCGAAAAGTCCCAAAAATTTGCATATAAATTCGTTGCTTTAAGTATCTAAAGAAACAAATTTATCTAGTTGACTCAACAAACGCCGAACACAGCCTGGAACCATGCAATAAAATAATGAATTTAAAATTTTTCATAATTAGGATATAATGTAATGCACTACAATTCAATGAATCTAGACCTACTTGATAATGCCTTATTTAATTTTTTATGAGTCTCTCTTATCGCCCCTTTTTCCATTCCTTGAATTATCAAAAACTTAAACTTTTTAATGCTGTTAATGTAACTAATAATGAAGAATGTGGTATATACAAATTGTATTTTTAATAAATTTATTCCCCATGACTCGCCTCTATCTGTAAAAACATAATCCCAATGAAGAAAGACTTATCAAGAACTACTGCATTATCAGGGCTTTTTTGCCCAACATGTTTGGCCGGCGTTAAGCGGCGTAAGGACGTGTCAAAATCCTCGCTGTTTGACCAGATGAAGCACCTGCTCTATGCTTATTCAGACAATACACCCACTGCCCCGCAAAAAACTGCCATTCTTCACGTGTTGGTATATATTAAAAAGGGTGAAAAAAGAGAAAAAAGAAATTATGAGAAGATGTAAAAACAGAGAAGATAATAAGCATATACAAAAAAACGGAAATGACTCACAAATTAGTTGAATGAGTAGGAGAGGAAGTCTTTGGTACTCCTTTACTTACTCACACCTTTTCCAATGACTTTTTTAAAGAAATTTTGTCCCTTCTTATATATTTATAGAAGCTAAATTAGTTATCTTAAAATTTTTAATTTACAGGCTATAAGGAGTCGATTATTAGGTAAAAAAATTTTGTTTTAACCATTTTAAAATGACAAAATTCAGTCTCTTAAAGAATCCGATAAATTATCCAACCAAAAAGTCAGTTCAATAGATTAGTAGGAAATATCTAACAAATAATTGATGTGTCATACTAAATTTGGCATTCATTTCAAGTGCATTGACCATCAAAAAAGAGAGGATGTTATTTTCTCTTCTTTTGAAAGTATATTTCATTAAATAAACATTCAATCCTACGTAAAATTGTTTGCCCTGCAATACGGATACGGCTAAAAGTGTTTGAGGACAAATATAATTTGTTGGAAGTTGGCTGAATCACTCCACTACCAATACAATGTATTAACTTAACTAAGTAATTAACGGCTAATGAGTTATATTCAGGCTGACTTTCAACGTGATGCAAACAGCACAGGTCACGATCTAGTAAGTATAAGAAACCATTTGCAGATAACCCTTAGAATTTGAACTGCTCATCTAGAAACAAACCTAAACTCTGTGGTGTTAAATTATTTTGTCGACATCTGATTATAAAGCCGATATAAAGTGACTGTCTTTAAATACATGAGCGATTGAAGAAGGTCTTTCAGAATGACACATTTAATAATCTGTAAACTAAAAAGTTATTAAACAATTTTTAACTGCATTATATCAATGTCTACGAGATAACAATGTATAAAATATAAATAATTGCGGTAAAAAATTTACGCCTTTTGCATATTTTTCCCTGCTATAACCAGAAAAAGAGAGCACAATGCTCATTTGAGCCTAATTTAATCATTGTACTGCGATCCATGCTTCAAGTCGAATTATATCGAATATAACGCTTTATTTAGGAAAATTTTGGAAAAATACATTGAGATTTATTGCTTTGTTTTTAAAACATTCATAAAAATATTTCCATTGGATCATAGAAGGGAATAACAAGAATAAACAATTAGTCAGATGACGATTACAACCTAAAATGAAGTAAATGATCACCGGCTAAAGTCTCGTGACAGAACAATCAATCATTCATAATTAATTATTATCATCGAAATGGTTGCCTGTTTCTCCTGAGTCATCTCATATCCTCTAAGAACTGCAAGCATAAATCAGGACAATTTTGTTGTCTATATACTTGTTATGTAGTCTGAAAAGTTGCCAATATGACATCTACGTTTATATCATAGACCAGTAGATTCAAAGTCAGAAAATAAATTAAAAATAAGCGCAAAATACAAAAGAAGCCAAAAAATCCTAAAAGATTTATTAATGGGCTCGAATGCATAAGAAATAATAAATACTTTTCTTCCCTTTCTGATTACACTTTTTCATAACAAAACAAATCTATAAATACGTATTCCTTTTTAGAACAAATTCTTAGGCTGAACTCCAGTGGCGCCATGTGCGCGATAATTGGTAATAAAAATCAGAGTAAACGTCTGGTTGCGGACCTATTGCATGGGCACAGTGTCTCTATGCCTCCTAGACTTTCGTCAGAATAGAAAATGAAAAAAATATAGCTTTTGGTGATTTTTACATAATTTATTCTAAATTTTGGCTACTTTTCAAGAGACAGCGCTAAGCTTACGCTGCCTAAACAAGTCATTGTCTATTTAATCCTTTCAAAGGAACTGAGAAATATTATGACTAGTTTATTGGCTGCGTGATCGCCCCGGAAAATACGCGGTGAAATATAAAAGTAATTATTTCTTATTAATGTAGTATATGATAATAATTTTAAATTGCTTTGAAAGCAATTGTTTTCTAACGCGGGATTTGAAGAATGGAATGAATCTCTGTTATTGATTACCGCAATCATTACAAATAAATGAGTGCTAATGAGTGTTTAATTTCTACTGGAAACCAAAATTGTCCAAGTTGGAATGAATGAAGTGCACTAAGGTACTAGAAACTAAAACATATATATAAATTTGCGGTAAGCGAAGTTAAAATGCAATAACATTAGAGAAAAAAGAACTTCACATTACTTGGATTTTAGATTTACCAGGTTGCCCATTGTTCACCTAGTGACGGCACATTGCATTATGGCTTAACTCAAATGTTAGTGACTTAATAAATTTGTAATTCCCATTAATCAAAAACAGTTAAAAGCTGGTAGATGACATTCATTAGCAATATTCGTCCTTAACTTCCTTTGACTTGCGATATTGCATTTCAATAAGTCAGCAAGTTTGTATCAATAATATTCAGGTTTATCAAAGATTTCTGTAATTCTAACTCCTCTGGGAATTATTCTGCAGTGATTATCTTCATTGTTGACCTCTGATAATCTTTGTTATTCATCAGTCTGTTCAGTAACTGTGATTTTAACAACCCAACATTGACAGTTGTAATAAATAGTTCTTCTTAAATAATTTAAAAGTTTTGAAATTAAATCATTTTTTCTTTGCTGATGAAAATTTTTTAAAGGCAGCAGTTCATCTATCTATCAAAGTATCAGTTTAACTTGAAAAAGAAGATTCCAAAACGAATTGCCGAAATGAAAGTTGCAATAAAATCGTTACGATTATAAATAATTTATCTTCACTCGGCAAAATGCATGCATTATTTAATATGAAAGCATGTGGTTGCATATATATGCCGTATTTTTTTATTATTGTATCTATTGGGATGGTAATGTCTTGTCTGATATTTCCTGTCAGACAGAGAGATGGACAAAGCCCATTTTCATAACACGCGTGCTACTGCAGGTGGATATATTTTGACTACTGCTTCGTTGACTATAAAGGATGGTTACGCCCTCTGATAGACGCATATTTCAAATTTTGGCTAAGCATAGGATAATAAAATTCTAAGTATACTGGTGTCTAATCTTGAAATTAAGGTTTAAAGGAAGACCTATAAAATTGAATTATTGCATTACGACTGATCTCATTTTTTATTCATAGAACTATTTAAGAAAGATCAAAAGAATATATAGTTTTATTAAAAATGCCTCTCTGCAAAGATCTTCAAACATTTACGTGTTCAAACAAGGGAGAAATTATTGGCACTCTGAAGTCTGGAAATCAGAATAATAAGTGACTTAAAAAATTTTATAATTTGAATTTCGAGTATGTGGGTTTTTTCTTATGCTTTCTTTATAAAAAATTATTGCTTTTTACCTCAATACATTTTGAATAAGAAACTACTTCCTACTTAACGTTTTAACTGTCATGTTCAAGAGTAGTCAAAATTACTTTATCTAAAATACGACAATTTTTGCTAAAATTGTACTGCAAACGGAAAAAGATGCGATAAATACACAGGAACAAGGTTGGGAGTGAGAGACAAGTTTTTATCAATTTGGTAGAAAGAGAGTACGATAAATTAACATATCCCTACTCACACTCTATCCCTTCTCATCTCTCTCTCTCTATTTTTCTCTGGCTCGTGCTGCGATACCGCATCTCATAGCACTTGCCACCAATATCTGCCCATTTCGAAAATGAGTCAGAACGGCTTATGAGTGCATCGTCCAAACCTCGCAGATGAGTCATGTAGACCATGTGTGTAGATGCTGGATGATAACTGTTTTTTATCGTCTGACGCTTATCACCATCTTGCTAGCACTCAGTGTACTCTCTTTTTCTTTACTCCTTTAAGAAAATATGACCAAAGTGAAGAAGGGAAGATGAAAACTTTTCTTTACCTGTTTTATCGGTTGATTTCGATTTTAACAGGTTGGGAAATTTCTATTTAATAGGTGGCCTTAGGTGTTCATAATCAAATTGAAATTCAAACAATATCAGGTTCTATTGCTATTGATAAATTATAGTTCCCCGTTTGTAGTATTATCTACCTTTCTAAAATTTATTGCATTAGATATAGGAGGAAAATTTAATCACATGAACGAATATACTCAATTTTCTGGAAAAACATGCGAAAACATTGTTAATTAATGAACAAGTTATAGAAAAGCATCCTATTAATTGAAAGCAGAAAGTTATGCTATTGCGCTTTGCCAATAGCACTTTCTAGACAAAAATCCTTCCTTGTTTTGTTTCTAATTTTATCAGCAAATTGTCTTATTAATTTACTAAGATAATTTTCGTGTGTAATTGTATCGTAATTTGAATGAATTACACCAAATCGGATGCCTTTACAGTATTTTTTCCCTTTATCCAGTATATATAAATTCTTTCCACAAAGAAAGAATAAATCAACACTTCGAAGTATATTCATGTAACGCTTTTTTTTCAGTTTTAACGAATTGTCGACCTTCATTAGATCTAGTTATTATCAAGGTAATGGCATCTATTAAAATGACTTCAACTCTCTATAGTAATTGAATACTAGCAAAACTCTTTTCAAAGAAGTACGAAGTCAGCAATTCTTGGTATACGAAAACCGATGGAAGGAATTAGACGAACTCATCTATACATTATACTTCGCAATTTTAACTTTATAGTATTTGAAACACTTTGAATAAATTAATAAACAGTTAATTATGATGCTCTTTCCCTTTATTACTACTTATTAGAGGTAATCAAGAGTACAATTTAACCGTATTGCGATAAATTAAAGATAATGCTTAACTTTTTCTAAAATTCTAAATTTTCATTGGAACTTTTAACTTATTTCCTATTTTGATCCAAATTTGTAGAAACTGGTTTCTTATTCTCTGTTCAAATGCCAAGAAATAAAGGAAAAAGAAATATTTCTTAGTCTTAGATGCTATCATGTATTAGTCACCGTTTAGCATCTCTTGCTTAAATATAATTGACACACAAAGTGACATAGAAACCATGGACACAAGTACGTTGTTTATCATACAAGATGGACTGGTACGATGACTTCTTCATTGTGAATCTATTAATTAATCCAGTTTAATCTGAGAGAAAAGTAAGTGACTTCAATAAAAAAGGATTAAACTGAAAAATGATTTATTAAAAATTTTAATTTGACTGCCATGACTACCATTTTGTATGGAATTATATAATGAATACTTTCACGATCATATCATATATTTATAAGACTATTATCCTTCATTATTCTTCGTTTTTTTCCCGTCTCAGCATAGCAGGCTTTACATATGCTAACTATGCAACTCTTTTTCATTTAAAGCAATCAATGCCCTCTAAAATAAGTTTAAATTCATTTAAATTTAAGTGGATAAGCGCGAATTACTTTTCATATACAAAGTTATCGAGTTTCTAGGAAAAGCACACTGCGAAATATGAAGATAAAAGTTTATATTTTAAAGATTTAAATCCTCTTCAAAGCCCAATAATAAATTACATACTCATAATATTCAGTGATTTGGATTATTAGTCATTTTGGTTTGTTGGTTAGTTAGTTAGTGACTATACATCAAATTTAAACTCATGTGTTCTTTAATTAAAACCATACATTACATTGCCCATTTGCGGTACGATAAATATTTTACTGACCATAAAATTCACTAGTATTTTCATGTATAAGTCGAGATATAATCAACGATTAATTAATTTTGAAATGTAAAGGTAGCAATGATAAGGATGTTGTCACATCTGGGGTGACATTTTCAAACGTGATATTCAACTCCAAGGTAACATCTCTACATCTTCAATTAAATACTCCGATGACAGGAAGCGTTACTTTTAAAAAATTACTTATTAAACTTTGATAAAAGCATAAATGTTAACTATTCATAGAAAAATTTTCCAGCCATTCATTTCATTAAATAAGTTTGATGCTCACTTTATTCAGTGCGTAGTTTACTAGTGCATGTATCACTGTTTCTCACCGCATAAAACTGAAATTGCTTCATATTGATGTTAATTAAATATAATTCTATGAGTCCATTTATTGTCACTAAAGATATTTTCTTTCATAAGAATAATAAATCTGCTGGAAAATTGACAGGAGGGTAAACAACATTTAAAATGATAAACAACATACTTAACAGAACAGGAGGAAGAAGGATGCGATTATGGTATGAAAATATGGATTCAACTTTTTAATCTTTCTAGCAATTCATAGAGATAAATTTAGATGATTTGCTGCTCAAACAATCAGTATGCTATCAATCAAAAAGAGTAATTACGTATTAATCAGATAACAACTGACTAAATCGTTATAAAGTGAAATTCGATGATTTCAGACATGCAATCATTAAATTATATTTTTAAGTTCCATTACAATAGGCCCTAGTTTTCTACCTAAATATCCTTTGCGTTAATTCTTCTGGCAATTTTATGCTGAATAAAAAAGTTATTAAGTGATAAGATAGATGATAATCAGGTTTGCTCTCAATTATTATTTATTTCGCAAAATTTGATGTGCAAGATACTACTTGTATACTAGATTTAAGAATTTGTAGTCCTGGAGAAATGTAAAATTCATATAAAAAACGATTTGTCACACATACATTGTTGAGTTTGTGCATGTCATTTTATTCTTCATCTATAACAAATAAAGTATAAATCATATCATTATAACAGATGGAGGATTCAGCTTCTCAAGAATATGCGCGATTTGTGTCGATTAATCAGTACTATTTCTCACCAGTGTACTGGATATTAAATCGAGTCCACCGTGTCGTTTCCCACATTAATATACGTCCACTTGAGCATAATTCTGGCCCAATTTCACTGAACTCTGTCAATAACAGTTTTGGGTGGAAATCATGTTTATACTAAGTTTGTATTTAAGGTCTTTAGAATTGGTAAATTAATACAAAATATATTCACCGTTAATCATCTGAATAAATTGAATAAAATCAGTTAATTGAATAAATTTTTCCCTCTTGAAGAAGAGAGCAAAAATAAGTTTATTAGAATAAGAGAATAATCAATTTTTCCAGATTACGGAGTACTGCGATTTTGTTTCTTTCAGTCAATTAGAGCGATACTGTGGCCATATCAATCGACTCAAGCAAGAAAATTTGTTATTATGTAATCATATTTACCCCTCCCCTCCCTCCCTCTAGTTAGGCGAATTTAGGATCCGATAAGGTTAGTAATGTTGAGCATAAGTGCATTCGCTGACATATCATGCCTAAAAGTTTGAAGAGAATTTACAACAGATCCATCTAGAAAAAGGACATTCAATTATTAACTTTTACAGTGGCAGATATCTCCAAGTCGTACAGACCACTACTAAATTAAACTGAATTTTATTTGGAAAGTGTTTTTGGTGATATTTTAAAGGCTTGTTTCTGTCTGACAATTTTAAATAATAATAATGCTTTAATGAACGAAAGATTACATATTATAGAGATAATGATCTATATGTGTGCACTATTATCGTCTCTTTGACAACTGATGAATTAATACTTGAAACATCACAGAAATATGTTAAACGTGTCCTTTTGAGTTTCCGCTATTTTGAAAATAAATAAAATTGCAATTTCATCAGTTTCTGTTCTCCTTAACGTAAATAAGACCAAACTCCTAGTTGGACCTTCATATAAACCTCCCTATTCCACTAAAAAGATTCCTTAGCAGGATCTTAAATACTTCTAACTCTTTCCTTTACTCTGATTCGGAAGAGCTAAGTAAATAACAAATCAGGAGAAGCTTATATATCATAGACTGTTTGTTTTTATTTAACTTCCTAAATTGTCTGAAAAAACAACTCATCGATGAGTAATGTGGACAATGACAACAAAATACAAATTTGAAAAAAGGAAGTATTGAAGTTTTGCTAAAAGGCTAGACGAAAGGGAGTGAGATGAATGGGAAAGGGGGAATAAGAAGACAGTTTGTTTAATCTTTGGGTGGTCCTTTGGTCTTCTCATTCAAATAAGTGAGTAACTGGCCGGTCTCGAGAAGGTCTCATTCTCTTTTGGAAGACCTATATGTAAAAGCTTTTTGTATCAAACTAGTTCATGATCAAAAAGGCAAAAGATATTATTTGGTTTCATGTTAGATAAAATATATAGCATAATCGCTTAAATTAGGGTTGAAGTAAAATGTAAAGTCCAAATTTTTAACATATATATATGTTTCAAATATCGTCAACTTCCAAATAACTTGGAAACTGATAAATAAATAGGTGAAAGTTAATCTTCAAAAACGCTGATACTTCAAACTCAATATCGAAGATCATCATTTCTTTATCAGAGATAGAAGGCAGATGTATTTCGGTGCTAATATTGATGCGAGATGAATGTAATCTATGGATATGCAGATATATTCCATAATGGAATTAAGTGAAAAATAAGTTATCTTAGGACATTATTTCGGTTTACGAAGGGCAGAAATTACCATATTTATATTTCACCTAAAATAGTAAAGCTATCAAAGTTAAATTATTAAAGACGACACAGAAGTACCTAATATTTCTTGTCAGTCCGGATAGCGCAGCAATCAGCCAAGTCGGAGGTCATACGATCAATGGCCATCGGCGAATATCCAATGGTGTGAGTGATCAACCGTCCTGGTTAATTCTGATCAGCGAGAGAGGTGGTAGAATATGATTTACCTATAATAGCGACTCCAAATATGTCTATACTAAAAATAGATAGTAAATTGACATTTGCTAAATATATATTTAGTTTGTGAAATAATGACTTCAACTTAACGGAAATTATGTACTATATATGACATCTATTATAAAATATCCTCTCTTATTTACTTTTGATCTTTGAAATATCAAAGTTTTTGAATCGTTGGTTACATTTGAAGATGTTTTACACTAAAATTTTCAGTTTTTTAAATTCACGAAGTCTCACATAAATATAATATTTAAACATTAAAATCCTGGCAGTAATTTATATTTAAAATGCATTTAAAAGTGCAAATGCTTCTTTCTGAATAAACAAATATATTTAAAAAAGTACATTTTTGAAATACAATACGAAAAAAGAAATTTATTTAAAAGGCATGTAAAATCGACTCCTCAAATCTTTATCAACTTTTCCATCTTGTATTAAATGTATTGGCTGAATATTCCATGAAAATGGTCACTAAGCCATTCAAACTTGTATGTAGCCAAACGATTTTTATTTCATGAACTCTACAAGACACCTCAACCTAGTGATTTTAACTCGATTTCAGGATTTGCTTTAATATTATTTTAGCGATGTCCCGTTACATATATGTTAGGGCCTGAGGATTACATAATTGTTGTTTTTAACTAAATCGCTTGTAAATGTTCAGTAATAAATAAATCATCATTAAAACTTTCGAAAATTGCGTTCCATGTAATCCATTTTCTTTTTAAATATATCAAATTTTCTCTATGCAAAGCATTATAACTGAATGATTCATACCCTGGATAGCCCCGCTTGTTCAATTAACACAACTTATTAATAGGCGGCAACACGCATTCTGGGGGTAATTTCAATACCTTTTTTGTAGTTTTACCACTTACATGCAGGAAGGCAATTTGTCAAGCTAGTAGCGGTTACTGTTCCATCGCTCCTTTTCACCTCCCTTCCCCTCATATTTCTAATCTCCTCTTCTTAACCCACCACATCCCCATTTCCCTTAATTTAATCAAGATCTTGCGTGCTTACTTATTTATCATTCATTTGACAGCTTAGGAGTGTTAGAGAAAAAACAACGTGTTCTATTTAAATCGTTTCGTCGGGTAAACGCACTTTTCTCTTTGATGTTACGTTTGCCCCTCCCATGATAATTTATTAAAACTTTGATTGATGTTTATCACATATAGCTGAAAAGTCTACAGTTTTGAAATGATTAAAATGAGTTACAAATTATAACTTCCGTGTTTTTTTTAAATTTAGGAATTATATATTTAAAATACGAATAGTTTGCAAATTGTCTTTTGAGCAAGTCAATTCTATCATATCCTTAGATTAGGAAGCAAATTGCTTTATTGAAAAGAGAAAAGGTGAAATTGGAGCTTTCTGTCTTGAAACTTGGATTCCTACTCAAGTCTGTTCTCTTTAACTAATACGGTCATGCCTTGTGATACTTTGAGAGTATTCTATAAGTACACGGCTAAGATTTAGATGTGAATGTGCGGCTTGCAACCGGGAAGGTTTTTCTCACGTTTGCTTATTGATGAACCCCACATTTTTTAAAACTTTTCGAAATTACCTAAGAGTAGAAAAAGCAGGTATCTAAATTTAATAACTTTAAACCACCGACTGATTTTGAGAAATGCTGGTTGTTACATGCTAGGATTTGCAGATTTATCAAATCCTCCTTAGAAACTTGCTAAAACTTAATTCGTCTTTCGCAGAGTTTATCTGTACAGACCTATATTCCTATTTATAATAATTTATTGACAATGAAAGTCAAATATTTTTAAATCTTCTTTTCTTTTTAATTATAATTACTCAAGAAGTTGAAACAAATTTAGCATGGCATTTATAACTCTGAAATTATCATTTTCATAAAGTTTGCACTTTTATTCAACCAAAAAAGGTTTAAAAATCGTTTTATTCGTTTCCAGTTTTCTAAACAAACAACCTGAGATAAGATCGAAGTAACAGAATATATATGTGATTTATTTTCAATACGTCAAATTACGACATATACATAGAGAATAAAGATATGCTTGGGAATCGAACATTAAGTTAATGGTTTCTCATTGAAAGGATTGATACGTAATGAATCTTTCCATCAGAAACTGGATTTACTGTCAATGAATTCTGTCCATCTGTGAATGACATTTACAGACTTTCTTCCGCTTCCGCCATTCTAAAAAGATATATCACGTCCTTGGTGGATTGCGTTCTCATCGTAGATGATAATTTTATGCAATATTTATATGAAAAAGAAAAATTATCCATTTATCTACTGGTTTTATTAATGACAAAATAAAGGATTGGTTTATCGTACCTTTATTAGTACTTATGAGCTATGGATATCAAAAACCGTTAAAAATCATTTAAGGGAAAATCCTGTTTAAGATGTCAGCTGACAGTGATACAATAAATTCCCAAAATACGCCATTCATTTGACGTTTGCTTTGTGGAGCAGAAATCGAAGAATTTGGGCAAGGCATACTCAAGATATGACTTTACCAAAGGAGTCCTTGTAGCAATCTACCTTATTTGAAAAACATTTAGTTATAATGTCAGAAATGTACTGATGAAATCCAATCCTTAGTATGGACTTCAGTATTCTAGTGGCTATCTGTCTACCGATAGAATTGGTTTCAAACTGGAATAATGAGAAATTCATGTGCCAAACTGATGATGTCATTAATTTTGGGTATGGAGAAACGACAACTTTTTCCTGAAAATTTGAAGTTTCCTCGCTCACTGACCAGCTCAGATTTGTAAAAATGTGCTGTCCCTGAGATACTCCAAACCTTAACTTAAAATTTAGTTTAAAATTGCTCATAATGTCAGAATTTTGAATGGAATTCATATATAAAGCTTTCTAAACTCCCTTGTCTTTTAAATAATTGGAACATTCAGAAATTGGGCAGTAGAAGCCAATGAAGTTTGCAAAATTTTTAATCAACAGTAGTTTTTGATAATATAAAAGTGTAAAGTTGTTATTAAATTACATTATTTTGCAAAAATTTGCATAAGAATGGGTACAGGGGCCAGATCAAGCACGTTTTTAAATGAACCATGTATATTCTGTTTGTAATGTACACTTCATCTGTTACCTACATTGTTCCGCTCTTGTGGTTCCTTTTCCCCTCCATATAAGTACTGCTCACAACCGCCTTGTCTTCTCTCTTGATCCTTGCTGTTATGAGGATTGGTAGACAAACCTCCTAAATGTATGGTTCTCTCTGCCTTCAACATAAATGTCGCTAGTTTTGTCGGGAATACGAAATGGCCACCTTTAGCCCTCACGATTATCAAACGCAAACTAAAGGATTATGAATTTAATGTCTTTCTTAAATTTTCATTAATTAATAAATTATTACTAAGAAAGCCCACAAATTGGATGAATTTTCCAAATTACAACTTTAAAGTTGGATGAAATCAAGTAAATAAGAGAAATCGGTCCAAATTTTAAGAACTCAAAAATAATTTTTGATTAATGAACTATTATATATGAAGTGCCCAGAAGGACCAATCAGATATTTTGATAGTGTACCGTGCCTTTTACTGTCAATTTTGTATAATCTTTTCAAATTTTTCTCTTTTATTACGGATTAGTACAGTCAGTAATCAAAGAAGGACTCTAAACCAACGAACACACTGGGCTAAGAGTTTTGCTTAGTCTAAACTCTCGGAGAGCGACTCACAAAGAAGACGGAACTAGACCGCCACACTGAATGTGCTTTATTTATCTGTTACACAATTCAAATTTCAAGCTCGCAATTTAGACGTGCAATTAAGCTCTCCTCCCAAAAACTCCTCTCCCCAACGCACCATCAGTATAAATCAATTTCGTTCTTCTGATTTAGGAAAGGATTTTGTTTTCTGTAGCTTTCCGAATCATTAGATTTTAAAGGGGCATATTTGGGTCAGATTATAAAAATTAGCCCCTACTTAGGACTGATGTTACTTTAGCTTCAATACAACTAAGTTCATTAATACCTCGAAGTTATCTTCGTTCCTTTTATAGAGTCACTTTACGAACAACTCAAAATTTAAATTAAATTTCGTTTCCCGTAATTAATTTTATTTCGAATATGTACATGAGCAGTTTATTAATTAACTATAGGTTATAAATCAAAGGAGAGTGTGCGTGAACCAATTCTTTAAAATAATCATTTTTCGTTTGCCTACTAACCAACTGCTTAATTCTTCTCGACTCAGTTAGCAATACAAAAATTTATTTATATAATATAATAAGCTTACACTCAGTAATATGTCATACATAAACAACCGAGTGCCAAAAATAGAGAAAAAGGTTAGTAGCAAAACGGGGTTTTATGCAAGGAACTGTTTTGATAAGGGTACAACGTGCGTATTTGTGTGGAAAAATTCTAGCACTTCCATCCATCTTCACGTCAATTTTAATGCATTAAAAGTTTACAAGGCCAGGTTTCTTACTCCCGTCTGCGTTTTTTCCTCCTTTTATTTTGCAGTCGTAATGTATCAAGAGAGAATGCATTCACTAAATCATTTCAGTTTAAATTAATTCTACGGACAAATACAACAATGAGTCAGAAATAATTTATCATAATCCTTACTACATAATCTCATATTTATTTCGCTTTGGGAGATACATAATGAAGTTAGAATATTTGGGTTACAATGTTAGATTACTGGCATAGCCGAAATGCCGCCTTTCTTCCTTACTTGAAGAACGATTACGATATTAAATATGATTGCTTGAAAAAAGCACATAAAGTTCAACACTTTTGGTGCCCTGAATTATTTGCAAAATAACTAATATTAGTCCTATAATACAAGCAAATGATGCATTCGAGCAGTTAAACTAATTATTATTCAAATAAATTATAAAAACAGGATCTTTTGAAAGGAGCTTTGGTTAGCGAATCTAAATACAAGTTTTAGATATAGCATGAGGTTTTAAAATGGACGCTTAATCCCAGAGTTCATAGTTTCCAGACTTTATTCTATATCCGTTTTAACTAAACCCACTTAGCTTTTAACCTGCGCCCTCTCTGAGGAATTTAGAGGTGGTTTTGGGGATAATGCTTCGTTGATGCAATGATCAATCCGCATACCTACCATGTTAGAGTTCACGTGATTGATACTCATTGGTGAGGATCCATTGTTGTGCATCATCAATTGCACGCGTTAGTACGCAAAACAAAAGGGATAGTTGAATGCTATTTTTCCATAAGGCTTGATCTCAAGACCCTAATCTAGAGTGAAGTCTAAAAGACAAAGAAATAAAATACCTTACGTTGGAAGTGGTGATATTTTTCTATTGGAGCAGAATGTTTTGATAAAAGCACTTAAAATTTAAACTATCATAGCAGTGTTTATAAAATTTGTCTCTTGTTTGTTTCCTTCAGTCCAAAATAGATCAGATTCGTGAGTTTGACCGCTATTTGTTTTTGTCTTCTACAAACATCTATATTTTCGATAGCTGTTTTCTCCCGTCATATAATCTGGAAGAAGCGTGGTTGTCTGCATATCTTACCACTGGAGTGTTTATTTTTTAAGTGAAAATGATTGAAAATAATCCGTTTTGGTTCACTAATTCAGTAACGGTACCGAGCACGCTTAATATCAGTGGTCAAGGCACGAAACCAGCTGGTGCCAAATTTGCATTTGACCAGTCACTCTCTTTAACTGTGGTCGTCAGTGAAATTATTCCAAGTCATTCCTCTAAATAGTTTGAAAAACTTTTCCCTCAATGAATTTTACAATCGCTAATAATTCTAGTCACAATATTTATGTAAATGAAGGAAAACATCAGTTTATCATCGTAGAATGCTTACGAACTTAATTAATGCACTTTTAATTGCGGATAGTGAATAAGAGAAACATATTTTATATCTGCATGAAACTGGACATTTTTTTCTTTTTATTAGCAATACAATGATCAAGTTAGCAAACGTTTAAAAATGAAACTACGTGAACCATGTTTGTTAAGTCATATTTCATGCTGGTAAGGGGTTGACAAGACTTGTTGCACGAAGCTTAACTAAGATTAATGTGTCGGCAGTTTGACTAGTTTCCTACCGCTTGGAAGCGATAGAGATAAAATTGAGTCACATTGGGTTTTAAACAGGTTTATTGTGGGAAACGCACATTTGGACAAGCTGTACCTGTCATAAATACAAGTTCACATACAAGTATGTGGTGGTATTTGCAAAGGCATTGAAGATTAGCTGTTTAAATACAGGAAAATAACTGCTTTCCTCACCATACACTTTGCTGTTAAAGTTCGTTAAATAGTCTATCTGGTAGGGAAGGAGATAAAATCTAGTAGAAGTTAAGAACAAAGTTAGGGTACTAAAAGAATTCTACCTCAACCGATTTTTAGATCCAGTATGTCCACCGTTATTTACGGGAAACAGAAATGTATTGATTGTTTTAATCTTCAAAAATTTACATTTCATGAATTGATTTCCCTCTTCCTCCCCCCCTCCCCCCACCCTTAGGTACCTGGATGAATCGAGATAAGTGATGTCAATAGTTTGTTGACCATTCGATTAACTTAAATGGCTGATCATAAAATCCAGACATTTTTTCCCTCAAACATCTACTAATAACAGGTTGATACTGGATAACAGGAGTTTATGAAAAAAACATGAAGAGAATAGATGGTAATCGGATTGGAGTGTATTATAATATATAGAGATAAGGAACTTCAATACTTTGGTTCCCATTTCTTTCTGAACTATTTTAATTTCATGGAAAGTAACTTTGAATCATCTGTAACTATTCAAATCGCTATCAAATATTTGAGTGGAAGCATGTTGACATTCAACCTCTCCAAATTTCGGAATCCTATAGGGTAATAAGTAATAATATGTAACGAATAATTTGTTCATCACACAAATTTGTTCTTATATAGAATGGACATCGTAAGTATTATGTCGGTAAGATTTTAATTCAATACTAGAAACATGGGTAACGCCTTGCAATCAACAAAATAAGTAAATAAAATTAAAAATATTTTATAGTACGGTTGAGAAAGAAGTAAATAAGAAATAGGGGAAATTTTTGCTCATCTTATAGACAATTAGTATGAGCAATGATGACGAAAAGAGTAACAAGAAACGAGTTCCACAATTATCAATGTACATCAGATCACGAGGATGGCTCTCGTTAGTAACGATCAACAATGGGGATGACTCCCAAGAGCGGTCTAAAAATGTAGCTTTTCCATTCAAAACAAACATAGATAAATCTTTTCTTAGTGCCTTTGAAAGTCCAAAGAGATTTATCCCCTCTCCAATTCAGCTGACTTTCATATTGTACCATTTTTGATCACCGTAATTAATAAAATTGCCCTTAAACTACCTAATCATTTTCCTAATGGTGATAAATGAAAGCATTAATCATATTACTAAATTATTCTTTTAAAATGTAATGATAACAGAATTATAGCTACAGGTTTAAACTCTACTGAGAAGCCATCTAGTAATCATTTGGCGCATTAAAGTTGAAATGAATTGAATGAAATCATGCAATCTATGCCACAAACATGGACGTGAAGTTCGTTCTTAAATGAATAAATTTCAGAAATAGAGATTACCACAATGAAGACAACTGTGAAAGAAATGAAAAATTTTTACTTCCGGGCATAAACTTTTTAAATACTTGATAATTAAAAGTAAATTATTCAGGTAAGCTAAGTGAAAATCTTAAACTGAGTGAAATTCATATCATAAAAACGTCCGATTTTCCTATTCTATTATCCTATTCAACCTAAACGCCAGTGCTTGCGTTATAATAACAGGATCGACGAAAACTTTATCAATGGATTTTTAAATCAGCTTCCAATGCAGATCCTCCCATTTGCGTGAGAAAGTCAACTGTGTACTCGTCACTGCTCTGGATAACTGACGATGCCCTATGCTTCTGGGATTAAATGAGTTCATTTCGGTCGCTGATGAGTAGGGTATTGGCTTAGTCATAGTGACATTGAATGTTCCACGTATGAATCCAAATATGACTATATAATCTTATCAGAGATGGAATGGCCTTCAGAATTAGAGTGATAATATTACTTAATTTTGAGTTAAGCCTGAAACACACTGCGCTCATAAAGTTAATTAAACGATGTTTTAGGTCATACTGTAACCTAGCCTAATTATTCGGACAAGGCCGATAGGTACGTTTGGCCTTATTAAAATACAACTTTCTAATACGATCTCCAGAGGACACATTACAAAACCAATATCATTTTCTCAGACTGATTAAACAACTGTCAAGAACTTTCGTGCAAGGTCCAAAGAAATGGGTTCTGTTTTTGCAGTTAGGTATGCGATAGAGAATTATTTAAACGGCGATATAATTCTTGGTGAGCTATCACCTCTCCAAATTTCCCCACAAGATGGGTAGAAATGAGAGAGAGTTGGTCAAAAACCTTCGTAGATAAAAACAAAGGGAGATGTAGTGGCGTATAAAGGAGAGACTGAGGTGGCGTGGTGTATGAGTTCACAGAGAGGGTTTTATACTTTGGAAGTGTAAATAAACAAATTGCATTGGATGATGGCGAATGACTGATTAGCCAGGACATATTGACTCAGCGAGTGAACTGTTCCGAGTTTTTCTGTATTCGATTTAACCTGATTAAATTTAGGTCACTTCACTGCTGTTCCTGAGTGACAAATCGAGTTTCAGGTGACGAACTGAAGCGTAAGGTCGGGCTGACTCACAGAAGGAAATTTTAAAGTATTTGCAAGAAGAGTGAACATGAAAATGTTTAAGAAATATAGGCGATAATTTTTATGAAATAATCTAAATAAAGCATACGAGGATTTCAATTGAGGAAAGTTGTAGTGAACGTGATCGCTACACTATAATAGAGTTCTGAGTATCTTGTTTAGAAACCGTAAGCTAATGATAAAGCACATTTTGAATTATAAATAAAATTCCATTTTATTTATGTTTGCTTCTGTCGCTTTTTAATCAATTTTAAGTGTTTTTAATTTAATTTTAATAATTAATTTAATGCAATCTCAAATTAAGAGGTTTCCTCACATAGGCTCTTGCTATTCTCTCCTCCAAAATTGAAAGCTCGTATATTTAAAGAATACATGCGAATCTTTAAGATCGGATTACATGCCCTCTTCTTGACTGATTACCCTGCGCCATTTCAATACATTAATAATAATGTTATTACTAACGTAGTAATAAACGGCCCTACAAATGTTGCATTAATGATAAATTTGTAAGTATCTAAATGGTCTGGATTTCGTAATTACCTTCGCCCTTATTTACCCACCGTTACTAATGACAACAAGGCTCTTTTATGAACTTAGCAATAAAATTTAGTATTTCGTTAGTTTGTAAGAGACGCAACTGTTTTACTTGTCGACGTGTATTGAGACATTTAACGCAACTATAAATACCGAGGCCAAGGTATAGACAGCTCCTCTTTCTTTTCAAATATTGGGAGGAGTCTCTCTGTCCCATACCTTGCCCACCCTCATTCCCGTACCACACCGCTTGCGTGTGCAAAGGCATGTTATTACCTGTCATAAAGTCACAAAATATAGATGTCATAGATTGGTTATGTGTGTGATGGAATAACGCCCCGGTGTGCTGATTTGTCAGTTACAGTTTTTATTGTCCTATAGGTGTACCAAAAGTGACTCAGATGCTAGGGGGTTTCTCTTTGAACGCCCACAATTAATGGATAATGATTCAACAGCAGTCATCGGTACTCGATGGTAGCAGTATAGACGTCCGACATTAGTTCGAAACATGACTATACTCAGTGAGCTGCGGAAAGTCAAATTGACTCAACCGAATCACTTACTCAAAACATCCATATGAACATTCACCCCCCTCTCCTCGTTAAACTTTTGCGTAGTTGAAACACTAAATTATATTTAGATTGTACACAAAATCAGACAAATTGGAGGAATGGCTGATTTTATTTGGCGTGCGTTTTTTCCTAGGAAGGAGCAGTGGACTCATTGGAGTGCTTAAACCAGAGTTTAAATGGTTCCTTTTTGAAAAAGCGTAAGGGCAGTAATTCAACTACATGTAAACACTACTCATCTTGTACGCGGGGTTAGTATTTGGGGAAAATAATTTTAACATTTGTTGCATGACACTGAATGTTGAGAACGTTTTTAACTGATTTATTTTCTTGGTCCGTTGAGAGTATTTCAGGAAAATATGAAAAATGACTCATGAACTGATTGCATACTCTTTTTTATTGTGTTAATTTATCGTTAAAGCAAATGCTTTTTACGCATAATATTAAATCTCTAATATATAAAGATACGATTTGGACAAGAAATTCAAAAGGATAAAGGAACTGGATTGAGAAATTTGGAAATTGTGGGCATGAAACCAATAATTTCTGCAGATCTTAATAAACGACTTGTGCCACCTTGTCCGCAAGGTCTTCACGGCTTGAGAAATTAAGAATGCTTCTTTCAGATAAAACTCAACTATAAGGGCTTTAATTTGTGAAGTTTATATTTGCCTTTCATTTTCATAATCTCTCGTTTCAAGTCCACATCCTTCTGGTAGTGGAATCACGCACCTTAATTTGCCAATTTCAGAAGATTGGCTGGTGGTAATATCCTCACCTGCAGTGTTATGATTTGGCCTAAGCTGCAAAATGCAACTAGAAGAAACATGTAGGGGGATATGATTTTGCAAAATTAAACGTAACGGAGCTCAATAGAGTTCATTCAACGTGAACTCTATGTAATAGAAATATTTCTCATAACACAAATAAATTCATCAATCCAATTCACTTAGATTATTATTTCACTTATTTATTTCGATACATTTGAGTAAAGCAAAATCTCATACGTTAGATGATGTAAAATAGTGCTAATCTAAAGTAAGGCCACCGCAATAATCTGACTGAGTTAGGCTAACAGGGCACAATGACCTTTCCCCAATCAGAAGAACATGGGTTGAAATAAATTACTAGTGAATTTAGTAGGATGGGTATCAACTATGGTATTTGGTGATTTTTTGCGAAGTTGTTTATTTAGAACGAAAGGATCAAATGCACTTATAAGTTGAATGGAGCCATTCGGGGAACATAATGGAGTTAAGTTGTATGCGTGGAGCCTCGGTAACAGTGCATCTGAATCGATCGACAGGATTAACCACTGCGACTAAATTCACTGTCATCACAGATCATTTGTTATCTTAAAAGGTGAAAATTTTATCAAAGAAAATTAATTAACGTGAGTATTAAGGAGCCATTACAGATGAATGACGCAGAGGAAAGCCATAAATTTGGGAAAATCTTGAGTTACAATGGAAAGGGGCAGATTTTATTAATAAATACTTTTTACGGAAATCACTGGGTAACTTGTTAGGATCCGCTAGGAACTCTTAAAGAAATTTAATAAAAAGAGTTATAATACTAGAATTTTGGAATCCATTTTATGGAAACTGAGTGAATTGAAGCTGTCTTGGAAATGCCTCGCAAAAGGCTTCAACTATTTACATTTTTATTGATTCAACCGTTTACTTTCGTTAAGCAATACAGTCCAATCTTAAAACTTGGATCTTATAGGAGTAATTTTATTCATTAATACTTATTATATTATCAATTTTATTGCTACGGAAAATTTATCATTTTTAATTTAACGTCATTTAACTCCAATGTTTTGCATTTTTTCGAACGATCAAGCATTTCTGCTGAAATGAAAAGGAAAGATCATGATTCATTTCTCTCAGTGAATTAGCTAATCAGGTTTAGTAAATGCTCTTCAATTTCTCTCGCTAAAAAGATCTTGAAAATCCATTAAATTTCTAGTAGGCAAAATAAAAGCTTTTATAAGACAAACCGTTTCCTATATAACATAAATTTACTAAATGTTGCATATTTTGCATGACAGCACACATTAATCAGAGATTAAATTAACTACCGTCTCTGTTATGAGTTTCTTTGGAGATCGCAGATGATCTATTTGGTTCATAAAAGAGACACATTTTGCAATTTAAGGTGGTAGGTTTGCTTCCTGTTCTAAAGTTCTTCCCTTCTGCATTTTAGAAGAAAAGAAAGGATTTCTTTTTTCAAATCTTACAGCAATTTGTGAAAGGGCGAAAAAGCTGTCAGATCCTTTCGACTTACTTCTCATATCCCACTTTCTTTGTGAAAGCATAAAAACTTGATAGCGAAGACTGTGAAACATGCTTAAACAGCCCTCTGAATAAATCAGGCAATTAAAAAAGTATGCAAATGTTGTAAAAGTTAATTTCAAAAGACTTAAAAGCTTATATGCATGCAAACTGATTGATAGATTGATCTTTGTTTAAACAGTTATAGAGGAAAGTTTATCTTAAGTACTTTTTTGCTAATGTTAATAATCAACCGAGCAGTATTAATGTATATAAATAACACGGAATATACCTTAAATATCTATCTTTTATATCAATTAAGAATTTATTTTTGTGCATTTTAAACCAAAATTCCCACAATTTGTATTCATTATTGAGTTTGCATATCTTAAATAAAGTGGTTGTTGGAAATCATGACAAATCAACACGGAGTCGGACCGACATAATTATTGCTTGGTATAATATTTCCAAATATATTTCTGACCCTCTCGAAATAGATAAAAGGAAGATCTTACAGACTATATTAATTCAATTTATATTCAGAGGGAGGTTGAGAACTGATAATATCTAAACATGACCAAATTCGTAGGTAATATATCAAATCGTGTTCTGGTTGGCAAGCATATAAGATTATTCTTCAATTTTTCAATAATTATATTAAGTAAGGAGATGGTATTTCGTGTCATTTTCTGCTCATTTTAACTATGAGCCAGTGTGTTTTGAACATGATGTTCACAGATGGCCTTCACGAACATGAACACTAGAATGTTAGATATGCACATTACTACTAGTACGTCATTTATATATTGATAAAGGAGAACTCATTGTCTGCTACTTTTCATGAAGTAGACATAAGTCGAATATAGTTCAGAACTGTAATTAATCTAAAAATCATTTCGACATATAAAAATAAAGGAGTTTTAAGGGTTCGAGCTTAGACAATGCATTCGTCACTTTATTCTGCTTTTGTACTGATCTAGTAGTTGCTAATTGTAATAAGAGGTGAGTTGATTTTCCTCTATTTTACTTTTATTCTGCTAACATTGAAAAATTTTACCTGAGACCAATCTGTCAATAATATTGGCTTTTAAAACTGATCTGACCTTAGGATAAACTGCTAAGTTATTAAATTATATTTATTGAAGTAAATTTATGTTATATTTTCCTGATTTAGTATTTGTATTTTAATTAAATGTTCTGCAAACAAATTCATATACATTTAAGTGAAAAATAATCCGCCACACTTTTTAGGTTCGTTTGATGAAAACGCAAGTGAAAATAAGCCTGTTCCAAATTTCAGTTTTTTTCTCCTATTTCCCGTTTAAATAAGCCCGCTGCCCTGCAACGCAAAAAATGGTATTATTTTAATACGCGCGGTGAATTACCTATTTGATTGAACAATTAATTTTTAAAAAAATGAAAACGTAAAACTAGGCTCATAAAATTTGTTTAATAATTTTGACTGTTTTTTAATCATATGATTATAACTGACTCATTAGATTTATTGTCAGAGAGATTAGACTCTTTAATAAAGCCTACTTTAATTTAGGTATAGTAACTGCCATTTTGTTTAAAAACTCAAAAATCCACGTAATTTGCGCAAGGAATATTTATTAACACTTATTTGTAAAGTCAGCAAATGTTAACTGATCTAACAAGTGGATTGACGTTTTCACCTTTTCATTACTCTGTATTATCTCACCCTTCTACTGTTATTATCGGTACAATATTAGATTTTCAAAAGATAAGAGAGATATATTTTCTTGATAGGGTAATAAGTAAACGAATGCGATCCCAACGGCGAATTGAAGGGAGATCGACACGTATTCTACGTAATTATATTATTCTTGCACTTCCTGTGATCGATACGGTCGACCAAAGCAGGATTGGTTATGAATTCCCAAACTAAATAAGTCTGAAATGCCATCTCTTTACTAAATATGACATTTGCAGTGTTTTTCAGCGATATCCTTGAAAAGGCCTATTGGATTGGATTAAGTTATTCGGTTTATCGTAACTTGAAAACTGCGCACAAAGGTTTAGAAGACCGACAGTCAACACACTTTATTTCATTGTGCAAT
The DNA here is from genome assembly GCA_900708905.1 of Hymenolepis diminuta. Lineage (NCBI taxonomy): Eukaryota > Metazoa > Platyhelminthes > Cestoda > Cyclophyllidea > Hymenolepididae > Hymenolepis > Hymenolepis diminuta. The sequence goes on along the minus strand of CAADRB010000038.1, from coordinate 864,391 downwards.
CTGAAATTGTTGAGGCAGATAAAAGACGCACTTTGTCTTAATTGAAGTTCATCATGTATTCGAACAACGTGGACATGGATACTACATGCAATGTTTATTAAGTCTTTATATTTGAATTCATGAATGGTTTAACTAACACTCATAAACAGGGAGTTAACGAACTTATTTGGAGCTTTATTAACCCTTCTTTCCAGCTCTAACTGCAATATCATGTTATCGCATAGCACAAAATTTCTCCTTTACCAATAATGAACAAGTTTAAAACAAAAAGAAAATATTGGCTCCTGGGAAGACGTTCGGAAATAAGAGGAAGTGTGAAGGCAGCTTTGAAAAAAGAGGGCAAAGAATTAAGAACTGAACAACATTTACCTTCTTTCCTTCTTTCTTCAAAAATTGAATATTAACTATTCATAAGAAAGTGAAAATTCCACGGCAGGAGAAGTTTTGAAGAATGCAAAACAGCTGCTGAGAAAACTCGCCCAAATATTCGTTATCTAGGTGTGAATAATCATTTTTTCTAAAGGAAAAATATTTAAATTAAACATTTTAACTGAACCTTTGCTCATTTCCTTTGCCTTTTTGGTTATTTCTTGTATTGTTCATCAAGTATTTAATTGACATAATCGTAATAATATTTGAATTTTTCATAGTTCAAATCTCTCAATGCAAGGATTATGTCCCAATGATATTCAGATTTGATTAACAAGTTTACTCCACTGAGAGGCTTATTCCGTTAGCTCGCTATATTTGTTTCATTTGAAAGCTAGCTTATACCAGCTGAGATGTATCCAATATGTTCTTTTGAATTTATTAATTTTCCCATAAATTTACTTTGGACGATAAAGATAATAAGTCCGTTCGAGACTTAAAATCGTACTAAACTGAATTATTGGCAAAATGAAATAGTCATGGTATTCGAACTTTTTGTATCTGGTTGCATGGTAAACACCCTTTAACTTACGCGACTTGAGTATGATTGATCACCAGGAACATCTCATTAGTTTATCTAAACAGTCGCAATTAACACGACATACTAACACCTGATATAATCAGTGTGTTCTCTCTTGCACCGACTAGATATGTTGCGCAAATTTCCCAATAGGTTATTGGATCTAAAGATTTTCTAGTTTGTGATTAATTTCCATATTTTTCATCATTCTTTAATTGCAATATATCTTTTAACTAACAGAAAATAAAATTATGTCAATAACCAAAATGATTTGGGGCCAAAGTGAGGGCAAATTAGCTTTGTTCCAGAAAAGAATCTCCCACATATGTCGTTTTTTCATTACCCTTTACCTGCATTAGTTAACAAATAGGTATTCTGTTAAATCATCATTAAGGAAAAAATAAAGTAAAATATATCTTCACCAATTTGATCAAATTGTCTCAGCAAAATTTTGTGACACTTTTGAATAAGTAACCACATTTTCTCTCTGCCGATTGTTTTTATCATTATTTCTTCCTCTTTGACTGACTGGGCTAGAGTACCAGAAGCGAATGCTGGACAAATATTTGACTTAAATTTTTCCGTCGAAACAGAGGTTTGAATAAGCATTAATTAACATCAAAATAGATTTTAACTCATCAAAACAATTTTAAAAATTTGTTATTTATGCCTGAGGTGGGTAATGAGTTTTGACTATTTTAACAGGATAACAAAACGATATAGAAAAGCAAGTGGAATCTAAAAATTTACCATACGTTCCACGAAGGCTCGTGTATACCTTCAATTAAGTAATATATCAAATGTCTGAACGAAGATGTTTTCAAGCCTTAAATGTTGCAATATTATGATAAATTAGATCTCATTAGCTCTCTAACACAGAAGATTAATTCAAAATTTGGATTTTTTAAGAAAGAACCCTAAGGTGATTTACGATATGAATATTCATACGAATTTATGCAATATCCTTGAAATCTCAGTTCAGTTAAAGATTTGTTTGAAATATTCCGGTATTTCTTAAATAAGAACAATTGTAAAAGGAATACGTCTTTTTCAATCCCTAAAATTGCAATTATTGAATTTCAGATACTCGAAACTTCCCTTCAGTTAAAAAAGCCCGTCAAAAATGGTCTCCTAAGTCCCCTCAAACTTTACTACAAACAAGATAGAAAGGACTGAATCGATCAACCGAAAAGTGTATGAGTTGATCATTGCCGAGAAATAATTTACAGATCAAACCGAGTAAAGCTCAAAGCATGGAAGATCAAACACCCAGAAAAATCGATTAGCAGCCGTCAAGAAATAGCCATCTGTAAACACAACTGCACTATACCTGTTATGAAATTTCTAGGTAGATTAAAAACAAAATTTTTCATTATTATTTAGAGATATTAATTAGGGGAAAGCAAATGAATAAATGTAACGGGAAACGAGTCCATTTACGTAAGAAATGGAGAAAGATCAAGAAAAAGTGAATAGTTTACGCTGTAATATCCTGATGCTTACGCCATGCAAATCTTGTTGTTAGTCAGGCTACCTCGATTTATTAGTCGCTCATTACAACCAAAACAGGTAGCAGAGACTACCGGTGATTATTTTAATGATTTAAATAGAGGAAATGAGCTATATTGTAATCTAATGTTGGCTTTAAAAATTAATGAATGAAATTTAAACTTACTTTGAGATGTAACATGGCAGATAAAGGACATCTTAGTAGTACAGACAAAGCGAAGCTAATAGTATTTCAGCAGAACCACAAATGACTGAAAGAAAAAGCACGAACCATATATTCAACGCAAATGGAAGTCAATCGAAAGACATTTGAGCAAAGAGAGCATTTCTTTTAAAGGGAGAACTAAAGAGATAAATAAGTAAATAAGTGAAAAAGAAAGGAATTTTAATTTATTCTAATTCTATTAAAGCTGGTTTAAAATGACTTACAATAAGACTCGAATAAACTAATATATCGTTCAATGTGCATCATTGTCTTCATTGGTATTTTCCTTCAGAAGTACACAAAGCCTCTACGTTTTAAAATGGATGTGTTGTTTCTCCAAGTGACATTGTGCCTGTGCCCTGAAATAATTACCTGTTTTGAAAATCGAGCAGATACTAAATGATCTATTAGATTAAGCTGAAACTGAACCTAATTATTTAGTAAATGTTTTGACATCTCGACTCATTAAGGCTGTCTTAAACCGCCTGAAAGTTTAATGAGACCGCCACTAAAAGCCGCTTCACTCAATCCTATGAAGTATCATTAATTCATGAGTTTAAATTTACCGCTAAATGCTTTCCCATTCTCCGCTTAGGCATTGTAGTCATGGTGGATCTTTACTCTTTGCTTTATCCGAAAAACCTATCGGTCTTAAGAACGGTGATAACGTTAGTAATTTATGCTTTCAGTGAAGAATCTGAGTCACTATCTGAAATATCGTAGTTTGTTATTCACATACACCGAGGTGCCAATCAGTGGAAGAAGAATTATCCAGTTAAAGTAGAAATTTTGAGTCAACAAATTAGCTTAAAACACTACAAGCTTGTTCACTCATGTTTCAGATGTTCTTCCTTCAACTAGTGAACAATGAGTGCTAGACCGTCAACCTCTGTGAATACTGTCTATCCAGCTCTATTTCTCCAATTCCCTGTCACTTACCACTTCACAAAATTTCAAGTGAAGTAAATTAAATTTCCAGACATTTACACCATTCATAATCTTCTAAAATTAGGGGTTAGACCTTCGTGGAGACTTGGTCCATCAAAATATTTACAATCGAAAAGAAAATTCATTGCATTAAACTTACAATAGTTTTATCAAACAACAATTTATACGTTGTGCAGTAACATTTAAACTTAATAAGTTTACCATAAATTTTGCGATGGATAAGTATTAATTCAAGGTATTACATCAAAGTCGTCTATCTTGACTAATTAAATTTTCTTAAACCCACTTAAAGATCCATTAATGATACTTGACTTGGGATGAAAGTCGGTTATTGGAGGTGCTCCAATGAGGAACTCGTAGTTTACCACCTTTATTATTTATCAAAATCAATCAGTGGTATTGGCCATCTACATTATTGGATATGCACCAATGTCGATCAGTCTGGTGACGTTTGACTTGACAGATGTGTTCATCAATCCTTGGATCACGCTTCGACTGTTCCCTTTATCTCGAATGTTTAGATTACTTTTTTGTAGCCCTATTTTACCTTGGACCCGGTTTCACATTATTGTTAATACTTTTTATCTAACCGTTAGTTATAAATCTGAATTTGATTTCAGATTATATATCTATTCATTTTCCGTCTGCATTCCTCATCTGTTCTCCTACGGTAATTAAATGGGTTTTCAAATTTTGATGAATGACAATTATTGATCTGTAACAGCTATATTACTTTAGGCTAGCCTTCGAGAATTAAATTTGGTAGTACCGCCATTATGAATTGAATGATCACTTTTACATCTTTTCAAACAATCAATATAATGGTAATTCAGATTATGGTTATAACTGTAAAAATCGCCAAACCATGCATATAATATTCTAAAGATATTTCTGAATTGCAGCGTACCATGTCCATTGTACTGAATGAACAAATCAGTTATTAAAGTTCCTTGATTCTCATAATTTTATGTTCAACCATGAAATTATGAATTTTTACTTAGCAAGCGATTAAGACGAAATTGCTTGGGTGTACCCTAATAACAAAGGGAATGTGATGTTTCGTATCATTGCTACACTTTTTCTACATTTGAGGAGCACGATTTTTTGTAGATATTCTTCCTCTCGCATATCGCATGAGGACAACAGTTTCTTTGATAATAACAACTGTGCCCTCTTTTTTCTTCCTCATTTCATTTCACCGCGCGTGTACTTTGTGATATCTGTCTCCACGGCGCATGGCCATTAATGACAATGACCAAGCAAAGGCTATTTTCCCATTTTCCATCCTTTCCTTCCTAAATTCAAAGTCTTCAACTTGCTTTTTTTGCACATTTGCTGTTCTAACTTGGGGTTTTCCTCTCGAGCCAAATATTCTTTCTCTAAGTTGGCTTTTAAGGCTCTTTTTAGGGTAGAGGAAAGGGGGGCCCAGGAATATTCCCTCAGCGTGGCCTCGTCCCTGGATGAGCGAACTTCCGATATTGGCGGAAACAAGAGATACGTTTCATGTGCGTACCATCAGACTTAGTTTTAAATATTCATGATAGAAAAAATATAAAAAACAAAGGCAAAAACTCACTTAGCGAATGCTATTAATGCTTTCTGCCATTATAACCACTAATATTCATTAAAATTTTGTGAATTTTAAGACAATTATCAATTTTTTTAATAAAACTGTTAAACAACGATGTGCTTTAGGCACGGAAATTCAACTTGGTGACTGGTGGGTACTTATAAAAGCAGAACGTTTGTAGCTTCCCTCCTCCCCTCAGCGGTTATCCTTTGGCCAATTCATTCTACCTTAGTGGCAGTCTGTCATTTGTTTCGCGGTATCATGACTAACTCCTCGCCCATTTCTATAATGAATGCCATGTGTGACTTACTCTCTCTCTATTTCAACTTCGCTCAACATTACATTCAATGTTAGATAACACTATTCATCTGATACACAAAAGGAGTGGCAATTCAAATGGGCAGCATATTCGTGATTTTCATTGATTTTTTTTGAAACTAGAGAGCTTTAATATATATGTATATATATCAAATAGCCATTTAAAAAATGAGCAAATGTGAGTATTTAAATCGATTCTGAGTGTCTAGAACGATATTATTTTTTACCATATTCATTCCCATTTGTGCAATTATTGTAAATCAATCTCTCTATGATGACGTTATTATCTTTCACTACATCAATAACCGTTAAACTCCTTAACAAATATGACAGACATTCCATAAATAAATTCATGGCGACTATATCGGTTATACTCTTCCGAGCGTTATCTTGAAATTCAAAATACTTTAGTGTTACTCAAGTTTTTTGAAAGGAGTTAAGGAGTTTTTTGAAATGGTTCAGATCGAATATTAGTACCTAGATATTTGACTGGTATAATTCTCGGTATCACATATCAAGAATTTGAAATGCTATATCAATAAACGTTCGAGATTTTGACTAATTAGAAGGTACGTATTTTTGCAAAGTATTGGGAACTACATACCAAACCCCAAAAAAATCCCAGAGAGAACATGCCTGATTTTGATCACACGTTATTGTATTATGTCAACTACAACTAATTAAGTAGATAAAATTGCCCCTTTGACGACAGAGAAATGTAAGTTTTACTCAAATCGTCGAGTCACAAAGGGAGTTCATAATGTTATCCAATACTAAGAGTTGGGATGCCATCATTTTTGCATATGAACGGAAGAAAAATCGAGCAGCCTAAAAGTCTGTAGAATTTAAAATGAATGCATATAATCTTAGCTCATGATAGGTCTGAAGGAGAGGAAATATATGGACTAGAATTTGAGTAACGAAAATTACAAAGCAAACCATAATAGTCGTATGGATCCACTCCACACTAATAGTAATGGCTACGCCAAAAAAGCTGATAAGTGCAAAGTATCAAGTTTATTGGGCTACCTAATCGTATAATGTGATTTTGCTCTCCTAACTTCTCAAATCACAGCCTCCAATGATCTCTAAATTCAGAAAAACTGAAGACGCTCTGAATTAAAATCAAAAGGACTCAAATGTTTCGAATCACTTAGATGGTAGTATAATTTTCAACTTTAGCATACCCACAAATTAGAGAGAGGAAAAAAGACTCAGGGAAGCGAATTCTATTAACACGTCAGTCCCTGCAAGACCAAATCGGCATCTCTTCATAGACATTTTTGAATTATTATTTGAAATTTTACAATTGTAAGTCATATTGTTCTCGTTCTGAAACAATTGACTTTCTTCTAATGTAATAAATAATTATGAAGGGTTCAAGAATAAAAGTTTATTGAAATCTACATATAAGAGAGTTATCGATGTTAAACACCACCAAAATATTGGAGTAATTAATAATGAACTCTAATTTTTTATCGAAAAAGGTAAAAATAGTAAAAGAACACAAATTTTAATTTAATATTTCGAAACTGAATAAAAATAAAACCTAATAAAAGGCAATTCATCGAATTTTAAGCCTCAGTCCTCGGTAATTTATTTTGCCTATCTTCCAGTTTTAAGCTGAACTTAAGAATAAAATGGAGGTATTCCATCCAAACGAATCTTTTCAAGTCCCTTCCCTAAAATAATATAACAGTTTTTAGGTCTTTCAAGTCACTGCGCCTATTGGTAGAATGTATTTAACTTTTGCTCACATCAAATAAACACGAGCAATGACTTCAAATTGTTAAAGAAATCACGTTTCGAAGTCTAGTGAAGCCGCGTTCCTTTTGTGCTTTTACCGGGGTGGGGAGGGTCTTTTGTAGTCCACCCGAAACTCGGTGCATTCAATTCAAAGACCACCACCACCGCGAACACTAACATCACAGTCGGCGAACATTCAGCAAGAAAGTGAGGGAGGGACTATATGATTGTGAATTTCTTTCTTCCGCTTGTGCGTTCACAATATCTTCAAACAAGGTCACTGGGACACAACACCCACTCACTCACAAAGAGTTGGAATAACTCACTCACCAACTCCGTTTTTGCCATCGCAACACCAGGCCAGGAAAAGATGAGAGGGGAGAACAGTTTATCTAGCATCTCTCTCTCTCTCTCTCTGGGTTGTTAACACAACTGGGACGAATTAGGTGTGAATCGGTGTGGTACTCTCTCTCTGTGTATGGTGTTTTGTGCCGAAATGAATCATTTGCAAGAATTAAAGACAGATGTGTAGTACTTCTTAATTGGAGGACAAATCTACCTTAAGGCCTGTTACTAGGATGAATGATTAAAAAAGGTCTTTGTTGCTAAAAGTGGGAGCTAAATAGAATTTTACGACTTATAAATACACACTGATACTCTACTTCTCAAATCGATCTGGCTTAAGATTTAAGATATGGGAAGTAAAAAATAGATTCGTGGAGATTAAAATAATTATTTATCAATCAAACATTGTTAAGAACCGAACAAAAACTCATATTCAAATTGAACTTATGGGCTTTTAACTGTTTAAATGGATTTTGTGACCACCTCAAAACAGTATGATATTTAGCAGAGCCTAACTTTCCAAACTTGACTACTTCCTAAAATATCATGCCATAAATTACAAAATCAATCGAAAAAACATTATATCTAAGTATATACGCATGAATTAAATAACTATTAAAGTGTAGCGTAATATAGCCTGTGGTTTACATCATTTCAATTTATTATTTAATAGCAAAGAGAAGGTACAATTGCGGAATAAACCGTAGCCAGTGTTCGTTTACAGTATTAATTCTGTAATTAACTACAGTGTTAATTAACCTACTTTTGAATGTTAAAAGGATCGTATTATATAAGCTTAAATCTGCCTTTTGAAAATCAACTCCAACCGCTATGTCAAAATTATCTAACCAAAACTTGTCAATTTTTGAAAAATTACGTACTAATGACTGTAGTAAGGCGAGAAACAAAACAACTGATTTTGGGAAAACATAAACACAAGAAATGGCAGAGCAAAATAAGGGGTAAGTGGAAAGGATAGTAGGAAATAAAAATCACACTATCAAAAATCATCGGATTTCTGAACTTTGTACTCCTCTCTGTTTATATTTTGCCCTACCGCTTCACTTTCTAAGTAGCCAATCATAATACATTCTAATTAACCAGTCGGGGTTTTTTTAAATTTGCCTTTTCTGTCGGGGTAACTTATCAATTCATCTTGAATTGTTTCCATTTCGTATAATATAATTGCTACTGACAGATATTGAGTAACAAAGTATAAACCATCACTATCAGAAGGCGATTTCAGTGGCTATGCATTACTCAAAATAGATAATTAAATTTAATTATTAATTAACTTAATAACTAATGTAATAACAGCGTAAATTAATTGAGAGTATCAAAAGAGTCTTCACAAAATTTGACCTTACCGTCTAGTTGCTACCTTTCTTAATTCTCGATCTTATTTCACTTCTCTATACTTTAATGTTCAAATTTCAGATTGTTCCGCTGATTTCTGAATGAATCCAAGTTTGCAGTGTCAGGGATTTATTAATTTGAATAGTTGATCAGCCACATAGCTTTATTTATTTCTTCTTAAAGCCAACATGGTAGAAACTTGCACTACTTTAACAAAACAAAACTCGCTAGATTTCAAGTGATCGATAAATAAATAAAAGCAGCAATTTGTTAATTATTTGTTTAAGGGTATATCCGGAAAATAAGTAGCTGTGAAAATAGGTGTCGACATGCAATCAAAACACTCTCACACAGAATCAAAAATCGCACCTAAAAATATTCAAAGAAGCGGTTGGAAGTCAGCAGATCTCAATACGATCCTTAAATTCTAGTCATATAATTCACAGATCACTGTTGTTAACCTGGATCCACATCAGGTAAACATGTAACAGGCATATGGAGAGGACCCAACTCGGGATTTAAAAAAATATTGATATGTGTACATTACAAAAGACTTCTGATTTTTTCTTCAAAGTGCGGCATTCCTTTTGTTAGTCAGAGCTTAAATCTTGCCTGATGAGACATTTTGCTATCGTGACTTTGACCAACAATTATTGATCTTCTACTGGTAAACTTATGGTAGAGTGTGTAAATATGAAAATTCAGGTTGTAATGCTTGCATAAAAAGTTTTATTTGATTCGTTTTTTTAAAGCTCTTAGGAGAAAGGTCGTTATACAAATGACAAAAATTAGATTTTCCTCATCTAGAGTTCCGAATCTTCCTAAATTAATGCCAAAGGTCATAAATCTGTTCACAAAAATTTAAAATAAACATAAATCATTATTTTGGAACTAAAAAAACATCTACAAATTGTACATTTAATAAATGTGAACAGTGACTATAATGAAAACAATTTTAGGCAGAACAGAACTAAAAATATCAAATATCGAGGTTGATTTCTTATACAGTTACTTAGTATCTGTTCCTTGATAACCGTATGGCTATTTAATTTCTATGAAAGATATTAGTGGAAAGATGTGTTATGTTATGCCTTATCAAAGATCGCTTTAGACCACACTTTTTACAATAGGAAATTGAGATACGTAATTATATTTGTAAATTAACAGACCCAATTTGAGTTCAGTAAAGGGGAATTATATGTGTAGGGTACACAACACCAATAGGGCTGATTGAATCATGTGAGCTGGAACTTTCTGGAAATTGTGGCCATGTAACCGGTCGCATAGATAACAAGCGCGACGTGTGTGCAGAAACCTCCTCAACCAATCAACAATCAAGATCTCTAAAGCTTAGCCTGGTTTTGTATTTAATGACTAAGCTTTTGACTCATAGGCACAAAGAGAAGTGGGCAATAGTCCCTCCCCACTCAATGTCTTTCTTGTTCTTACCACTTTGGGCATAACCTAGCTAATTTGGGAGTAAATTTATAATAGGGGACTCTTCTAGAGGCTATTTGGACTACTTAGGAAGATTACTATGGTGTAGCAAAAAGACTTATTGATGTAGCTTCCACCACATATGTAAAGGACGTTGATAATAATAATAATTTGCAAGCTTAATAAGGAGAGCACTTTTCAACACTCATCCTGGGTTAAGAGGAAGCGTCATTGAGTCTTCCGAGTGAGAAACCCGAATTCCCCCATCATCTTTCTTAGCCGAACTTAATCAATGCATATTTCGATATCACCCACTGGTTATGCACTGATGGGCATCGAACCCTTGTTCTCTGACTTAGCAGACGAGTACGGTGACCACTAGGACACCAGAGCTAAAGACCTGTAGCGAACGCATTATCATCTCCAAGCGAATGAGGACTAGAACCTTGGACCCTCAAATTATATGTAATAGCGAAAGCCAATTGAAATAAAGAATCCGATCTAATTTAAGATCAAAAAGAAAATTAAATTAAATGCAATTTGATAGCAGAAAGTAAAAAGTAACAAGTACAAAGATAATCTATTAGCAAACAACGAAAATGCGTTATCTAAAGCTGTTCAGTTTTATTTGAAAAGAGGACATGAAATTACAGCATCCATTACATTTAATCATAGAATCTAGAACTTGTATTTTTCATTACATTTGTCACTAACTCAATTTTGTCGAATAATAAAATGAAGGGTAAAGTTATCCTTATTTTGAAATCACAACCTTTTTGTGAATGCATTCAATTTCAGTTTTCTTTATTACTATTGGTAAGAAATTTATGTGAACTATAAATCCTCATTTTTATTTCAGAACACAATAATGTGAATGTGATTCCTTTGAAAAAATTTTGTCTAGAATCCATTGCCAAAAATTTTGATTTATTAATCATAAGGTGCTCAGATTGGGATAAGGTAAAATCCCTTTGGTGTTTTCCCTAATCTGATTGTTATATCGTATTCCCGATTGCAGATATAGTTCTCAAAGAATCGTGGGAGCGAAGAATATTAAAAAAATAACGTTTGACTTCATTTTTAAAACATGTTAGTCCGCATTCAGTCACAATGCCCGATATTCACCTTGCCCCTCCGACATTAACAATTTCTCGAGGCTTTGCACTTTACAGTATTAGTATTGTTAATGTGAGTGGTATAAATCTAAACGATTTTACAAGCAGTTTCAGTGAGGATACAATAAAAAATCTTCATACACTCAATCTAACTCGTTTACCCATTGAGAAAAAGACTAAGTTGCCAGCAATAACGGCTTTGGAACAACTTCAAAATTTGCAGTTTCTGATTATCAATTGCACGGCGTTGGACACTGAATGTCTTAACATCTTGGTGGAAAAACTTCGATTGAATTATCTTGATATTATTAGAAACCAAGATTACCGATATAAGCTGCTTGACGGTGCTGAAAAATAACCTCAAGAGACTTTCATGCATTAGCTCGACCTGAAAGCTAGAAGCTCCTTCAAAAGAATGCTTTTGACAATTTTAGAATTGAAAGAACTCCGCATTTCTGATATATCAGACGCCATTTGTAACTCTATATCTGGTCATAAAGCAGTCGATACACTAATTGAACCCGGACGTCCTCCATACTCGGTGCATTTGGAAATGAGTGGCAATCTGTTTTGTTGTACTATCAGGTATACTGAAGGAGATGAATCCTTGAAATATGTTTTGGTACTTTATTAATAGCATGTATCATTGATCTGTCAAAATAAGATATTACTTGTTTCAAGTCCAAAACCGGCATTTGTATTTTCAAACTATTTTCTTCGCCCTAAAGAGCACTTATTATGAATTATCAGAACCTGAAATTCCTTGAGGTTGCTGAATTTTCAGGCAATCCAATTACTGAAGAATATGCCATTGCTAGACTTTCTATCATATATTCACACATTGAGGTGAGAAAGCAATAAAACTAATCCTTATGCAAGTAATTAAACAGGCTTACTGTTTATTCTGGCATTATCGTTTGGTAAGCCTTGATAACGAAGAGAAAGCAAACCTTAACTTTTGGCAATTGAGCAATATTTTAAAATCTGAAAATCTTTCAACCTTTGTAAAATTTATGCTTGAATTAAATTGAGATGTATACTTCCTGATAGTTGGTGGAACAGATGAAATCCATTTAGTAAGAATATTACAATATTATATGCAAACTCGAGTTGACTTCTTCAATGGTATCTTATGGCATCTCAGTACAGCCAGAGAACATGGGCATTACTTCTCGGCTAGGTTACTTAAAGTAAGTCTATGTCTTTGACTCTTAGTTGAAATTTTGCAAGATTGATTTGGTAAATATTGCAAAAATTGTTTCTTCTATCGATTTATCGTGAGATGCTTTTAGAATATAATGAACCTTTTGGAAGCGGAATTTGTAATGCGCCAACAATTAAATAAGGTGGGACGTTGCCAGTGTGCTCAGGAATAGAAGGAGAAAATTCACAAGATATTTCCACGAAACTAAATTACTCACTAATAACGATTGAGGAGCAGTGAACGGACAGTAGAGATGATTCCATTGACGGGGATGGCATTATTGTTGATAATATCAGTAGCGATTCTAGTCATGCAGATGCTGGTGGTTATAATGTTAATTCAAATGATAAATATGAATTCGTGTGTGAAGCCTACAATGATGCCTATGATGACACACGAGATGCTGGTGATTCCAGTGGTTTTGATGTTGATGTAGATTACACCGATACGAATGGTAGTAGGAGTGAAATCGATATTGATTTCGATTTTTTAAAACAAGTTTTTGCCTTACAATTTTGAAAATTATATTTGATATTGACAAAGTCGTAAGTTCTAGACTCCAATTCCATAATTTGTCTTATCAAAATGATACGAACAGTTTTTTTCCAAAATTTGTAAAATCCTCGAACATGCCGATTGTTCGAAAACGAGAGCAAACACTTTATCATATCTAAATGTACCTTTTGAAAGAGTAAGTACCTTTAATTTCTTATCTAATTGAGAACAAATATTCATAAGTCAGTGGATTAAATGGAATATATTTTCCTTCATCCCACTATGATTTAGCCTATTTACAACATTCACATATTTTAGTGCATAAAGCAAGTTTTAATAAGATTATGATTCATAAAATTTGGTCACTTGATATTCGAAAATAGATAATCGAACTCGAATGAGCTCTGAAAGGAAAAACTAGTTCCATATCCAAAATATTCATATTTAATGTTTTGGTAATTTATCTTTTTAACTAATATTTGTACTTTGCAGTTTTCAACATTAAGAGCAAAATTACTTAAGAGTATATGCCTCTTCTTTCATAGAGGTGAGAGCGAATTGGAAGAAATTTGTCCAAAAATATCATATATTCAAAGTTTGATCGAACGTAGGGCTGAGATTTACCTCGTTAAGGATTGCCTGGAAGAATGGTTAACTGAACGAAAAGTCGACAAATTCTCCTGGACAGAGATGATGCAGGTATTATTGGAACTGTACAGAAATTCGCTACTAAAGGACATCAGGTGTGAAAACTTTGTCAAGCCGGGCGGTGTGAAAGTATGCACGTTAATTTTAGAGGTAAGCACGGAGGAAGTGCTGGTAGCCACTTTATACAAGCAGTTGGAAGATTTGTAAATAATAACTCTGATACTTTGATTGCTTTTAATGCTGATATTTAATCACATCTACTTTATTGCAATCAGAATAAAATGTAACTGAAACTTCAATCCGTCTTTGGAAATTATTAGAGATTCCAAACTTCCATAGTCCTTTAGATGTGCAAGTTTAACAGCCTCGAGAGTTAGGCCGTGCCTTTGTTTCGATCGTCTTCATATACCTCACCGAAGAGCCACTTTTATTTTAATGTAATTAACAAATATGCCGATATAAATTATTCATATGCATTCCTATTTATTTTTTGATATTGTATTTCTAGCAGTTGGTTCAAATTTTAAGGTATATGAAATAATCCGGATCAATATATAAACAAGCAGGACTAATGTCATGCTCTGCGAACAGTACCTTCCTCTTTACTATCGTATCCTAGGTTTAATTAATCTCCCAAAGAATTACCATCCCGAAAAAACTATATCAAATAGTGATTGAAAGGCAACTGGAAAATTCATGTCCAGAGAGAGTGGTCCAGATACTTAGCTGAAGTATGTTCTCATCACACTTTCTACGCCAAGGGGAAGTATTTGAATGAAATGAACGTAATCCATAGAACAAAGATTGATTAATATTTAAACATTCCTATCTCCCCATAATAGAAGACAGTCCCAACTCTAGCTTCAGTAGCAATTGAACATTAGTACATACGCTCTCAGAAGAAGGAAAAATAAAAAGCATGCCTTCACAACAATCCAGAATGCGTAGTATATTACACAAAGACAGGAAAAGAGAGTAAAACAGAAGGTGCATTCAAGAACATGGTTAAATCAACTGAGCTTCACAGCCACTTAGAGCCCACTTGTGGTGTACAACCTCCAGTGCCTCCCATTCGGCCTTGAAGGCCTTCTGCATATCCGGTGCCTGCTGCTGAGAAGTCATTGTGGGATCAGGCATCATCGGAGTCTGGCTTGCAGCTGTATCCGATCCCAAAACCAGCTCATAGAGGCTCCTCAGACCAAAGATATTTAAGAAGTACCATGAAGCAGAGCTCACCCTATAAAAGGAGATCAGATAAACAAACTGCATTAATTACCATGAGGCATCAAGAGAAACCAGAGTCTCACAACCGCGTTGTAACATGGGTTTGTACCTATACGTGAGAGGGAAGGGTACCTTGGTTGTAAGAAAACCCGAAAATGCCCAGTTAATCCAACCACCAATAACCAACATGGGGATGACCTGAATTATGTTGCCCTTCATTATCTCCCTAAGCATATTTGGATCTGAAGAAAGTTAAAAGTAAATGCACATTACCAGTCATCGGATTTTTGGCTACATGTTCTCGCTTTTGAGTTTTGAGAAATCCAGTATCACTGTCATTAAAGAAATGTTTGCGCATTTTAAAACCCTAAGAAACCGATTAACCGAAGAATACCAAGACTACGTTGCGAGTAATAAAATTTCCATTTTCTCGTATCAGTCGACATCGAATAAGAACATGGCTGAAGAAGATTGATAAGTAGGGAAAGACATACCTATCCGACACAGATTGTAAATCAGCTTTCTTATCAGATACTATTAAAAGAGTCAAATAATGTCGAATAACTCCAAAGAAAAATGTAATAAGTACAATGGGTATGAATACCCAGAACCTAATGGCTGAATCCAAGACCAGTTCTGCCATATCGACGAGACGCCACCTTCACAGCCTTGATTCAACCACCATGCATTATGTGGCATATAACAAATTATCGAAATGTAGGAAAAATACAAATAATTTTATCTCTATTAGTTTCATGCAAATGTATTATTAGAAAATTCAATTTTATTATATTAATATGAAATTTAGTTTCTGGAACAAACATAATATTAAAACGGAGAAAAAAATGAAAATGTATTTGCTCACGTAAAATTTTTCCTTTACTCACATTATGTTGACATTCGTATCTGCAGACTTACTGTTCTATATGTTTGCTTCCATTTTAATTCAATGTTAGAGTGGGACGGAGACGGATTTTCGGGTAATGACACAACAATAAATAGCAAAATATAAAACCAATTTAGGCTGTTAATTACCTAATCCTTTGTAATCTAATGCAATTTTAGCTTGTTGATATCTATTCATTTGGCTCTTATCCCAATTTTTAATGGAATTTCGAGGATGATTAGTTACTTATGCCCATCATTCTCATATCACAACGCAAATTTTCCGTTTGGGGAGAAATGATTTGAAAAGACTCTCTTTAAGGAGAGATTTAATTCATATTTACTTTCTTAGAAAGCCATTAAGCTACTGATTGTGCACGTCCGGATTCAAATCCATATTATTTATTGGCAATGATTTTCATGATACTGTTGAGTCATTGGTTAATAGTTACATAAAAGAATTTTGTTTAAGGAAAATAACTTTAGCCTCAGCAAGATAAGTACTACTCTACATAAGTTTATTGTCTATGTTTGGTTGCTAAGTGCTTTTATTTTACCGAACTAAATTTACGATTTATCTCACGCCTAATGCAGGATCACTCATCTTATTACACGCTAATTATTACAAAAAAATTATATTTACTGAAGAATCTTTTCACATGCGTGAGTCTCATAATATAATGAAATATGTTTGTTGTAGTGAATTTATTATGACATTGCCCTAAACACATACAAGTGAAGGATTATTTATAGTATTACAATAAGGTAACTACAAGATAACTTACCTTTAACCAAACAGCTGCTTCAGTGGTAGGAAAACTTATAAATATTTTTCCTTTTTATATCAATCAAAAGATAAATCTTGATAGAAAATAAAAGAAATACCAAAGTTACTTCTGAACTGATTGTTTATGGTGAAACCCACTTTACTAGGTTGAATAATGCTAAATTTGGATCCAGATTTGTCTTTATTTTATTTTTAAATTAATCAGTTTTATAGTTTTCTATTGATTTTTGGAATACATACATTGGCTTCATAGGTCTTTCACAAATTCCGTTGTCCGTCACACTTATTACTAAATAATTTGAAAAAATAATTTTAATGAGATTATTTATTCAGTCATATGCGTTTGATTCCTTTCGTCATATTTTAGGTCTGGGGGTATAGATTCATAGCCTTTTATCGGGCATAATATGTGCTACATATAAGAAAATAATATTTTCAGCCAAAATAATTCTTATATATAAGATTATTTTTTGCCTACATAATTTAGCTTCCTCTAATTGCCCTTATTCAGGCGAATTTTTTTACTTTACGGTTGCAAATAGGGTATAACATAAATAGAGATATTGATTTAAATTGTGCGTCTTTCTTTGGCATGGTGTTTGGTTTGATTTCTAATGTGATGCTGTTGGGTTGTATTTGTAACTAGTGCAATTTCTTAGGGAATCAAAGAGTCGGTTATAATATCCTACAAAGAAGAGCGGATTATAACAGTATGTGTCAAAAATACGTGGTGTCCAACTCAAACCGTCTAAGTGTGCTCAAGGAAACATTTACACCTAACATCATCGCGCGTAGGCATCGTTAACAGGATGTGACTGACATCGTGGGAAGAAGCGATCGCATATAAAGTTATTATTTTAGCTGATAAACTTAGCTTTCAGGTTGCCTCCATATGAATCACTGATTCCTACCATGTTTGTCATCAACTTCATAGCCTCCCTTTAGTAAATTACCTTCTAACTTATAAATATCAACAGTTTCTTATGTTCTAACAACTGGAATTGCATTGCATTTTTGGTGCGCTTAGACAACAGATGTCAACCAACACCCGATGATCGGAAATGATTGATCGGTGATAAAACTCCGACTGCAGTATTTGTTACTTATAAGAAAATAATATTTTTTCCCAAAATAATTCTTGCATGTAAGATTCTTTATTTTCCTTCTTTTAATTCCCTTTAATTCGAACGAATTTACTTACATTACGGTTGTAAATGGTGCTTAATATAAGTAGACCTATTGATACGAAAACGTGCGTCTTATTTTAATATAATGATTTGGGTCGCTTTGTCTTGTGATGTTGTCGGACCGTGTCTGTAACTAACGCAATGTCTTTAGGAATTTAAGAGTCGGTTACAATATCCTACAGAGGAGAGCAGATCATAACAGTAACCCTAGACAGGCTACCTGCTGTGCGTGTTTATAAACAGAGACCTGCGCGGATCACCATCACCACCCGAAGACATCGACGACGGAAGAATGATTTATGTAATACAAAGATTCGTTCCGTCAACAAACCTAATCTATAAATTTGGGTGGTTTTCTGACCACTTTAATACTGATATAGCGATGTGAGTGACCTGAATTATTCCCCATATATTTTCGACGTTAAAACACTTCGTATAATAGTCATCATTCGTATCACCATACCCACCAGCGTTACATTATTCCACAATGCCGTTAGCTAAGCCTCAGAAAAATAAGTAGTATAATCTAAATTTATTATCCAAGGAATAACTGTGACTCAAACAGTAAAGGCTAAAAAGTTGTACAAATATAAACGACTACTTGAACTCATTACATAAAGCGACTTAGCAGAAAACAGTAAAGAACTTTTTATGCGAGTTCTGTTAAGACAAAAAATGGGGATATTACTTACTCAAAGTGATATTTGAGTGCAAACGGATAATAGTGAGTGAGAAAATTGGAGTTGAGAATATTTAAGGCTGAAAGACCAGCTCGTCTCTATATAATACAGTAAACAACTCTTAGATTCCCTAAGAAATTGCACCACATTACGAAACTATCCTAACCATCAAATAGGAGAAGTACGTCCGCCCTCGTATCAGTATGTCACTTTATATTATGCGCCAACTGTAAAGTGAAAAAATACGTCTGAATAAAAAGGAATTAAAAGAACGAAAATTGAAATGCGGAAAATAAGAAATTTAAATCTAAAACATTTTTTTTCTTATGTGCGGCAAGGGTAATATGCAAACATCCTGATAATTGGAAAATGGAAAACCTGAATGTTTACTATTAGCTATAGTTGTACTTTTATACCTTCACTATATAAAACTTAATTGTACTCAACTCGCTTATTTATTACGTTGATTGTCAAACTAATTACATTCCTAAATGTAGGCAAGCGGCTTCATCTTCTTTATCTATTAGTACCTTAGTACCATTTCCGCACGTATTTTTTCACAATCTACAAAATAAAAAATAAGCTTGCACCGCTTTGTTACTACTCTCTTATTTGTGTCTTTTGCTTTTGTATTGGATTGTTGCAAGTGATATTTTTCCCTTTATAAATATATTGATCTTTATATCCCGTGATAAGAGTATGTATGCCATTTTCTATTTATCAGTCCTCAGTTTACGTATTTATTCTTCTAACAGAAAATGAAAAAAACTGACAGAAAGAATTCTGTTTGTATAATGCTGCTGACAATAAGTCAAGAAAAGCAGCTCCAATTTTTTACAGAAAATCAACTATTCAAAATTTCCTTATGGAGTATAAATATTCGAAAACTGAATACGAATTATCCTGGCCATTTTATTATTTTAATAGGTTAAAGATGATGCTAAAAACGATTTAAAGTTTACCGGAAGATGTTTGAAGAGTATGGAGATTAGCCAATTATGCTAATCTGGAAGTCTGTTATATGTTTATCATTTTTAATGTGGATCAATAACTGCTTAAAATTAAAAGGCTTAGGTTTTTAGGTCAAATCAATGATAATTTGATGGAAAGCTTGATATGAGATCTACGATTCAGATCCCTTTTCGGAACATTTTTGAAGATAAATTAGACATTAATATAATATTCACTTCTACCCATGAACATTATGAGTCTAGCTAGCCTCAAGAAATAAATCAATTCATTAAATATGAAACGTTTTAGTTGGATAGGCATTTTTTACCAGATTTTGGCAGAAGTCTCGACTTCGATAATCATTCTTTTCTCATGATTTGACTAATTGAAATAAAAACATGCCGTTGTAGAATAATTTTGGATATTAAATCTCTATAAAGCAGATCGATTTTTCCAAACTAAGTAAGTGCCATTACATTATGAGACTCATCAATGCACCCAAAAATGTTAAAGAAATAAAGATCATTAAACCATATAAGTAAATAAAGATAAAACAACAAACAGATAAGCTATTTTAGTAAAATATATTACAATTTCAATTGCAATATTCTCAATAAATTAATATATTAGATACTTTTATAAATTACGTTTTGAACTCCATTTTCGATTTAATATACTAACTTTTGAATACCAGTTAACAAAACTTAAGAAGATGCACTTAAAAATTCTGATCAATACTTAGTCCAGTGAAATTAAGTATACAAAAGATTAATGATTCCTTTCCAATAAACGAATTTTGTTTTAATTTCTATTGTTTCATATGTGTGAAAGGATTGGCTTGTAGGGGATTATTGCTGACTTTTCTGGTCTAGCTTGGTCGATGAGTTGATGTCCTCCACTTTTAAGTGTTGACTGCAAATTTTAAATAAAATAATGCTATCAGGTATTGTTGAGATGAATTACTTAATTTTACTCATCGTTGAAATGCCTCTTACGCTTTTGATTTGTTTTGTAGCCCTCTGATGAAGTTGTATTTTTCCAATAACTTACGACTGTCATCGACGCTAAACGAACAAGAGGATTTATCTCTAACAAATACGTCCCGAATAACTGGTTATCAAAAACCCAAACAACGCTGGATGGCTAAAGATCAATCAATGAATGTTGTGAATGGTTCTGTGGAGTTGAATAATGAGGATTCGGGCTTGTGTTCTGGTTCTTCAGCCAGTAACGAAGCTCGAGTTCCATCAGAAAATGTGTATACATCTCATCAAGTTTCAGATTTGACTCCACTGCGAGGTAACTATATCGGAATTTCTCCTTCTAATTCGAGCAGTGCGCCAGGAACATTTGCTCTGCCTTCTTCGCTTACTACCACGAGCAGTAGTCCTAGCAATCATCCCTCACCACAAAATAGATTTGGTCAAAATATTCCCCCCGGCTCGCATTGTGAAAGTCCTAGTACATCATATCAGACCCACGAGTCAGTCCATTCATTTAATTCTAAGGAATCTTCACAATCGAAAACAAGACGTAGAAGAGGCCGACCACCAAAGACTAAGATATATGGTAATGGTTATGAAGTCAGTAGTAAGAAACGTCAATGGCAACAGACCCCAATACCTCTGGATGTTAACCCAGTTCCCCCTCACCCTTCTACCAGCACTTCATCTCTCTTCACAGGTGGATTAAAAATTCGTCTTCGTAGGGATTTGTCGGTGGAAGAACCGGTTTGTGGAAAGAGAGGCAGATCTAGAAAATCAAATAAAAAATCAGTCCAAGTTTTCCGGATTGTTGAATCTTGGTGTGATGCTGATGCTCCGGGTGGATTGGCCGCTAAAACGACTTCTGCTTCTCCAATTTCAACTAATCAAATTCCAGGTGGATTCCGTATTGGAGATGTAGTCTGGGCTAAGATTGCTGGTTACCCGCATTGGCCATCGCGAATCAGTGCACTGTATGCTCGAACACCCCATCAGTTGGCACAAGTTAATCCGGAGTGTGCAAAAAATACTGATTCGCTTGCTGTGTCTGCTACTCCTTCGGACCCGTCTCTAGCTGCCGGATTTACTGCCAAAGTGGAGTGGTTTGCTTGGGATCAGTGCTCGTATCTCAGTTGTGCTAAACTCTTTCCTTTTACAGAGTATTTCAGCAAACTCTATAGCCCGCGAACTCGAGTAAAAAATTACGCTGAGGCGATCAATATGGCGAAACAGGTTGTAGAAGCTAATTCACTTCCACCACCACCTATCCCAGAGCCACGAAGTGATGTGCCGCTTTCTCTTTCCCTACCGACTAGCACTGATGTACCATGTCCCACTGATCTCCAAATCACTTTCAATTCACTAACCGAGCCAAAGCAACCCACCCTCCCTGAACTTCCACTTGACCTCCATCTTCAGGACCCCACTATTCCTCCTGCTGGAAATGATCCTGTCGGTTTGCCTGATGGTGGAAATTTTCCGTTTTTGAGCATTGCAGGGAATCCGGGAGAGTTTGGTCAAGTGCCGGAACCCTGTTGGGATCCTTTGCCTCAACTTGACATTAGTGGACTAAACGACTTTACCTCTGGTGTACCGACTTTTTCAGATGATGAGGGGGAATCCAGTGAGGCATTGGCTAATCAACTCAAAACAGAACTAGGCTCGATTAAAATATGAATAAAACCCTACACTACTTTTAGTGCATTGTATGTCCTCCTTTTAAATCCTCCATGTAGAAGCATGAGGTTTACATTGGCAGCTACTTGTTGCTCGATCCTGTACATAATGTGAGACTCGACTCTATTTTGTTTTTCTCGGCAAATTGTGCAACTTCTTTTCTGACGCACGTGGAATAAATCCCCCGAAATCGTATCTCGAACGTTGGTCTTTTTTCTCCTTTTATCTTTGTATATACCTAGTAATCCTTAGTGTTCCCCC
>CAADRB010000038.1:799406-841861 GCA_900708905.1 Hymenolepis diminuta | reverse complement strand
TTTCCATCTTGTTCACTTAGAACACTCCCATATCATGGTCTTTATTTCAACGCATTCATCCACTCTTAAAACATTTAAGACCTCTTTCCCACCCAATGACTTAAATTATTTGTTTGTATTCTTCCTTTTAACGAAATGAAAGACCGGAATCAGTCGTATCATTGTTGTGCTTGCTTTCTTCTGGGCTATGTTTGCCTTGTTTAGAGTGTGCGTCGTCCATTGTGGCTATCCGGTAATTTGGATAGTGAGCTGTTCTGGTCTGCTGGATGGGTAATAGAATGCGGGTTCATCGTAAGAGCAATTCCAGAACACTTTCCCCCTGCGAAGATCATGTTAATATTTCCAGTAATAAGCTTGGGAAGCATAGATCACATTTAACTGGTTAAGGCTCGAACATAGGTTCGGCGGCTTAGTTGATAACAAATTAGACCACTACAATATGGACGAAAAGTCGTAAGTTGTAACTGCCTAAGATTTCGCCCATGAGCGTGTGGTCTTAAACAATTTAGTAGATATCCGGCAGTGAGAACCTCAAATCTACAAGAGAATCGATAACCTTGCAGTACCGACAGAGCTTTGCAAATTGGAATTCTTAGTGCATATGCTTAAAACTAAGTTTATAAATAAAATTGCGTCATAGTTGCAATAATGATGCTAGCATTTATGTTGTGCCAAAGCTATGATGTAGCTGCTGCAACATGGTTGTAAAGGTTGGGAGGCTTTTATTGCAGAGTGTATCATCAGGTGACTAGCGGATGCAATGCCATAGAAAGGTAGGAGAGAGGCACATTTTGCTGCCGCGCAAGACGCAGGGCCACCGTCAGCACAACAATTTCGCGCAAACTGGCGGCGGTGACACTTCACACGCGCGAGCCAATCAGCATCGAGTGGAATAGACGGAGTAGTCAAAAGCACATCCGTACTTTTGTGCATCGTGCACATACTACCGCACGTGCGTCAGTGCGACCGGGCTTATAGGCAGTCCTGTATTCCACGCGAAGGCTACAAATGTGTCCCTTAAATGCATGGACCAGTTTCCTCACGTAGCGCGAATTTTTCGCCTACTTTAAATGCGTACACGATCGTCACACCAAAGATTATGGGCTCTGTCCTCATTAATGGTCTCTTGATTGATAAACAGGAAGACAAGTAAAAATAATGGATTATCATCCAGGAATATCATCTAAAATCCAAGGTCTCGGGTTCAAGATTTGTTGATGAAACTTATAATTAAAAATGCCTAAGACTGACTAGCAAAGAGATAAATAAATGCGAATTCGGTTAACATTTAAGTTCCAGAATACATTCTCTCAACCAAAGTTTGGTATTGAAAAATTTATTGAGAGCAGTGGTTAAGCCAGAGGTCACGGGTTCGATGCACACTCCGTGAGCGAAAAGGTCAGCCGCTTTTTTTAATTCTGCCTAATAAAGGGAGTGGCTGAATTTAAGCTTCTTACCAGTGAGACTTCATGATTATATCCCCTTAGCTATGATGAATATTGAAAACGATTTCCTAAATGTGCTTGGAAGTTTCTCATGAGAGCTGCTCGAGGAGCTCTTTTCTTTCCCAGGTCAAGTGTTGATAGCAGTCCCCTTAATGGGCTTGAGAAGATAAGCTTTACTCACCTGAGCACTCAGTTACCAATGTGCCGGTGGAAAGAAAAAATGAAAATCGGTTCTCATCGATGTACTTAAAATGACTAACTACCACAGTCGAAAAGGGCTAAAAATAGGTGTTAGAATGACAATTTCTCATTAGGGTGGTCGTATACTACCTATCTCTTACTAGGAAAACGCTTTCCCAAGTGGGTTTAGAAGTTTCTTCTATTTTGATCAGAGTAGAATAGTGAAGATTAGTCAAGTGTTCGCAATATGAAAAATATATAATAAAACGGGCACGGTTTTTAATGCAAACGTATTCATTATTAATCAATTTTTGAATAAAACGGAAAAGCTCATATGACTTGAGGTTTTATTTCGATTTGTACATTCGCCTGCAGTCTCCCAAACCATTTGGGTCTGCGTTATGGATTCTATTAACTCGACGTGATGTGAACATCCAGTTATGTAATGATCCTTTAAAAAATTTACATTAGAACAGCAGCCGATTTCAGAGCTTCATAGTGTGCCGAAAACCTGAAGTTTTTAGTATTTGAACATTTTTATAGAGTTATTACTAAAATTAGATTGTACATATCCAAATATTTATCAATATTTTAATGATTCTTCCCCATCTTTTCGACTAAATCTGAAATTGTAAAAGAAAATCGTTAGAAAAGTTAAATCCCGTTCATGAAAGCCAAATATTTTCGTACAAACTTCAGCCTCAAAGCAATTAATTTAAAATTCAGTCAATAATAATAACCATTTAAGTGTGATAATTTGCGGAGTTGTTAACTTTGTCATCTGATTCCCATTTACCAGCATGGGTTTGAGATTTTTATAATTAATTGCAGATATTCATTAAATTGCAATCATGTGATTTTCGGAGGAATGAAGGTCAACTGCCATTCTAAAACACATTTCTCACTGAGAACCTCAATGAGACAGATTAGATGTGATCTCATTTCCGCGGCGACAGATGAAGAAAATTATAGGAGCGAGTTTAGTGAATTCATTGAGGACGTTTCTTCAATTTCATGTCGATAACACAAGTTGACTCGGGTTAAAGAAAAGTACATGTGATAGCTTCAGTACTTGATTGAGATGATTCCATCCGTCTGGTGACTGTCCTTGTTCACAAGCGCGTCACCATCTACTTTTATTCGACTGTGCCGCAACATTATACTCCAACTGCTGTTCGAATTCCTGCTTCCAATATAAAGTATCTTGACGAGCAAACCGATTACAAACACTCTCCTGCGGACAGTACTTCGTACATTCCTGTCAATTGTTCTTTTACTCAATACATTCTTGTAAATAATTCAAATCACTGGCTTTATATTCCACTCGATGTTATTGTATCTGATTCCAATACCGTTTCTTCTTGTTTAGCAGTTAGTCCCCTCTAACTCTTAGAATTATATAGAATAATGTGAGTATACCATGAGAAATTCACCTGCCACTCCTCATGTTGATAAGAATTAATGAACGGGGTAGCAACCCTCGTCGCTGGATGTTTATCGATCTCAAGAGTTCGCACATTGATTACTGCATCGTTTGCGCACAATGACTTATATTATTATTATTTTACTCATGATATATAAAGGCATTTGAGGATACATTAGGCACTTTTAGAAAACGGAAAATTAAACTCCTAATGGTTGAAACTTGTAATTTTTCGTAACAATGCAAATATACATAATATTAATCTAGGTTTTATTCTATATATATCCTCCTTCGGCTTCTGTCACCCACTCTATTCGAGTCCGAAAGTGACTGCAAGCTTTCATCGGGTAGTCTTTATTGATGTCCTCCATTGCTCAGGTTATTGCCTATATCAGGGAGGATTTGGTTTTTTGCGGATGCTTATTAACTTCCTTTTCAAACACGTCCTGCTCTACATGTAATAATGGAAAGGATTAAGGTCTGGTGAATTAGGGGGCGGCAATCAGTTTGGTGTGACATGATGACGAAAATTCTTGGTCATCCAATCCTGGCTTTTGGGAGCTTTATGGGATGAAGCCGAATCTTTCTGGAAGACATACGGTCTATCCAAGGCGGCTTAACAACAACAGTTTAAAGAGTCTCCACATAGACATCTGTATTGACTCTAAGGCCCTGTGAGGGAAATTAAAGAGCCACTATGTATCTTTCACTGCTAACAACACAGGAAATCATCAATGTTGCTGGGGACTTCGCGCGCATACGTAACAGTTGGGTCCATCCGCACATAGCTACTTGTCATTCCTTGGATTGACTTCTTCATCCTGGTGGAAGTTTTTTTGGTCAGAGAAGTTGAATGGTTTTACACGCATTAAACGATTCTCTTGAATTTTTTTTGTCAAAATAAACTGATGACCCCGTCTGAGAACATACCATTTGTATCTGAGGTCTTTATGAACAACATTCCTTATATTATTGTTGTTTCTTCAGACACTTGAAGATGTTTGGCAAGATGTCCCGCATTGACTTCCCAGGATCTTCGTCCATCATGCCTTGCCATGCACTTTTTCCACAAATTCAGGTGTTCTGAGTGAGTGGGTGAGTGAGTCAGAGCGTTGACAATGCTGTTTTCTCTTCTTCGTGGCGGTCAATTTATCTCCATTGTTCCCATTCAGCAGCTTTTTTCTAACTTTGAAAACGAAAGACATGGTGACTTTTAGAAATCTCGCAATTTCTGAATTGCTGTGTTTCGCCTTTGTAGTCACTGCTACAGCGTATCTTTTCATTTTATTAACTATAGTAATATGTGCTATGAGGTCTGATATAAAACATACGTTAATTATTATCGAGTTAGTTTAAACTGCAAAAATATAAGTGTCTACAGATACCTTGCGCACTCTGTATATAATGGGGAAATATTACAGGAACAGTGAGAGACTTCAATGTGCAGGTAAAAAAGGGAAGTCAGGAAGTTTAAAGAACCTTAGCGCATATGGATTTTGAATAGCTTAGAGTGTCTGCCGAGAACGGGGCTGAACTCGCCGTTAAATTCAGCATACTTCAGGATTTTGTCCAATTAAGGTTCATCACGAAAGTCAGTAGATCACTGTTTTGCTCGTTAGCCTATTTCCATTGAACTTGGTGTTGATCAACCAGTGTCATAAGATGGGGATTGATCATGCAATTTTTGGGATCAATTATTAAAAACATCGTTCCCTGTTGTTTCCAATTTGGAAATGTTCATTCAAGATAACTTCACCAATAAGTAACGTTGTTTCAATCTGGTCTTTGTCTGGTTGAAATAGTGTGGTAAGCTTAATCAATTACACAATCGTTAATAAATTTATCAGCAAGTTATGGCGGAATAACTGCCCATTTTCTGTTTCCTAAAATTGTCCAGTCTATTATCCAACCGGCAAGTAGAAGTCCGCTGTTTTATAAAATTATCTAAGTCCTCCATATAAACTTCCTTTTTATATGGAGACGTATAATTCTTATAATCATTCAAGGGAGAATGGAAATAAATCTGGAGATTTTACCAAAACACAAGAGTAGTAATTGATCCCTCTTTATCAGTCGACGCTTTTTGACTTGACATTGAGTTCGTTTAGAGTTTTCTTAAGTGGCATATAGCACGAGACAATTTCATAAGTTTTGTGGCCACGTATTTCTAAAAGCAGTTCTAATTCTGCAAATACACATGTTTATAATCTTGTGCCAATGGTATACCTGTAAATTAAAGGACGATTAGTTCATTTACATTAACTTAAGTAAGTTGTTCAGACATCATCATAGTATTTGTTAATATCAGCAGGACTCTTCTCAGTCTCGGTTTTTTATCAAACAAAGAATGAAAAAATCGAGATCGTTTGTTGAAGTTCGAAGTTATTTCCTTCCACATGAAACCATTTTTTTCTATGAAACATGTTAAAGTAGTCCCGTGCACTCGGACTCATTGATCTGCTAAAGCTCTCGATGTATTGAGTGTCCACTGACCCATACATCTGCCCTAACTGTCAATCGCTTATCAGTGAATAAAAAAAAGTGAAATCGGTCAACCGTCTTATTGTACTTCATTCACCTGCTCCTGACAAGTCGGATTGTTCTGTTTAGTACCGACGCCTTCTCCTTAAAGATTTCTCCTTCTGCTCCTTTCTCTTCTCATTCATTCACAGTTGTCGAATAAATACTAAGTCTTCTCACTCAGAAAAAGTTCTTGTATCCCGTTAGGCTAGGAAGATCATTAGTTCAATGAGCGAATATCTAGTCTCGTTAGATGGAGCTTTTTAAATTAGCTCTTTAATAACATCACTTTCAGGAGTCATTGTCATTCTAGATAAGAGGCTATCGACTATCGATTTTAAATGGATTACTAAATTGCACAGTGACTACCTTCTTCCCCTATATCATTTTCTATTCTGGTCAGTATAATTCAGCCTCAAGGTTAATCTATCCGGATTGATATATCGGTCTTTGTGTACTCACAACATTTTAACATAGAGAAGTGAAAAGTATCTAATCTATTCACTTCATAAGTTGTGCCGATCAATCGCTTTTGAAAATAGTAGAATAAATTCGGAAAGAACTACAGCTATGTCCTAACAGTTTCGTCCAGCAGCTTAGTCCTTACTCTTCCCCGCCATTAAACAACATCTCGGGTTCTAGATATGCTAAGGATATTCCTTGATTACCTGTCAATTTTAATGATTGTTCTAAGGTGACGAAGTGGAAATTTCAGAACTGTGATTTGATTTATTTATACGATTTGAACTCGTTTCATTTTTTCTGTTGTAAAAATCCCTTTTCAATTTATTTCCATATAAAAATGAATTGCAGTATTGTTTCAGACGAACTTGGTTTTTACATGTAATAAAATCAAACGCTATTTTCTTTTATTCAACACCAGTCACTAAAAAGCCCATCAGTAAAAAAATCCAGACAGACGGAAAAGTTTGGCACTTGGGAAGTCTGAAAAATTTATCACAATTAAAATAAGGTATAGGTGAATTTAACTTCTCCAAAGGACAATATAATGGTATCTGCTTTGTCTATCTAATCACCTGAAATTGACACACTATAAAACTATGTGAAATTGACCAAGGATCTTCTGGGGTTTTGTCTATAGTAATTTACAATCTTCTTATATTTAGTGTCTTCCTGTGCCGAGTTTTCTGAATTATGCAAGATGTCTTTTTTGAAATAGTTTACTTTGAGTTGACAACTGATGCGTAACTTGTTTTAGCTAATAATGGGACATAAGAATAAAAGAAACAGCCGTTGTCAAAACAAAGCTTAAAATGAATGCGGATTACTCAAATTTAATCCAAAAGTTCGAACGATATCAAAACAAAATCGTCTGACTGACCAGAATGAACGCAAGGCATTTCTCGTCATCTCACATTATTGTATTATTTTATTTTTCGAATACATGGTCTATTTAAAGATTAGTGCATTTATTAAATGTTCCTTTTATCGCAGTGGATAAATTTTTCCCGGTTAGTCGAAATTAAGAGATTTCAGTTGGAGTTTGCTCACTTTATTGTATTGCATTATTAATTAAATACTGATGGCTGCATGTGATCAACTCTTCCTAATGGTGTTGAAATATGCACAATATAAAGTTACTAACCGAAAGCCTGAAATTTGTTAAACTTTAAACAGAATAGAAGAGAGATATTTGGAGCATTCTCTGAGTCCCAAGTTTAAAAAATGGATACAAAATACCTAATGAAGAAAAGCCCATCAGTAAGAGCACGAATTTTATACATTGAGTCAGTTAAATATCATAATTTAACCGAGAATACTTCATAATTAACTTATTATTATTTTATCACCCACAGTAATATAAAAAGTTATAATTTTAAATTGTGGAAATCAACTGAAAGCAATTAACAGAAGGTCCAACAATTATAAAGGGGAGGGGATCAAAAAGACACGGAGAGAGCAACGTCAAGCCATCAAAGAGTCTTGTTTCACCTGATTTTGGACTAATTTTGTACAATATCTACTAACTGGGCAGTTCACGTCCCAAAATCAACTTTCACGATTTGTCCCCTGGACTGCAGCAAGCACATATTTACTAAGTTCAGTGCCTACTGATCGGTCTTATTTTGGTTGAAAAGGGTAGGCATTGTCACCTCAAATCAGTTCTCAACAGTTGAGAATGCAAATGATCTTATGGTATACTTCATTGTTTAAAATTTACAAATAAAAGTTTGTGTATTAAAAGGGTAGTTATTTATTGTTGAAGTATTGATGAATATGAAATTGACAATTATAATTATGAAATTAATTACTTTCGAGGAAAACTCATTCTAAACTTCATAACGTTTTAATAAGTGCCAACGCAGAATATGATGAATAAATTCTTTTAACTGACCGTCAGTTACGAAATTAACTAAGACTAAATCTGAAGCAAAAACCAGTATGTCTCTCTAACGGTAGCAAAATTGGAGTTTAGAGAAAATTTTGATAAATTATCAACTATGGGAGAGGAAAAAGAAAACACGTTAAGCATGGGAAAGTATCTAAACACTTGGAAACGTTAGAAAACTTAAAATGAAAGAGGGGAGGAGAGGGCAAAAATGGAAAGAAAAAAGAAATTGGAAGCAAAAAGAATCTTTTTATTGATTCCTTCGGTTCGTCCTTTTTAATCTATGAGACTTATAATTTAGTGGATAGAGCTAATCAAATAAACCCATTAAGAGACGGATCATACGAAATTCAATAATAAGTGTTGTTTTTACTTGCCAAGAAAACAGTGGTTTAGTGTCGGCTAAGGTGATCAACGTATTAATTGACTCAAATTTTGGACAAAGGCAGGATCATTACACGTCCAGATTTAATCTTTGATCAATACTTGTACTTGTATGTAAAATAGTCAGAATTAGTTTACCACGTTCTGATATATTTTACTAAAAACTTTCCCTGCAATTATCAATGCAGATCCTCGAATGAATAATCCACTGCAAAATCTATTCCTTTTCTATTTAATGCATATCTTTTCATAACTTGCATTTTCATCATCAAAGTTATGTTAAAATCTTACTCAGTTATTCGATGACTATTCATCAGACATTAATAAAATGTCTTTCCTACTAGCATATGACTATCCTTTGTCCCACAGTCCTGCCAACTTTCTCAAAAATGTACTTATAGATCACGTATCTCATCGCATACGATTATTGCGTGCTTCTTTTGATTGGGGTATTTTAGTGAAATTGAATTTTAGTAAGATTGTATTCAAATCCAGTAGGATTTTTACGATTTTGTTAAGTGGGTGCTTTTAAGGACTTCCCTGACTTTTATCCACCTTAATGAATTTAATTTTCCACCAAAATACAAACGAGTTGATGAATTTGTATGATCTTTCAGTAAATCCATTAAATAATCACATGTTATTATGAGGATAGTTAAATGACAACTATTCTCTGTTGGTTCACTTGAGTTGAGCGAGGCTGTTTTGTATTAATGACGTTAAAACTAGTAAAATATAATTGAATTCTGAATCCTAGTAAATATCACAGGCGATCGGATATGTGCTGTTTGTGAATAAAACAACATAACTCATTACACAGTGAACGACTAACATTAATATGTTTTTTAAATATTAGGTGATAGGACAAAACAAAATAGGACTCGGTAAATTGAAAGCTAGCCTTCTTCCTATTCTGCAACTAACTCATCGAAGATGATGAGATCGTGACAGGTGTATAAAGTGTTTAAGATAGTGGCTGTTATCAACAACTGCATTGAAAATACCCCTGTGGTTAATGATTAATGAATTTCATTTGATATAACAAAGGCATTGCCGATCACTGTTTTAATCTCTTTAAGTTTTGTTCTTTATGTTTTATGTTTGACGAAATCGATATTTCTATACAGTTTACTTGAACTTTCTTTGTTTAACCTATCAAATGCCGAGTAGCAATCTCATGAATCTGGTTAACTTGACAAGAAATAAAACACAGAACATACTCGAAAGAATGGAGTAATCTTCTGTTTTACCCATAGTTTACATTTTTCCAAGTAAAAACTGTTGAGGGGCTAGTGTAGATTCAGCGGCTGAATTTATGAGGACGATTTTGCTTATCATGATAGCAAAACTAGCCAGAATAAATGGAGGCACGCGACTCCATTCTTTAATGGCATACGCTTTCCCTTTACTAAACCAGACTTTAAATCTTGTTAAAATTTGCCAATTTCCTTAATCTTATTGGAGCTATATATTTTTTGAGATAGAGCGAAATAGAACGCAGCATAACTAGTGTTCGGTTATGCAGTTCTGCTAATTCATGACTGGCTCATCGAAGTTGATGAGTGAATGGGAAGTGCAGATAACGGTCATAGCGGTGCTCCAGATGAAGGCTATTATTACCATTTAGATCAAAGACATCTTGGTGGTGGTGGCGGTGGTGCGTTTTCGATCATGCGTTACATTCTCCACCCCCTCCACCCACCTCCAACATCCAAGTTTCGTTTCACACTTTTGTTTGTAAATTATAGGCGAGGCCGCCCATTTTATAACTTTGAGTCTGGACGAGTCGTTAGAACTGAGGCGGTAAATATAGGTTAGCCGTTATGAGAGATATAACACTTAACTGTGTTAAATCTGGTTGAGAGATTTAGAACTATCGGTGGTCTATCAATGTTGGTCAAGGCTCCATGTTCTCGATTGATCATTCGTTTTACTATAGCACTTTTCTTTGGAGTGGGATAGGTTATGAATGTAATAAACAAAGCACCAGATATAAATAAGCCAATTCTACATGAAAAGAGAGGCATAATGCATTAGTGCAATAACTAAAAGTACAGTACGTTTAGGATCTCAATTTGAATGAAACATTGCACAAACATATACGGTCCCGAAAATACAACTTTCTATCAATGTTTTTTTACTTCTATCAAAGCTATTTATAACTTTAATTACTTTAAAAGAACAAAGTTTGGAAAACGTCATCACATATTGCTTATGACACATTAATGAGATAACCACTATTGCTACTTACATAAATAAGTAAAATATACATTTGATAGTTATGTAGCTTTTTTAATTTTGCCACAGTTATTTCTCGCGAGCAAATAGCAGAGGGTCAAATACCTTAACTAAGAATTACTACTTAAACAAGTATAAGTAAGAAATTTAATTCAATATTAAAAGAAATATGATGGTCACAACTAGATGTGGTGAGACTATTACTGATCGTATTCATATTCGGCTGACATTAGGATTCGTTTAAGTATAATTTTATTCAAGCGTTATTGATTGACATCTTAAATATTTGGATATGTCAACTATCACAAAATTACTTGAAGTGATAAAGGTAAAATCAATCATTTTGATTTTGATGTTTCAAAATTATTTGCTTTTACTTGTTTTTTTGCAGCAATTCACAATAATTAAACAAATCATTCTGGTCGTTTTCAGATATCCATTTCGAGTAGATGGAATCTGGATGTATTAAAGACAGAACAATGGGATGAGTTTCCGCAATAAAAAAGCTATATAAACAAATAATTCGTATTTTCATTAATACAAAGTTGAATTCACGCTTTTGCTGAAAGTTATAGAAAAAAAATCAATATTTTTCCAGTTACATATGAAAAAATAATTGGAATACAATTAACCAAATGCTAACCTGTTGGAAGCTGTAAAGTTCTACATCACTGAACATTGGGTAGAAAGTTTAGGTGAGGCAACTGTGTTGACGAATTGTTTGTGCAACCGGTGTCTGTGGTCAACGTGTACGTCTACCAAGTCGGAGATCACGAGATCAATGGCAAATGGTGCGCATCTGGTGATGTGGACGACGAACCGCACCAATTAACTCTTGTCAACAAGGAGGAAATAATGCAGGTTTCTCATGAAGGCAGTTCCAGAATACATTCACTCAAACCAAGTTAGTGTTGATAAAACCAATACCAGTAGGCTTGGAATTTTTAATATTTGTTCCAAGTCGGCTGCAGATCTCTGAGTTGATTTGCAGGCACTGTAACTTTCATAAAGTAATGTTGCCATTTGTATAAGGCTACAAATGCAATCGACTCAGAAAGATTAGATTTTGAAGGTGGAGGGCTGGAATGATACATCACCATGATTTAATTAACTTTGCAATGATAATTTATTAAAATAAAATCCTTCTTCGTATAATTGGCAATTGAAGATCAACCGGAAAATTGATGACATTGTCATCCAGACTAGTTGTCAAGACGGCAAGAGAAGTGTAGTATTGCACAATGATAGAAATGATGAGCAAATCGGAAACCACCTGCGAGACGTGAATTACTCCCCCTTGGTGTCCTACTCGTAACTCAGTAATGTAGAATGATGCATTCTGCAAAATAAGTTCAAACATCTGCAAACATCCTGTCCACCACGTTTACCTTCTTTGGGACTACAATTAAATTCAATTTCCATTTGTTCTCCAATTCATTCATGGTGCTATTAAATACACAAGAGGAAAGGATTTAGCTCTCAAGAAACCAGTGTAAGTCAGAAAAGGCCAAATAAGCTAATTGCGTTCCAAGCTTTACGATTTAGGATAACAAAAGATAGGAAGGAGGTGAATAAAAAGGCATAATATTTATATTGGAAAGAAAGCTGAGAAAGCCAAATTTTTACTAGAAAACTGGAAATGTGACTAAGTACCAGAGCAGAGTTCAATAAACAGGAGTTAGATAACGGGATATATCCATAAATATCTTAAAGGCCCGGGGTGATCCCTAAGAAATATCAAGTGGAGGCAGAAAACTGGATTAAGTCGATAACCAACTATGGCCACTGTAAGTTCAGTAGTGCTGATCCAAATTCGGTAACTATTATCGCAGCACAAACTTGAGGTAGGAACCTGATTCCTTAGTTATATTTGAGATAATCAACGCACCAATACTAACTTAATTGTAAACAATAAAGACAAATTTGATAAACTGTCTGAAGTCTAGGTCTCAATTGGTAGTAATTAGTCTTGACACTTTCCTAAAAGATACATTTTCATTTAACATCTGATATTTTAATAAGTTTCCTAAAATATTAGCTATTATCAGCAATACGTACAATAATTGTATTATTAAATTGCAGAGATCATTAGAGGAACATAAATTAAATGGAACAATTAATGTACGTAAACAAACGAACATGGGAATCCTCAGCCAGAAAGTGATACAAGGTCGACCGACTTATTAACTTAACAAAACGCTCATATGAAAAATGGTAGACAGTGAAAAAATATAACGCAAGGCCAACGAATCATGCGTCATCTCGTGATTGCCAATTAACATCCTGCAGGTGGTCTTCAAGTCGCCCGTCAGTCTGGTCCGCAAAGGACTACACTCTTCTCTTGGCACATTGACAGCTTGTATGAACAAAACTATTATCGGTCTGGTGATGGGCTGACCAACCTTTATTTCTCTAAATAGTTTTCGTTAAATTTAAAAAAAACCATTCGGTCCCTTTCCAACGAACTTTACTAGGTCTGAGTCAGTAGCATTTGGATTTATGCTAAAGTTGCAGCCAAGATTTTAGTAAGAAAAGTTTTCCTCAATCAGTTGTGTCCGGGGATACCGTAATTCGATTTAGATGGAAGAATAAATGCATAAGGAAGTTCGACATTTATAAAGTGTGTATTCAAGTTCCTCAAGTTGGGAGATAGCATTTATTTTATTAAATGCGATCATTAGCACTCTGATTATGTTATATATTATTTATGTACTGTTAAGGTGCATGACCCTTTAGAATAGCAAAATAGGTCTAAGTATTAGGTTATTTTGTGATTACGATTGGGAACCAAATGTTTTTTCTCGACTTTGCATTAATGTTTGCATGGTCGTTTTTTCGAAGGGAGACAAAAAGAGTGATCTTGTTGTATGGCCTTGAGTCAAACATACTAAAGTTGACCTTGTACCGTTAAGGTGAATTGTAAAGACGTATATTTAATATGCAGCCATCGCCATGGTTAATTAGCATATTATTAACATAAATATCTTAAAACTTAATTTCAGTTGTTATTTTTAGAGAGATAAATCCCTCTCCATTTTAAATCTTTCCAAATCATCTCAAATATATCTTGCCTATTCTCCTTCAAGGCTATGAGACTCTTATAATTATTTGTGAAAAAGAAAAGGAAAAACATCTGCAATTTAAAAATTTTTGGCTATTCCATTCCTGTTATGTTAAGACTCCAAGCAACTGTATAGTAAGCAAGATCTTTTATCGTCTTCTCAATCTTAGGAAGAAAAAGTGAATTGAAGTGACAAGATCGATCCTTTTGGTAAATAAACCGGTCAATAGGAATTGGACATCATGTACATGCATTTGCTGCAATCCAGGGGGGAATCACGAAATTTAGACTTTGGAACGTGAACTTCCCATTTAGTAGAAATAAATCTAAAAATCAAATGAAGCGAAACTCTTTGAAACCATACTTTGCTGTCACCATCTTTTGATCTCCTCCACTTTATCATTTGTTAATCAATTTCAGTTGGTGCCCACAATTAAAAATTGTAATTTTTTTATATTTCCGTGGGAAATAATAATAAATAAGGAAAATCAATTATATAATATTATTCACTCCAAATTAATTTACAAAAATGTTTCATGGATGTGTGCCCGAATTGTTTATGTAGAGTAAAACAAAGCTCGCTGAAAAAAGTGCATACAGCCATGTTGTGAATCAACAAGTCATTTATTATAAACACACAGTTTATTGCGTTGGATTTGGGGTCAAAAGCTCTTGAACACTTTCCCATGAGAGTGAGAATAATATTGCTGATGTAAACAAAATCTAATTCTCTTGTAAATTATAAAACCTGAGGAAAGATGAAAAACAGTAATGATAATCGAATTACAGTAAACACTGTCACTTATTATGTATATTTGTATGGTATATAGAATCAATCAGCATAAAAACAGAAGCCAAAAGTAGTATATAAAACATTTAGATGAAATTCACATCAGAGTAGAATTCAAATTATTGACGTGGGCTTTATCATAAAAATGAATTTTGGCATCCCTTAATGAACAGAAAGAGAATAAATCGTAGCAAAGGAATTAATATAAGATTTTGGCATAAAAGTGCTACGATTTCAATATTATATTTTTCGATTTGTAAGGATGTTAAAATTTGGGGTATTCTTTATTAAAAGAGACAAATTTTACAGCATATAATTTTGTCTTTATCACCCAGTGAGTCTCATTTCGGCTAATTTATTTTCAAAACTAGTTATCATAAATGAAGGTTTAAAATCACAGAAAGTTTCATTACCAGTGGATCTATTTTGTTTGGTATTATTTTTGCTGTTGCCGTTACGGTTATTCATGGTAAGGTAAAAAATTTTACAATTTTTAATCACGAAGAGTATTTAAACCAAAGGGTGATTGAAATGATTTAAGTAATGTGGGAAAATTTTTGGGAGCAAGTCCAGAAGCAAAGCTTACCACTACACTTAACTCTGAACTTGCCAAGTTACCTGGATTTAAAAATCTCTTCGATATTATAGGAAATTTTACATCTAAAATAGCTCATTATGAAAAGATACGCGATTGCGTCACTCCCAACTTCATTACCGCAAAGCGCTTAGCGAGTGTGAGTTTAAATTTATACCTTTAATACATACTAATATTCACCTTAACACTCGATCTCTTAATTAACTTGGTTTTACTATCAATCATGATAGCCTCATTTATATCAAATTGTCTTAGTCTTCATTTGACATATTTTGGTGGGAGAATCTCTCAACAGGTGGGAAATTTTGGTCTTTCTTCTATTAATGATTAAAATACTAACATGGTTAATAGTAAGAAGCGCATGTGTGCATATATGATACCGAATTATATCTTGAAGTCAGTAATAAAAACCAATCGGCAGAATATGTATCCCTGCAGAAATCTTGCGTTTTTTATGATTTGGAATGTAAGAGAATGAGCAGAATATTGATGATGATGAATGGTGCCGAAATATAAATGACTTAAAACAAAAAATTAAGAATGACATAAGTTAACGAAATAACGCACATTTTGCATCAATTAATTATCAATAGTACCTATATAGGAGCATCTCGACACGTGAAGTGAAACAGTCGAATGGAATGTAAAGAGAGAGGGGTCGAGTAAAAATGGAGAATAAATTTAGATCATTCAAGAGGTTGTTAACATTTTGCTTGATGGGCACAACATTTTTTCCAAAATTCATTGTTCAGAAATAATGTTTAATATCCATGGGTTTTGATAGCCAACAAACTAGTACACGTCTTTTCGAATAGACAAGATAAGTTATTTGAGGCTACAAAATAATGCCCATTTTACTTTGATCCTGCATCAGTGAATTACTTATAAAATAGAATACAAGTGAGTTCATGAAATTAACTCTTGATAAATGAAATTGATTTTAGCGGTTCACGATATCTAACAGTACTTCAGATGACTGTTTGAAAGCAAATGATAATATTTTGCTACATGGACAGTAAACTAACAGACGACTGAGAGGCAAATAAAGGGAGATTCCTGTCAAATTTTTTATTACAGTAAAAGGAAAATTTCACTAGATAATTGAATGTGGGTTGTAGCTTGATGATATATCGATTCGCGAACATCTAAAATGACAGTTGAGATTTTACACCAGGATTTTTTAATTGTTAAAGCAACATGGAAACATTCTTTTCGTTAATTCAATGAATCTTAGCTCTGAATAACTTATATTATCGAACGGTCTGAATATTTATTATATTTCTAGTTGATATTACAAATTAAAAAGGTGAATTCCAAACTGTCTTTTGATTCTCCGAGACTGCTTTTATATTATTTGCTAATATATATACTAATATATATTATTTCAATAATTTTTAAGACGGTTTTAATAACAGGCAAAAACAGCACCGAACGTCTTAGAAATAGAATGAGAATAAAAATATATTTTCAGAAAAAATCCGAAAAGAGATTAAAACTGTCACCTGCGTGAAAGCCGTATGATTTATTGATCAGCATAACTGAGGTGGGACAGAAGCTGATTATAAATTCAGAACATTAAAGGAGTCTTATTTAACCACGATTAACAGTTTCTCATTTTGTCTGTTTTCTGTTAATAGAATAGTTTTACATCATGGTCAACTTTCAAAAGTTTAAAGTCTGGATCTGAACTCTTGGTTTTGCGTATTCAGAACTGGATCATCGGTTTTCGTTGGCGGAAATATTAATCTGGGTGAAAACATAACATAACAGAACACAACATTTTTATTATTTGCATTTGCCATATTTCCTATATATTTATATTATCCGCCGATTTGTATATTTCAAGGTCATAATTAGAGTTGGTTTTGCTCCTAACTGACTTAATTGTGTTCTCCCTTTCTTCTCTATCTGGGAAACTTGGACTTGTAGGGTAGGAAACGCTTTATTAAAGTGAAAGTTTGATCATGTTATGTGGATGAGTCTGCCTCTTCAGATGAATAAGAAATAACAAGAAGATACTAGTTTACACCCAACTGACCTGCATAACAAAACCTATCATATATTTTTTTCAAATGGGATTTGTTTTCCCAATTTGTGAATAAGTAAACTAGTAAGGTAGAGTAATGATTAAATAAGCATGGAGAAATTTACTTTTGACTTTAAACCCAATATAATCGATGAAATGAAAGAGCAATCTTTCTATAGCTATTGGTAAATAGTGCAAATTTTCATAAATTCTAATTCAGGAAAAGAGAAGGTTAAAGAAGTGAAGTATCAGAAGGTCAGATATTGCTCCGAAATCTTTTGGATTCCTTTATTAATACGTTCCCAACTTAGCACATTACTTGTGAGGAATACAGATCGTTAATAATTCTAGCGAATATCTACAATTTCTAGCAATAGCGGAAATAAGATTCGAATTTTTGCATTCATAATTTTACAAATATAAACAAACCTAATTCTAAGTAGGCATATTTTATTTGGGTTTAACATAGTTTAATTCCTAATCTAACCCGTAATGAAAGACCAAATAGTAGATTTTTACTAATTTCTGCATGACAGAAAGAGAGTAAAACGTGAGAGCTTTCCTTAGAAGAGCATATTAGTGGATATAGAGCTCCTACTAGAACATTAAAAACCATTTTTGATTGAATTTGCTGATATCTAGATGAAATTTTCCTATTTCCTTTGGGTGAGGAAGTCATCTTTACGTTAGTGAACGAACCGTTTGGGTGCATACGGTGCAATATTTGACCAAATTTGACACCTTATTTTCCTCTTAGTAAACGCCTTTTTCATTTTCCTTATGGCTTAGTATGCCCTAAATTTTACCTCTATATACGCTTATGTTGAAAAAAAATGTCTTTGTCTTTTGAAAGAGGATATCTACTAGCTAATTATATTTACCTATTTGATTTAACATTATGCATAGTAAACATTGGCTTCTGGAAGTTACCCTACTGTCATGCCATTATAGTTTGAAATAAATTATTTAAGGTTATTTAAAAGATACAAGTAGAAGTTAATTTTAAAATGGAACTGTAACAGGCGTCCCTTCGTCTTTGAGACATAATTTTGACCACAATATATTCTCTAGTTTCTTAGATAAAGCATACTATTACTCTGAAGTGGCTTTCACAAGAAGGTTTCATGGTCACAGGCTT
Source organism: Hymenolepis diminuta (assembly GCA_900708905.1). Lineage (NCBI taxonomy): Eukaryota > Metazoa > Platyhelminthes > Cestoda > Cyclophyllidea > Hymenolepididae > Hymenolepis > Hymenolepis diminuta. The sequence goes on along the minus strand of CAADRB010000038.1, from coordinate 823,711 downwards.
CAGTTCCATTGATTGCATAAAAGGTTTTCTAAAATTCATAAGTTTGCAAAATTGGGACTTTTTATAAATTCCATTTTCATAGCTAAAGAACAGTTGGATGAAAATACTTAAAAATTCAGCCAGCAAAATCTAATGATATGCATGTGATGTTTTTATTTATATTTTGCATGAGTTTACCATTTAAATTAAAATATGTAAATTTTTTCCGGATTTTGGGAATACGATTTCGCTAAAGCATATACTAATAAACTTAAACTATTTTAAAAAAGAATCCTAAAGTCTAGAAAAAAGCAAATGAAATAAAGAGGCACTTTAAGTATTTAGGGCATATTCATATTATTTTCCCAAGTTTTAGTATTGCTCTGTCCCCCCTTCTCCCATATTAGAGAAAAGTTTTTGACCATGAGCCAATTTAAATATGGAGGTTCGCTTTAAATCGCTCATTAGAGTTTTTATTAGATATACTGTATCGTTCAATTAGGCCACGATTTTATGGCTGAATTGCAATTAGGCGAAGGATGCTTTTTATGCGAAACCCAATCGAGCCAGGTCGCACTGGCCCTCTCGCTAATGGCAACTTGGCCTCTTCAGCGCCATTGACCTCAGAAATTAAATTTTGAACGGGGTCAGGGTCATATGACGTCAGCACTTGCAATGCGGGTTAATTTACCTTTTATTGCGCGTTACGCAGTCTGGTTTTCATCCAGGAATGAAAGCGAGATTCAGGCATAATTTGATGCTAATACAAAAGGCGGTAATAGAAGAACATTTTTTGCAAAAATAAAGATTCTTTTGTTCTACTACAACACAGGAAATAAAAAGCAAGAACGACTTTGGTAAGAAAGATCTAAACTAACATTAACCCACTAGATACCATGCTGACTCAGTTATTACTAAAGCAGTAATTTTAATTTTTCTTCATTGTGAGTAGCTTCTAAATTGATGACTTCTTTTCTTGACAAGTAATAAATAATAAAACTGCATAAAAAGAATAGGTACTGATCTCTAGCTCAAATTGATAGTTTGATTGCCAGATAGCGCCTTCACCAATATGAACACTCTTTTAACAAAATATAGCTGTAACGCTTTACTTTGAAAATCATCATGAGAAAAAGGTACTTTTGCAAATAAAATTTGATTTTGAAGGAAATAAAGTTGAAAAAAGAGATATAAAATACCCGATCTTGTATCCTTCTCATTTCTCATACCTCTTGAATGATATTTAATCTTTTGACCTGTTTAAGGATTTATATTTGCATGGTCTGGGAATGTCTCATAATTTTCATTTCTTATTGAGGACATCTTTAAACGTTAGTTACAAAAAGATGTTATAACTGAAAACCATCCTTTTAACTAACTACAAATTTAGTGTTGACCCTCTTCAGGATACCTGGAGCTGAACGCAACGGCATATACGTTTCATTCATTGTTCCGAGTTCCTGTCCACACATCCTGCCAATAAATCCGTTCTTCTGGTAACATACGCATCCTTTTTTAACAAGATTTTCGTATATTTCCGCCTTTTATAAACTAATTTGTTTTATCATCAATTATTTCAGTAAGTTTGATTGAATATCTTTACATAACGACCTTTGAGGAAATTGGATTGAGGAATTTTTATGGCTAAAAGGATGGTATTATGGCTTTACGAAGAGATCACTTTTTACTATACCACGACTGGATTATGGGAGGAGTTACAATGAGAAAAGATGATAGTGGACTTGGTGATGTTTAGGTCCTTATTTCTTCCTAAACTAAATTGCTACCCAATAAATGGTAGTACTTACAGACTAATTAACAGAAGTGGCGCGAAAAGGTAATTGTCATGTATTTAAGTTAATGGAGTTATTTTTTATCCATATGACATGTACTTTTGAAACACTACCAAATTTTACAGTTTGGAATGTAAATTTTAATGGTAATTTCAATTTTAAATTTCTATTTTCTACTGCACGTGATAAACAAAAAAAATAACGCACTAAGTGCAGTTCATTACGAGCAACATTTCCCTCGCATTAAAGAAGACGGAAACGGTATCATCTCCCATTTATTAAACATGTGCTTACTTCTGTTTAAACATATATTGGAAATGACTGTTCCTCAATCACGATGGAAATTAATCACCAATCGAAATGAAATTCTCAACAAGCTGGCACCCAGATTACTGGAAGGATAAATCAACTCGAGCATCTGAGAACGCCTTAACTTTTTAAGAGTAAAATCTTAAAAATGCTAATTTTCTCTTCCTACGCTTAATCTGCAATCTGCATCTCCCTGTCCAGATGGTATTTTTAATGTTAACTGCATTTTAATCAAATGATTTAAATATCTGTCTCGGAGATGAAAAATGAACTGTAATGAATGAAGTTCTTTAAAATTGTATCGGGCAACTCGATTCCGATGCTCATACCTAGCGTCATAATTATGAGTCCTCAAATTACGGTTAAGACAGTATGACTCATTTTGAGCTTCATCTCCCATCTATTCCTGACATATCAGTTAGAGAAGGAACAAGACACAGACAGCTAATGTTTTATTACATATTCATTATTAACCTTAAGCCTACTAGAAGTAGGCTATCAATCTTGCTGAAATAAATCGTACAGTGGAAAAATTGAAAAAGCAAAATGAGAGCTCAGTATGGCCGTTGGCCAGATCAGACTGCATGATGGAAAGTGCTCACCTGCTCTCGTCATTTATAATCTTTAAGCTTCTTAGACCCTATTCCCATCTTTCATATATATTATAGACTTTATGCCTTTTCATATTTACTTGCCTTATCAACACGGCATTCCTTAATAAAGATCTATCTAGACCACATTACTTACACTGGAATGGAAAATAAAATTCGTTCACTGTTTTTAATCAGACTTGGAATTTCAATAACATGATTCTAAACATCTAAACATTCTTCCCTGAATGATAGTCTTCTTCCAATCTCTGCCTAGACAATCCGTTATATGTGATGTAAAATATCAGCCTACTAGAAGTAGAGGTCGCTTTTACTACACACCGATATCATCCTCAACGGAGCGAGGGGATTAGAATTTCTATTTTTATGATAAAATCGAGTGATAAGTATTAGGTTACCAGTAGCTTGATAGTTGAATGTTGGTGAAGAATTTTATCTTGTGTTTAGGTAAGGTAAAACAGATCTTAAAAAGAACCTTCTAGTAAACTTTTGGTTAAAATTGTATTTGTTTTGCTGCGCAACATATAACTAGGATTACATAATTCTTGAGAATAAACTCACATTTAATTATGAAATTCTTAATCATATATAAACGAGTAAGACTAAACTGGCATAAAGGACAGACATCAAGACGACAGTTAATAGTCATCTTCATCAACCATTAAGAGGACCCAGCCACGACAAAATGTAGCATTTAGAAAGTACTGAGAGGAGATGTACTTGGAGAAAAAATCGGAGATCATTAATTTTTAATTTGAGATACCATCGATTAGACATTAACGACAACCCAGCACTTATGTTACATTGATAAATATTAATCTTACTTTGTATCCCGCTCAGCATTTGTAAGTAATTTGAATTTTTTCGGTAAAGTGATGCTATTCCAAAAAACTCTCTCAGCATCACTATAAAAGATAACCAAATTCGCACAGAAATCACTCATGAAAGTTCATACAAAACTGAAATCGCTGAGTCACCTAGAAAGAGTTCGTTTAAATTCAAGTGAAAATATGAGAAACACGCCATTATGCATCTGATACAACAATATTTTGAGATATTCTTGAATGGATACAAATACTAGGCGATTTATCAATTCTGATTATTAACTGCAGGATGGTGAGTTAAAAGACTAGGTTAGGTGATATAACGAAGAAATTTAATTGGTTAACAAACATGTAAGACGTGAAATCATTCTACCGATATCTTTAGGGGAATATTTTTTCACATATTTTCTCGATTCCATTTCTTTTGTATGATGGTTGCTCAGCAAATTTACAATAGACAGCCAAACCAGTTTAGTGTATGTGCTTTCACTTGTTTCTGCTTCCTCCACCTTCGTCTCTATTTCTTTTTCAGCCTCTCTCATTATTATCGCTGTGTAAAATTTCGATCTCTTCCCTTTCTTGTGTTTAGAGAGGGTTCGTTGCCTGCTTTTAGCGTATGGGAATGTTTTTAGTTTGTTATCTGTATGTTTTTCCTAAAATAACAGAGTCCCACCTTTTTACAACCGTAGTTAAAGATTAGATTGTAAACGAAATGGTCTCTTATGACAAAATTTCATCGTCACTTTCTTTTTTATCATAAGGTCAGTGATAAAGTATTTTTCTTACACATAACTTTGTTGTTTATCTAACCAAGAGAATAACAAAAACTATATTTATTATAAGCCTGACGATTCAATATAAAAACTAGACATTATTAAAAGTATATCCATTGTATTCAATCTTATTCAAAGTATAAGATTAGTTGAAATTTGAGATCATATGAAAAATAGATGGATAACTGTCAATTATCATTCACTGGACGATGGGACTAGTAAAATTTCAATTTATCAGTCCTGGAAAGTAAAGATATATCGTAAGCTTGACTGATACTAAGGTAGGTCTAATCCTGATTTTAAGGATACTTTAAGAGTCCGACCAAGTAAGCTTAGAAGTCCTCCCACAAAACCGATGATCTTCCAAAAGGCTAGAAAAATGTCACAGCCTTTCTCAAATGAGAAGATCTAGATTTAAGTTGGATAAATGTGTACTGGAAGTACATAGTGAAATAAAAGAATGAGAAAAAAATGAGCGGAAAGAGGAATAGGGAATCAGATAGGCAGACATAAAGCACCAGTACTGAGCGAACGGAATCCAGGATGTATTAGAGGACTTATTAAGATACTATAAGGGCCTTGGCAAATTGCAGCTCTTTTGTTCGTCAATGCCCAGCTATAACAAATCAACATATAATTAGAACGCGCAGAGTAAAAGTTAGCATGTGCATACTACAGATGTTTCAGAACCCTCTGGTTTAAGGTATCTGAATTTATCCGTTTAAATAAGAATTTTGCTAGGTGCTAAATGTTCACAAACGATAATTTGTGGTTGAATGTAATATCCCATTTGATTATTCCCTAAACAAATTCAGTTTATTTTAAGAGGAGAAAAAAGTCGAATATGAATAACTGTCCAGTCACAATGTCTCATGTAAGAAATTAGCTGCAAGTGCAAATTAGGGTCACAATTTGTTATTATCCTCAAAGTACATGCTAGTTTGAATTATTTTACAGAATATGCTTTTAGAATGGGAATTCTTGCCATTATGTGTCAATCAGAATTAACAAACTTGAACTTGTAACTTTGGAAATTATTCAAATTTGGCAGGGATTAGAGTTATAAATATGTTTAGTTGCCAACATTTGTTACAAAAGTTTGCAGAAATTTTATAATGACTCCAATTAATTGCACTGCAGGTTTATATTGCTTAAAACTTAGAATAAATCTTAAAATTTCAAATTAGTCGGTTAATAATTGCAGAAGGCTTATTTTAAAATTGGTAACTAGAGGCAATAAATGATTTACTGTGTTGCGTTTCCACAGAGCTTCTAAATACCAAAATGAACAAAATAAACAAAGATTTGGACAAATAACATTATAAGGGAATTTTTATGGCGTTATTTATCTCCACTTTACTTGTATTGAGTGTATTGGCCATTCTAATAAGACTTTATTCTGGTACAAAAGTTTTATCAATATTTCAATGACAATATTTTGATAGGCATCAAGTGTACCCGACAACTTAGCTGCAGCTTCATTATTGATATCAATTTTTTAATTATTCAAATATAAAACAAATTATTATCATTTAGCATATCGCTTTCAGCTCATTGTCGAAAACTGGAGGTAAATTTTGTACAAAAGAACCTCTTGATTTGGAACTTTAAAAAAATGTTCATCCTCTCTCATAAAATTAAAATTAACATGGAATTTACTAAAATGGCTTGAAGATTGTTGTGATAAATCATCAGTCGTTCCGTTTGGAGAGTATATCATCTATTGTTTTCATGAGGTGAGGTAAAATTATAACTAGGGTTCAAAGCATTGTCTGGTATTCAGAGTAGAAGAGAAATAATACAGCACAAATACGATAGCGAAGCGATTTAATCCAGAGCGGAAAAATTGAAAAGATAGCTAAGGGAAGAATGCAATAGGTATATATTTTTACCCTGTCAATAAATCTTAAATAATTTCAGCATTCAAGTTTTAAGTAAACTTACACTGAAAGGAGAACATTAGTAGGGAATTACTCCAAAATAGCACTTATTTTCCCCCTTCCAAATAAAATTCTATTAAACATTAATTCACTTAGTAAAACAAGTACAGTAGTTCACGATATAATAATAAAAGTAATTTCAAATCTTTTAAAAGTCTCTTGCATGAATAATTAGAAGTAAGTGAATAGATAAATACATTTAATTATATTTCGATGGAAGAAGAAACAATTCATGCATTATTTTAACCACATTATCCTTTTCTTAAAGCAAGCATTTAAATTTCCCTTATTTATTTGCATAAAATGTATGTGAATGCAGCGGGCATTTATTTAACTGCCCTCCATTGACCTTCAAGATTTGAGAACCGAGTTTTTCCATCACCATAGCGAAGTAAGTACTGCATTCACACAGCGCGAAAATGACCACTCTATCTATGTTGAGAGAAAAGAGTACCAGAGCAGGGGCAAAGGAGACATAAGTTGCATTAAATTGTATGTTTGAAGAAATAGGAAAATTTTCTCTTTCTTTGGGAAAGCAAAATGTACAGTGTGGGCAATAAAAGATTTTAATCATTCAAAAGCAGAAGGCAGAAAATTTTCTACATATTTGTTAACTCACGGTTATTATCAATTACGGGGAAGTAATAAGGTTTTTGCGCCGCTTAATAATGAAAAAATTTTAATACCAGGAAAAAAACTTTTTTGATAAAGAGTGTAGCTAATGCATCAAAATTTAAAGTGCTGATTTGCCAGTTTGTTCTATTTATTCTTAACGGATATAATTTACCAAGTACTAGCCAGTTTCAAAGTTCAAATTTCAAAATTTGACCACTCATCGATTTCATATCTGATATGTGTAGAGCTCTTTTATCAGACGATTATATTAAGTAGTTTGTCCGCTATCTTCACCAAATGGTCCCTTCTAAAAAGCTATCAGTTGGTATGGGTTCAAATGAACCTTTCCTAATTTCTAAAACGTGGTGATTTAAAAGGTTATTTATTTCAGAATTTATTTTCTGCCACTTCTGTTTCGATATCATAGTTCCGAACGGTGCAAAGAAACAAAAGCTAATCAACCACCTAATTAAACTAATTATTGGCCAACTATATATTTGTTATTTAAAGGGTAGTTATTTTCAAATTTTATTTATAGAAAATTTTGCGGCAACAAAAACAGCTATAAAGATATTGTTGCCTTTTATTTTGGTAGTTATGGTTACCCGAACTTGAATGGAGTTAAGAACCAAATTCAGAACAGGAAAATAAAATAAAGTATTTGTTATGTGATCTTTACGAAAGAATTCTGTTCATATCTCATCAGAATAATAATTTAATGTTTGTTTGTTTGAACGCAATAAATTTTGATCAACCCAGTAATTTATTTTAATATTCAGGACAGTTTTTGCACCAACTTCAATCCCAACTCCTTCTTCTTTGTATTTGCATAATTGCATGCTGCAAGTCTTTCGTGTTTTTTTATGAATAATATGTGAGAAAGAGCAGAGACTGATTCTGTTTTAGAAACTGTTAATAGATGTACTCATCATCAGAGGATAGGATAGCAGTGTTTGTGGGGCTGTTTAGACCGAAATTTTTACACTTTTCCTGTTTTTAAATCCTCCTCATCTCTGCTTGTTTCCCAGACTCGCAACCCCTATGCTCGTAGTACGTAGCGTCTGGCGCAGCCAACGCCCCAGGTAAACAACCAATCAGGTGACGTGTGAGTGAAAGCCAATCAGGCGTGAGCGATTGCGTGTGCGCTTGTGATGGTGCTAAACAGACACTTTCCGGCTCATAGTCGTGTGTTCTATCGTTCCGGAGGATTGTAGTATGTCGGCAGATTGAAAGTTCTCTCCACAAGGGGGATTATCCTTCCAGAAGTTAAAATCTACGTGTGACACCATGGCTAATAATGGAACTATTCAGGATCTTGATGAGTGGCTGCTTAAACTTGATAATCTACAACGGGTAAATTTAATGCATTAAGATAAAATTATCCATTTCATATTCTAGTAGAGATATACTAAGCCCTTGAATAAGTATTTATAATTCATTATAATAAAGAATCTCTTGTCGAATTTGCTTGAAGAATCGAATGGTGAGATATTGTAGAAAAATTTACTGGCTTAATTATTTTAGGATGCTGAAGTATCACTTTACCTCTGAATGATAACTCTCGGAATTGCTTTAAAACGTCAATTTCGTAGAATGGAGAAGCAGTTATCATAATCCAGATTTTTTGGTATGGGTAGATTATTCAACAGCTGGCGGAACGGTAACGTGTATGTCTATAAAATTGTAGATCACGAAATTGACGTCCAACATTCAATGAATGGAATGATCAAACGAAGTATTAGAATTTGACCAATAAGAGGCTCCACAAAGGCTTCTCTCTATCCAAAAGCACATTGATCAATGTTTTCAATAGATTTTTTGGAATTATCATAAGATATTATTATTTTTCAATAAATTACCCACTAAATGAACGGTTTTTAACAAGTTGAGCCTACCGATGATTTGGATAAAAACGTTTATCTACTGTAATTTAAGAATCAAAGTTATCGCACTCAGTTCTACGAAGATGCCAGATCATTTCTTTCATTACTTTTTTTTTAAAAATTAGGCAACTCATGGGAATAGACGAAGCATTTATCAGATAATAATTGATAAGAAGAATAATCTAAAAGTTTCCCAAGGTTTATACTTAATTAATCTTTCCATTACTAAATCTATGAATGGCATAATAGAATTAAGAATATGATGGTAAATTATCTAATTTTTGCAGCTTGTATGTTTACTATCCATTTGGTCATCAACTTGGTTAATATATCCCATTTCCAATACGTAGTACTACCAGTAAGCCTACTTTTATTTATAATCGATTATTCAAACTATAATGTTAATATTTTACACAGATGGTGAAGAGAGCAACGTGCAATTCTGCCGATTCAGAGGTTAAAAGTCATTGGTCCTCGCTTAGTGACTGGAATGGGCAAACGCACTATTGAGTGCGATGAATGAATATGAGTTTCTCAAAAGAACGGATTCAATTAAGGAAACCAATTGTTAACACTTATCCAAATGGGATCGAAAATTTTTTCAAATAAAAAATGGTATGAAACTTAATTAGAGAAGAAAACCATGCCACTTGAATATAGTGTAAAGTTAGCCAGTGTTTGTTCTTCAGAGCAAACAACGTCTGAGGTCTCGGATTCGGTGCCCATCGATACATAGAATAGTGGGTTAATGGACAAGCTCACTTATAAAAGCGAATTTCTCCATAAGTTTATTAGCATAAAAATTCTAGTTGAGAATTACATTTCTTAAAACAAAAAATGCTTAATTATATATTTTAATTATAGATTTGATTTATTCAATAGGTTGTGATTTAAGCTTTCTAGAATCGATAATTGTTTATTTGCATCTATTATTCACATATCTGATATTCAAGTATTATATTTCGTTTCCTCACCTGTGATATGTGTGTGCTCCTAGTTAAATTTGAGAAATAGACCTTGTGAAAACCAATTAAAGAATTTAAATGAAATTAATCGATACAACACATAGCGGGTATTAGAAATCCTCTGGTAATTATTGATTTAAATGTGTATTGAAGACTCATTTTCATTTATATTTAAGACTAAATTTGAGTGCTTGATTAATTGTAATGTTTGCTCCTAGGCAAAACATGCATTTAAGTAATCGAACACAAGTCATTTTCTTTGTGATATGTTAACCTTAAACGTATAAGGCAAATACATTATAGGTAGGCTATAAGGTGAAAAAATAAAAATACTAGAGAAAAGAAGAAAATAAATGAAAGATTTTTACGAGAAATAGCACCATCATCTGCCAAGTGAGGATTCACCAAAAGGCACAAAATTCTGATTTTTTGAAGAAAAGAATTTATATTTGAGTAATTGGAGGTCTATTTAAGTTTCTCTTGTTAATCTAGACTGAGTGCGGTATTCAACTTTGAAAAACGGGTTTATTGAAACGATCACAAGTAAATAAAGCCTTATATTCAAACCGCGTCAGTTAGGTTACTTAAACTGAAGTTGTTAATTAATAAAGAAATTAAAAGAAATTACAATTCAGTTGCATCAAAGCAGCGCAAATTCACCAGCTAAGCGCTGGGTAGGTTTGCAGATGAAGGCGGTGCCACCGCCCTAACTGGGCAATTTCTTTTATGAAATAAATTCGAAATATTTTTTGATATATATCACCGTCAAAGTACAAGTGAAAGTAAGTATTCATCTGCAAAACTAACAGCTGATGCAGCTGTCCTAATTAGCCTTAAATTTATATGGCGAACAAAATTAACTTTCTCTACCTACGATGAGAAAATCAAACCGATGGAATGTTGAAAATCATGTATCTTCCAGTTCAGATCATGTTTTTAATATGAGCATAATCGATCACCTGGACCAGATGTAAAAGATTGATTTAAAGTGGTCTTAAATCAATACCATTAATTTTCTTAAAAGCGTAACTTTTTATCAATTAACAATACAAACGATTTTAGATAAATATTTTCCATCAGTCCATTATGTTTTCTGATTAGGTAATTAAATAGTAAGGCTGAATTAAGCCAACTGGTTTGCCTGCTGCGATCACCAAACATCATGGAGGGTTGCTTCTATTTCACATTTTAAAAAAATATTTATTTTCCCTTTATTTTGTTATATTCCCTTTATTCTTAAATAAAGGGAAAAATGAGTATTCAGTAATGTTCTCCGTCAAGTTGGAGTATTCTAAAATGGCAAAAAATTGAATTCTTCTACTGAGATTCTTGTCATTAAATAAACTGAACAATCAAACACCCGTCAATAAATTTCTGACGCGTAATAAAAAGTTTTATGCAGCATTATTCCAAAGTTAATTTTTGTTATTTCAAATAAGTGGAAACTAGAGCGTATAAGCTTTGGTGAAATAGAGTTTTAAATAATGATGAATACTGAAATTCATTTTTAAGGAAATCAAATACTAGCACAATTGATTAACATCGATAGAAAAATGACTTTCAGGAAACGAAATACAAGAGGAACTCTTAGGAAATCATTGCATTTATCCGTCCCTTATCTCATCTAATACAAAAGTCTATGCTTACACGTGGTAAAAATTAAACGAAATTTGAAGTATATTTTAAAGACTACATGCAGAAACTCGCACTTCTTTTCTATTAACTAAATTAAATTAATTCTGGCTAATTTGTTGATGATTGCTGCAATGATATGGTACTAGTATAAGGGAAGCCAACACGTTTATATAATTATAAAATCATAAAAAACATGTACAAACTCCAGCTGTTGATATTTAATCATACAAATAAAAATAGAATAACACAAGTGACATTTGGGTGAGTAGAGGAAATCATTTCAACTGTGCTTCTTACCAAAAAATGAGATAAATTTCAGTTGCATTTCATCGTCTTTCCTCCTCATCAGCACATCTAGATCAGGCCTGATATACCCTTGGATAATTTTTGATACTTTTCTGTTGGATACAGAGGGCCCGAATTAAGTAATATTAACTATTTCCAAGCAAGACCTTTTTGTAAAACTTTAACTTTTGCTCTACAGGCCCTAAAATCATGTTCTTCGAGTCAGCCACGACGTTTGCAATCTCCTCTGGTTTTTCCTAGAGAACAGCCAGTTGATGGAGTGCTTTTCCGACCAATGAAAAATGATGGACCCCTTCCGGCAGTTCATCTTAATCATCCTCAAACACCATTCACCATCTCTCCCCAGCGACGCTATCCCCAACCACCCATAAGGAAAGTTTTCCCAAGTGCCACAGAGCCGCCTCAAAGGAAATTTCGTCCGCTCACCTCTCCTGTACATCATTACTTTCCTGGTGAGCAATTTCCAATGCCTAATAGGAATTCAAATGGGAATGGTCTTGATGAACAAAATGGAAATCATATACAATTGCAGCAGAATCAACAGAATTCACAGCATCAACCGAAATCCAAGACTGTTCGATGGTCATCAGAGCCTGGTTAGTTAGATTTTTTGATGGATATAAAATTTAACTAAATTTTTAATTGATTGGAATGACTGAAATTGATTTGATTTACTAATTACAGACGACTAGAATGAAGGCTTTTGCTATCAAGAAAATGAATAATACAGAATGGAAGGATTTATAATTGTGATAAAACTCTTTGAGAATAAATTGACGAATTATATGATTAGCATAACCTTGAACTCCGAAATAACTACCATTCGTCTAGTGGCAGACAAGTCTAATTTGACCTTTTATAGTTTAAAATTCCAAACTGAAACACAATTGGAGAGAATGAAAGGTGTCCAACAGTTTAACTGTAAGATGTTTCTTAGTTCTGCTTCAACCCAATGAGGCTCACGAGCAACCGTTTTATTGCTTACTGGGAAGACGATGCTGACTAAAGGATTTGAATAACCATAGGAAAATTCGAGGCGTCCCCTATTATTTGGGGTCGATAAATAATTATGATTAATTAGATAAAGCACGTTCATTTCATAAACGGATTTTCGAGTTTTGGATTTTTGAACTTATTTCGCAACTGTTTAGTGAATATAAACGACCAATAATGATAATAATACACAATAATTAAAAGTATGTCCAAGTTCTATTACTCGATCTCTATTTTCTTATAATTCTTAACATTATGCAAATGGTATTATAAATAGATAAGAATAAATACAAAGATAATTACATACTTTTAAAATTTTTACTTCACCTGACCCTATTTCAATCGTAATAATAACGAAAAAGCCTGGTGAGTAGATAAATAGTCCAGTTCGATAATGAAAGTAAAGTCAGCAACATACCAGATTGTATTTATTGGTCAGAAGTGGATAGTTTTAATTGATTTTAATGATTAATCTTCATCATATTCTATTGTTTTCAATATTCATGCTGAAGATACCCACAGTTTCCAATTTGAGAAATATGCTGACTCTTCTTGAGAGAAAACTTCCAAGCTATCATTAGCTAAATTATTAACAATTTATGAAACTTGTTTAGTTTTCCCAAATCCATAAATCTGAAACATTAACGATCGCTTTATTGTTTTAATACTGTAGCAATTTGCACATACAAATAAACTGTGGAATTGAAGAAGAAAAATAGAGTTGCATATTTATATTCCTGGTATAATGGTCTTTTCCCTATATTACTTTAGCAACTGACCGGCTACAAGGAATTAAGAAACTTGTCAGCGATTTGGATAGCGTTGAGGCTGATCTAGTCAACGCTGCTTCGGAAAACTCGGTAAGAGATTTTGAATTTTTCTATAGAATAAATGCGTTGTGAAAATGTAAGAGCCGGCATGCTCTCATTCCCTAAATTAAAATCATCAAACATTGAGTATGTGGGGACAACTCTAACGGTAAAACAGTTTTATTTTAATGCGAATAAACCGAAATTTACATTTACCAAAATTCATTGATGTGATTGCAATTCAAAGGAAGAATAAGCTTTCTGAAAATGAAGTTAGGAGCACTAATAAATATCCTAAATTCAAATTAAATCTACTTCAACAATTTTTAATAATTAGTTTTAAGTTGAAATTGTGTGTTGCGGATTACCAAGAGGGTTTCTTTCACAATGGTTGATGTGTTTGTCTGAAGCGTCAGAGGTCACGGTTTTGGCGCGTGTCCAGTGAGTGATTTGGCTAATTTTAATTCATTGGAAAGTATATGCGAAAAACCCGAAAGATTCCTAGATCACATCCTAGTATGTTTTGTCCATTGCAAATATTTAGGTAGACAAACGAGATGGACATGACTACAAGCGGAAGTCAATTATACACAGGTAGTCGTGCCTCAAGTAGTGTTTTACATGTGGCCTGATACTGAGACCTCAGACACCATACAAACCATACTGATTAAGTTCTGACTGGTAAGAGGGAGGGGGAGGGGAGCAGAATTTGAGTTTTTCACCCTGGAGGCTCCTAGGTAATGCAATCCATGATGAGTGCTTTGCAAAATTTGCTTGAGAATTTCTATTTGGCTTCGAGTCAAGAACCTGATAAATGCACGAGGAGATTTATAGAAGTTCCGTGAATATAAGCCTAACAGGTATTCCCTGGAACCGTAAATATAATATAGGCAATTAATGAAGCAATGCCAAAGCGTAAATTAACATATATGCCTATTACTGATAATCTTCTCATAAGCAGTGATAAACTAGCCTCGAATTGGTACACAGTTAAGTTTATGCTAAAATATAAAGATTATTTCACTAATATTATTACTCTTATTTTATTAGCGAAATCGAAATAATCGACCGTCAAGTCCTTCCGATATGCCCGAAATCCCACCGCCACCGGCATTCACAAATGGAAGCGACCACGTGGATTATAACAGTTTTCCTGGACCGGATTCAAATGATGTTATTCTACTCCGACAGCAGGTCCCATCTCCATCTCTGCGACACTCACCAGTACCACTGTATCGTAGTGGGTCGCCAGCCACGGACCGAAGTTCTCTCCAATCACAGGATACCTATAACACTCTTACAAGGGGTCGATCTCCCCAATCAAGTGATTGGATAGGGAATCTCCACTTTTGGAAGAGTTTGCAAAACAGAGAAGTTGTAGATTCGTTGAATTCTCGGAATCAAAATGACGATGAACAAGATAAGAAGGTAAGGTTTCTTGTCAGATATACTAATTAGTGAGTTTGCTATTTAAAGCAAAGTAAAAATGCAATTTTTTAGCTATTTTTGAAACAACAGTGCTCCTTTAGTTCCCTTTAAACAAATGTTTAATGTGGCATCCACCATTTGTCTAATTTATTTAGACAATGCGCTTTTCATTTGCCTTAACATTTTAACTCGACTAAAATATCCTCTTTTGTTCTAAACTGTGGAATTATTTTTAGGATCCTGATCTGGCAACAATTACTTTTCGTTTTGCAAACTTCGTTTAATTGTCTGTTAGTTTTGAGTGAGTTTATTTAAAGAACTGTGTTGGCATTGGAAATGCCACAAAGTTGAAGTTGATACTGTCATGGACCTTTCTACTTCCAGTGTAGGCATAATGCTACTTTAATTACGTTGTATTTCAATTAAAATTCACGTTACAGTAAAAAATATAGAACGGTTTTATTTTTACTGTTTGTTGTAATGTAAACAATTGTATCCATCTCATCTACATAACATTTCTCATATAATATCTGTTTGTAATTTCCTATATCTATTATTCATATACAAACAAAAAGTTGGAAAAAATTGATATTTTGTCCTTTTTGTAATTACCATCTTATCTATTGGGAATTTTCTTCAAGCATAATAAGGTGACTGTAAATGACCAAATAGAATTAAAAGTCCCAAAATTCGGCAGCTATTGCGACTTGGTGATATTCAGAGCCTGATGAAGATCCTTCTTTTGCTAATTCGTTAAATATCAAAATATTCAAAATCCTGTGAGACGCAATTTAAAGACCTTTTTAGTGATTAAACATTATGCGTTAATCAGCTTTGGGGTGATTACTCTGTCTATGCTGTTAAACAGCTACCGCCTTCGTTTTGGAGACTAGACCAAATCTGTTAATGGAAGTAGGAAGAAATTGATGACCTGATGTCGGTAGGAGACCACCTTGTCTGTAACTACAAAGAATAGTCTAGATGTGTTGTAAGTCTTGTAAAATCTTTATGCTGTTAACACGGCGAAGTCTTTGATTTGAATTGTGATAAGCGCCAGTCTGTCTGAATGATCATGTTTACATCTCTGTTAATATTTCATTTGTAAATAAAAAATGTGAAGGTCAATCTCGGGTTCGTTTTGTTTTACTGGATTAGCTAATATCAGAATTAAAATTAGTCAAGGATGTTTGAGCATGCCTTTAAGAATATAGTTCAGTAGGACTGTGTCCGGCAAGAAGTCATTCAAATTTAAAGCCTAAAAGAATTATTATTATGAAAAGAATTAAATTATATCCAGCCATGAAAAGCACAACTGTTATTCCTAGGTTGCAATGGCATTCAGAATAATTGATTTCTAGTAAAGTTGGCACCTGAATAAGAAGAATGCCCTTTGGAGAAATATTTGACAAGAAAAATTTAAATCATAAAATTGTAAATACCAAAATGTTGGAAGAACAAATAAATTGAGGATTGCTAATGAAAAAAATGTAATGATTTATTCAATTAATGAGAAGTTTTTGATAGGAATATTTAAATTAAAATGAGCTATTTTGTTCTAAAATAGTGAATCGAAATTTCGTAAAATGAGTCTAAACTCTAGAAATGAAAGAAACCCTGTCTCATTTTGTCCCCAGTTTGCTCCTAACTGATTTCATCATTTAGAATCTTTTTTAGTCTTGAATGCCCCTAATTTCCTTTGAAATGTATGCAGAACGAGTTTTCTCAAGGACTGCTTTATGTCTCTTATATTCATTTATATATAATAATTTTCCTACGCCAAATGAATTATTACTAAAAATGTGTTTTTGTTTATCGCAGATTTCCCAATATAATCTCTTTGTAACGATTCTAATTCTGAGCAGGAAATAATTTAGATCAGATTTGATTAATTATTAAACTCAGACAGGTTCAAATACCTTTCTACCGAGACGTCTTGACCTGTGATCATATGGCCGGTTCCTATGCTTTCAGAAAGCGACATACTGGGTCTGAAATGTTCGCTTTGACGTTTCGAACCTGTTTCTTTTAAAAATTTCTTACCAATATAACTAATAAATCAATGAGAAAGTTGTAATTCTTTTGTGAGACATCTTTTATTCTAATTAAAATTATGAAAGCATAGAAACGGGATTTGGATATATGAGGTTTTTCCTTTTAAAGTTAGTATTTGGTACAACAGTTTTTAAAGATTCCTTATATTTCATACTGCAAACTTCAAATCATTTCTTTTAAATTAATCCAAATAATATATTGATAAGGTTTTCACTCATAGAATATGGCTTATTTATTACGACAAAGATACTCTTAAAATATCTGCCACACCCTAACTTTTTCGTTTGTATTTCTTACTGCCAAAAGTTTGGATGGGGTAAATGCCCCAATTAGTCAATACGAAATATACTGTTACAGGCGCATGGGGGTTTTAAAATTTAATCAAGTTCCCACGTTTCTTATTGAGACCCCTTATGATTTTCAAGGTCGTTCTCCGAATTCACCAACCGGATCGGACCACCAAGGCAGTGTATGTCCAATCACGAACAGATGCCGGTGAGGTAGTATTGATGCTTGCGGCCAAAAACTTCCTCCCACTAAGCACGAAAATGGCGCTCGTTGAAAAGGTGCCCTCAATGAAATTGGGTAAGATTCATCTCACTACTGTCTTCTTTTCTCTTTTTTCGCCTTCTCTTGACAGCTGTCTGATGTGAATTTGCACGGGCGAGTTAATGCGTTGAACAACAGTGTTGGTAGGGAGGTGAAAATGTCAGCAGCAACAGAAAACAATTTTGTGCGGGTTTTTATCACCTCTAGTCTGGTAGTGTGATTCAGCAATAAACCTTAGACAATATTATTTTGGTTTTGACAGTCGGTTAAAAAGTGTAGTTTAAGATAAGATCAGTTGGATGGAAAGACAGAAAGAATATGTTAGAAATATCTCCATAGTGCAACTTTTATTAATAACCTTATAGGAAGGGATGTGACATGCTTAGAATATTATCCTACTCCTTTACAGCATAACCCCATTTCTTTACGCATTCCTTTAATTTTCCATTTCAAATTTCCAGAAAAGGTCTCGGTTTTTATTAAACGAGGTAATAAGAGTTCCCAGAAAAGACCTCAAATTTGAAAGTATCGGGGGTCTAGATGAATAGATTTTGGAAAAATGTGTAGAGATATGATATTATTACTACGTACAGTAAGACTAATTACAACCTCTAATAATGAGAAAGCATCTGAAAACGAGAGCAATTAGGATAGTCTGATAAGGGGTTAAGGGGTATCAAATCCTAGTAAGGAAAAGAATCGGAAAATCAATAGATTCTTATTTCACTTTAACTAATTAACTTCTTATTTTATCATATTCTGATGTTTCAAAGTCAAAATTTTAGGATTTCCTCCAGAGATTCTTTAATTAGTTCATGGCCTTGGCGATTAAATTTCATTGACCAGGCATAGTTATCCTTTATCCTCATTTACTTATAGTTCATCATATAGTAATTACACACTATTAATTGTTAGTTTTTGGTAAATCTTTAGTTTTGGGAAAGTATAATATCCTAAAAATTCATTACGTTAAATGAATGAAATGCATAAATAATGCTTTTTGACTTGCACGCATGCTGTCCCAAATTATGCTACAGTCTGCGAAGAGAATAACGAAATAATTTTACTATAAAATTAAATTCAAAGGACTTCAATTGAAATGAATTCATTCGTAAATTGGGAAATTCTTTGCATAATAATTTGGAAACCCAAAATAGTCTAAAACTAAGTTTTGTACTATGTGCGCTATGCTGTAAGAATGTTCCTAAGCCACATTTTGCCCGGAATGAAAACAAAATGTGCAAAATTTAAAAACCATGAATTCTAAGGTCAAATTTGGCAGGACTATTTTAATGCTCTGACTTTATTTTATACTTAACCTGATCCCCTCCCCTTAACATATGTTGAAATGTTTTTCTGCTTCCTCTGTTCATATGTATTATCTCGATGAACAGTTGTAAAATAATGCCTTGTAGTGAATAACCATTAACAGTGAAGATAACAGTGTTGTATTCTCTGTGCAAGTTTGCAATGAAAAGATTATGAACCACATTGCACAGAGAAGATTAACAAAAAAGAGGGCTTTACTTTTTCATGTTAAAGCCTGGCTAAGATCTTTAGATGTTCTTTTCCTTTAATCAGTAGTATTTATTGTTTACTTATATTTAAAGTTCGAATAACATGCAGATCTTTTCCGTCTACTAGGCCTGTTTTACCATTATTTACCTTAACTGTAATGGGAATGACTTGATGACAGTATTAAGTCATTTAAAATGGGTTTTAGCGTCTTTTTATGAAGATGAATAAATTAAACAGCTAGAATAGCTCTAAAAAGTCATTACTAATCCAGTAAGTGGATAAAATTTTCAATATACCCATTTATGCTTTAATATTTCCAGAAAGTAGGACAGCTAAGAGCAATCATTTTGGCAATTAGCCAGATACTGAATAAATGACTCATAATAGGTGATATGATCATAGATACTAAATGAAGCGCACAGTTTGTGGAAAGTTAATTTAATAAAAAGTAAATTCATATAGTTCTTTCATTTTTGTTATTATTCATTATGAGTAGAAAGAGGATGCTTTATCGGATATCCTGTTAGAAGATGTCATTCAATTGTTTTATTGATGACTACAATCTATGATTTATTTAATTCAATATGTTACGCAAAAAGAATATACATAGCTTTCAATTTAAAGTTTATTCAGCCAGTGCGAAAGTGAAGCATAAAGATTTGGGAGGAAATCATGCGCTTGAAATAGACCAAACAAAAAAAAACGTTGGTGGTGGTGCCATTTTTAAATTTAAAAATAGAGAGAAGTATGTTGTTATAAACTAAGCTTTGCGGCAAGTACAAACGAGATTTGCTTTCAAATTTGTTTCAATTAATCTTGCTTTCTCCCTGGCATTATTAATGACCTCTTTCACTCTCCTTGCTCCTGAAAAGGCAGTTTAAGCATACTTTAAAATAAAATTAGCTAAATGTTAACTAAATTCCCGATATGGTCTGCCTAAGATCTTCAAGATTTATTTCCATTAAAGGAATCTCGTTGGTTGTTTTTGATCTTCAAAACCGCTTCAGTTTCATTTTGAACTTAAACACTTTTTCATGCCTTTTTCCTGCAGAACGGTGTTTTGAAGATGATGAGGTCGTTCGGGACTGTGTACTTAGCTGGCCAGTCAGCAACGAAAACTTGATCTTCTTTGAAGAACGCCAAGATTTATTTGGTATCTTCGAAGATCCCCAAGTGAATAAATCTGTTATATTTTGCTGTTTATTAAGTTAAGCACATTGATGAAATCAGATTCAATATATTAATAGTTCTGTTTTTAATACTGTATTATTTAGCCTACTACAGTTTATTTAAGCAAGTATTTAAAATGTTAGTTGTTTATTTAAATAACAATTATTACAATTTATTCTTTAGTTTTCACTTATCAACATTTTAAAATATGAAATATTATGCGATACAGTTTTTTATAAAAGTACTGATTTGTAAAATAAAATAAAATAAATTTGTAAATAAACAAATGAGGTCTTAGTAAGATCTCATTTTCTTGTTTGTATTTGTTTCGTTGTTATTTTAAATTATAATAAGATATACATTTCTAACAAAGACCTGGCTTGGTAACACGCTGATCGGTGATAGCGCTCAAATGAAGAATTCACTTCTCATTGTAGGTTTTGCATATTTACAATTTTTAAAATGTATTTTTTAAAATTATTTATTTAAATCTTTGATTATTATTATTATTTAGGACATTCTTGAAAAGGATGGAGCAAATCGGTTACCGCCCTTCAAGGATTATTTATACATTCTGCGACCGAATAACAAGTGGAAACGACGTTATTGTGTTCTTAGGAGTTCTGGACTCTATGCCTCGAAAAAACAAGGATCTGGGGTAAGATATTTTTCCAAGCTGCCTGTTAAATATTCAAAAGATCTAAACTGCCTAAGACGTAATTAAAGCTTGATATTTATCTACCCATTAATAATAAATACCTTAAAGTTTGCCATTCTGCAAAATATTTTAATTTAGGAAAATTGAAATGAGAGAGCCTTAAAAGTTTTCAGCTCGAATACTTCGTCATTTATATAATAGATATACATTTCGATAATTAAAGATAATAATAATAATATTTCAGCCCATGGTAAGGTTTTTAATTTGCATTATTTTATTGTGAGAAAGCGAGTGCACCGAGTAACATTAAAAAGTTTATTAACAGATAAAGGTTACAAAATCAAGTTGAGGTTCAGAATAAAGTCGAAGTATTACACCGGTCTTATGTTATTTAATTTTTAGAATAGTTATTTACTTCACTGGTACTTCACAGCTTTAAGTTGCAAAAGTGAAGCTTTGTGATTTTTAGCTGAATAAATACAAGTCCACAATGTCTGTTGATTCATTGATTATCTTGAATGTTTTCCAAAACCATTACAATATATCTTTCTACTAGTGACCAAGAGGTTTGAATGGTGGTATCTAGCATCAGCGCTTAATAAAATCTTTAACTCTGTTTGTATTGGGAGATCTAAAATTAATAAGTCTAACGCGTACCGCAAAAATTCATTCTGACTTTTTAATCCTATGCACTTTATGCTTTTAAAAAATTATGCGCTACCTGATGACATGACAGGAAAAAACATCGAGTTAAGAATTTTATAAAATCATAACGTTAACATCAATATTTGCAGAAGGAGGTTATATAAATACAATTTTTACTTTGCATTTAACTGGAAATATTGATCGTAAAAAACAGTGCCTGTAATAAACACTAAATTTTAAATATAACTGCCAAACATAAAGTCAAAACTCATCTAAGAAAGGACTAACCATATCTTTACATTTTCACTAATGAATTTTACTAAGAGGAAATAGGAAATTGTGGTTTTGTTAAATAAGGCTAAATAAGCCATTACAATAAATAATACCCATATATATATATATATATATATATATATGTGGGTTTGTAGTATATATTTAATCGTAATTTGGGAAAGAAGTCAATTACCGTAAAAGAATTCTGCAGGAGGAAATTTTTCTCAATCTCAGCATTATTTTCATTTATTTTACATTATCATATTTATTGATTTTCTGTCAATAAAGCCGACATTTTTAAACAGTCTTCATCAATGAGCTTCAAAAATGTAAGTTGTGTTATTGTTTCTACATGGATTTGGATGCAAGAATTTTTAAAAATATCTTTTATTTATTTATGCATCTGAGTGTAATAAGCATTCAATTTGTGTTTCTTTTAATTGTTATTTACGGGTGCGATTATGACTCTTTCGAGTGCACAGACATAGTCACAGTTGTAATTTCAAGGCATATGGTATGCCACTCCGTAGATCCAGGAAATAATGCCGCATTTTTGCACCTATTATTTATTTCTTGCAGATTTCCGAATTAGTAAGGGTTACAGCATTTGGCGAACATTTGCACCTATACACAACAAGTGGAGGCTGGAAAAAGGATAATACTCCAACACCCTATGGATTTGTTCTTAAGGTAAATATATTTTATTTTGAAGATATAGTAAAACAATACTCCTTACATCAGTGTAAATATATAACTATAGAATATTTTGCCATGTAAATATGATGTAAACACAGTACGAACATAAATAACGACTCGGTCGTTCCATCGATGCAAATTTCCTCCAGAGTCTGAGGAAGTCAATATGGGGAAACTTCATTTTATCAAATGATGCTGAACAATTTTGTCCCAAGTGAAAGCTTCAATAGTGTTATTATTGGTCCCTAATGATGAATGGCATTTTATATTCCCTTTATCTCCATTCCTTTAAATAAATATACTATTTTAAAATTTCGTCTACTTTGATAGATTAGAAAATCTTAGCCTTCATAACTTGCTACTAATATATCAAGAGATAAATGAATGCCGAGCCACTGAAAATCTGGGATTTATATATTCTTGCTTTATGTTGATTTATTGCTTTATCATTCTAAAGGTTCGCTTATTTTATGATATTGGGATCCTTTAAAGGGAAAATAAATTGCTTATTTTACCAGGTCAGTTTTTATTAGCCCATATTTTGTTAAATGATCTCCTAATTAGGTTTTACCAACCAGAAAAGACATCCCTGGAAAAATTCTTAACCAAAATTACATCGCTTAAGGTCAGTTTGGTTTCAAAAGGTGCTAAAAGTTATTTTCAGTTCTTGAAAACAAAACCAAAGTGACTCTTTAAGTTTCTGCAAGACATTAACTAAAAGTTAAAATCCGAATGGAAAAGAGGTGTCCTTTTGCATTTTCAAGGAAGGAAACAGTCTCAAATATATTGATGTCCTGATAAAAACTCATTACATTCTCTGAAAGGAGTCTGTTTCTCTTGCATTGATTTGCCGATTATTCTACGTCTCATTCCTGGAAATGAAATATCGTCATCTACACGTAGCGGGACGCCCAAGCTGCCAAGAATTTTCATACATCCAAATCGATATAAACAGTTGCCTTCACTTAATAAGACACCCATGTTGAGTTATAGATATACACATATATATTTATATATACATGTTGGTCGGATATATATGTACATAGAATGCTTTTATGGGCACCTAGTAATAACGCAGCGATTACACATTGTCAAATTAATTACAGGATATTGACACAAACTATTACAAATATCCAGAGCACCAAGACATTAATGGTGACAAACACCTGGAGTATCTACGTTTTTTGCATAAAGTAGCGCCACCGAACAAAATATACGAGTTGGTATAAGACACGTCATCTAACTACCTCCATTATTAATCAGGAAAGCAACTCATTAACGTTCCGGTGTCATTAAATATCCATGTACTTATTCACATACGATACAGTTACTGGTTTCTGAATGAAATTGATATGAACGGTAGAGGTCGATCCTTTTTCTTTCGTGACTTAAAAATCTAGGAGATTAAAAAGTGTTGAGTTTGGTTAAGATGATTAATGTCCTTGCCTAAATGGCTCATCTTCATAATAGAAACCCTATTATATTCGTTAATCTATCAACTTTAGAACATTATCAGAATTTTAAATGTAACTCGCAAATTAAATTAAAAATGCATTTTGTATATTCATTATTTCTCAGTCCCAATGATTAGCAACTGTTATCTCTATGGCTTTGTTTTAGTGTATTTCGGTCTAATGTGTAAAAATATTTAATATGGTTTAAGATTAGAAAAAAATGTGCATTTCCAGCGTTTTTTGTCATATTTCATTTGCATCAGGCACTTTTTGGAAATATTTCGTCAAATTTATAACGAAATCAACTAAATAAATTTGCTGACATTTACGTAAATGTCACTCTTAATATAAATTTGAGCGAATATTTTGAATCAGGGTTTCTTTTTTCAATAGTTTAATTGGTGTTATATATAATCCTTTGGAATTG